>NNCF01129733.1:74116-125178 GCA_002313205.1 Laupala kohalensis
CTCCACGTGGTCATACGCAGTTTGTACTGTTTTTTGACAATAAATTTATTTATTATACGGATTTACTTAATAATGTATTAAGTTTCACTTACGCCAAGGTCTAGAATAATTTATGTAATATCACGTTCCGTAAAAAAAAGACATTAATGATTCAAAATAAAACAGATTCTATTAGATAACTAATGATATAGATTTTATTTTGCTATTTGATTTCAAATATTAACAGCAACTGAAAAAAGAGGAAGTCAATTTTTTTTATTTTTTAGAATCGGTTTGGGTTCCAAGTTAAGAATATATTGAAATTACGTTCCAGTTCAAATCGGTGGTTTGTTTCTCGCTTCTGGTAAAATATCTTCTTGTGAATGAATAGAGAAATACTTATATTAAAAAATAATTTATTTGTATATTTGACCGTAATTGTTATAATATGACCTGCCTATAGTAAAACTATCAATAAATAAGATGTTACACATGCAAATTTTCAGAACGAAAAATGCACTAATCACATAAAACTTTACATAATATAAATACTAATATACAAATCAACAATTTGCTCAAATTTTCACGAATACTTCTTGAAAATTTGTATTATTATTATTATTATTATTATTATTATTAATTTTAACCATACCACAGTAATCAATATTTAGAGAACACTGCATAAAATAAATTGTTTATAGCCCACTGATGTACACCAAAATTATTCAGATCTGTGTGATGAGATGATCGAAGCAGGGAGTTCACAGCGCTCATGTTCGTCCAACACCTGTCTCCAAATTCACAGGAAAAAAAAAGTTAGTTCCCGTAGTTTCGAAACTAAATAAGTTAAGATGACAAAACGCCGTAAAGACATCAGAGGAGGGCGTAGCCACCATGTCTCGTAAACGTCTCAGTTCAATTACAGACGCTTCTTATCCTTCGCATGAATATTCCAGAGGAGATGATTGCTACAAGTGTCACGTGATCGCCTACAGAGTGCAGGGTTGCAGTAGTCATAAATTCACATCACGAAAATTCCCGACGGAATTACAACACCTACGGTGAACGTGCTTTTGAGCGAAGCTTTCTCACATCCTTCCGACAGAAGGTGGTTCAACATCTCAGGTCTCTCTGGAACTTTTGTCGTCTCGAAACGACATTAGAAATAAAACTAATGAGAAAATGTAATGCGCAAAATTTGTTCTAGAATTTGTTCAAAGAGTATTGATATCACTCCAAATGGGAGTTTCAATAGGTTAATTTTTTCTCAAGGACAATTTAGAGAATGGTTTGAATAATTTTTCTCTATGCTATTTGCAAATGAAAGTGGCATCTGACAGCTTATTAGAACACTTCCTCAAACTTGCCGGTTGCACCACCCCTAATGAGAACACCACTTGGCCTCTCCGGTCCTAAGATCTTAGTTACCCACTGGACCCAAAAAACTTGACGATGATACTTCATTTATTTGACGTTTTATTACTATTATCATTTAAAATTTGTATTCTACATTAAACTGGAAATAAATTTGTGATAATCTAGGGGTTCAACCTTGTGATCATTCGAGATCGATAAGTATTTTACATATAATGAATAAATGCGTAGAAATTAAAATAAAACTAGCGCCACAAACCATCGCACACTATTTTTCATGCACAATTCAATGTCTTTATCATTAAGTATATTTAAATACATAAGTGAATACTTACACTATAGAAGTGAATTAATGTCTCAAAATTTTTGTTATGGTATAAATTATACGGTCTCAATTTCCGTTATCTATAGTACCGTTTTCATGGAACAGATTTCAGTTCTACCAAACTGTTTCCTTTCTCTATCCTCAGGTCATTCACGTTGACAAATGGCTTCGGAACTCTAAAAATAGTAACCTGATGTGGATGTTTTCTGCGTCCAAACAAAATTTTCAAGCGAAAAATCGGGTATGCTCTTAATACATACCTATTTCATATTCTGTACACAAAAATTAAAGAAAATAGAAACGTATTTTATAAATTTTTCAATGTGTACTTTGATCTTCACATGAAGTATCATATTGATTATTGTCGTACAAATTCAGAGCATGTGGATAGCCTAGAAGCAGATATTACTCTAAACATACAACAACAAAAATTGACACGTTTCGGCAGAATCGCTGCACAGTGGCGGACGGACACATTTTTGGTTTAAGATTGGTTATACTTCCTTCAAAATCTCGCGGTCAAGCATTTCCCAATAATTATGATTTACTGAACTACGAATTGAGAAAATAAAAGAACAAACAAAAAAAAATACTTTAAAAAATATTGTGTATATTTGCTTTGGTAAACAATTAGAGAAAAAAAAGAGAGTAATTAAGATTACGATACCATTCATATAAAAGAAGAATATTAACTGAGAAATTATTGCACAAAAGACAAAAAAAGAAAAAGGAATTTATAATAAATTCTTCGACCTAAAACAATTTACTCATTAGTACAATAACAAACTTGGTAGAATTTTCTTGATCCTAAACATTAAAAAAAAAACAATTTGGGAAATATATTCTGCATGGTTATATGATACAATTTAACTGAACAACAGGATCAACAAACTGGTAATGACTCTTTTCCATAAAATTATAGTTGATTTTTTTGCAAGAGGCAACGGGGAGAAATGTGAAAGGAGGGAACGGAGTAATATCAAACAAATAGGTAAAAAAGTTCTCAAATTGCAATAATAATAATGATAATAATAATAATAAATTTATTGTCAAAAAACAGTACAAACTGCGTATGACCACGTGGAGGGAAAAAAAACTAATTTACTCTCCGGAAGCAAGCAAGGGACCATCCCATCAATTCCGATCAAGGGCCCTAAGGCAGAGGCGGATTCAAAAATTTCAGCAAAAGTTCCTAGATAAGATAAAAAGTTAGCACACGTAACATACATGCGTACACGTAAATATGAAATACGTGAATTGTAGATGGGAAAATTCCTGAACTCGTAATGAATGGTTTCCCTGTAATCCTCAAACGAATGAATACAGAACATATTATTTCAATTACACGTGGTAGCAATGAGATGCGCATTCAACATTTATCTCATTGGGTGAATTCGTTCGTGGTGAAGTTTCCAGTCGGCTGTCGCCCCTGTCACCATCGGTCAGCGGGCCCCTGACCCCATCCGTCACTCGCTGGGCGACCGGCCTGGTATTGACGGGGTCGACTCCCTCCCCTTTCCAGTTCCTCCCACCCACCCGCCAACGAAGGCACAAATCGAGGGCGTCGACGTCGGAGCTCAATGCATTGCCCTTCACAGCACTGAAGGTCGACAGTTAAGAGTTTTGAATTAGTTTGATATACGTCTGCAACTAATAATGTTGTAAGTATCAAACGACCTTATATTGCAGATAATTTTAATCTTTTTTCATTTCTTACGTGTGCATTCCTAAGACTTTTAAAACACTCAGAAACCTTTCACAATATACACAATATTAAAACATACAAAAATCACAACGTTTCGCTTCATGTGTGAGACTTCACAAGGTGACTAAAAACATTAATGGCTACTACCACGGCAAGGCGAGAAGGGTCTTTACTCGTTTTAGTCACCAGATCACACAAGTCTCACACAAGAGGCGAAACGTTGTTATTTTTGTATGTTTTAATGTTGTGGAAATTGTTAAAGTTTTTTAAGTATACTAAATCTTTGATAAATGCCGCTGGTATGCACATGTAAGAAGTGAAGAAGACTAAAATTGTCTGCAATATAAGGTCGTTTTATACTTGCAATAGTTAAAAGTTTTGTTTTAAAGAAACGTAGTCAACACTT
Organism: Laupala kohalensis; assembly: GCA_002313205.1. Lineage (NCBI taxonomy): Eukaryota > Metazoa > Arthropoda > Insecta > Orthoptera > Trigonidiidae > Laupala > Laupala kohalensis. The sequence goes on from NNCF01129733.1 coordinate 77,906, forward strand.
CAAGAACATAAATTCAGAACTTATAATTATACATCATAGAGTAGTTTGCATTTATCACATGGTGTTTTGCCAATCTCGTAACATTATTCTGTAGCCTTCCGACCCGGCAAATCTTCATCTTCCTTAACCACCTTTTGTTTTTTGTTAAAAAATGTGGATAGAATTTTAATTTCATAAGCATTTTATCTAATTACACCCATGTAAAGTAACGAGGAAGCAACATTCTGTACTAAAACACATCGAAAGTGTTTCTATTTATAGCATTCTTTCTTCTAGTCACATTCCACTCTTCCCACGAAAGCAGGAGTCAGCACGTGGAGATCAATTGCCGCCAAATGTGAGGTCAAAAAGCATTCAGGAGTCAGTCTGCCACCGGACATTGCGACGTATCCAAAATCCCTTATGATCCTGAAGTCAAATAAATCAATATATCACAAAAAAAACTTATGAGTCTCGATTTCTGTCCAATACTTTTCTGTTTTTTAACTTGCAAAGAATATAATTTATTAAACAATTTGTGTTCAATTATTTATGTGTAATATTGGGAGACCAGCGGGTTCGCGGAGGGTAGAGCTCCGCAATTTCTTGACCTCAGCACTAGGAAGAGGAGGAGGAGATGTGGCTAGCATCTCGCTCCGGCCGGTTTGACACCAGGATAGATCAGGTAATCGTTTTACAACAGGCTGAGTAGGCCTGGGAGTCAGTGTGAGGATGTTGAGGTGTGATGAAAAATCCCCACTCCACCAGGTATTGACACACTCTACCCACTGAGCCACGCTGAGGAGAAATCCAATACCCCACTGAACCAATACGTGTCTGGTTCATCATACAAAATTATTCTGCACCCGCTCAACGCGAAAACAGAACTCTTTCTGATACATCGTACATGAGAGCGATAAGATTTATGAATCTCATTGAAAACCAATATAAGGCTGTAGCGTGTGAGCTATCGACTCGATAATCATCGTTTTAGGGATCATGTACAGAGCAGAATATCCAATTAATCCAAACTGAATTCACAGCGAAAGTTTTCACGGAAATTGGGTCAGACTGATCCCCGAACGAATGGAAGTTAATTAGCAAATTTAACGACTGTAAAAGGAGAAAGAAAACTATCGCTATATCAGTTCACTTGTAACTTCATTAGCGTATATGAATCTTTGAATAAAATTCTCTATAATCGCGTTGGAACATTCGACACAACGTTATTTATCTCATATCAGTTTTTAGAAAGCACGTTAGTAAATCAATGATACCGTCAGCTAGGTGAGAAAGTTCGACGGACATATACCAAAACATAAACATCGCACTGAGAGGTCTTTACAATGTTGTCTCCTGCAATCAATCGCACGTTAGTTTCGAATCAGTATGAACGAAAGCGACTTTAATAAGCGCACAGAAATATCTACAACAATTACTTTAATACATCTTCATCACTCGAATTTGAAAACTGACGGCAAAGAACACTTCTGCCAACTGACATCTAGGTTATGCTTGGGAAGGAACAACAAATTTTCTTAATTATGTCAAAATCAATAAATGGAAAAGAATAATACATAAAATAATAACAATCTATAGTTGAAACAAATGGGATAAGTCTGAAAGAAATTATTTCTGTCGGTAAGTTGTTTGAAACGCAGAAGAAAATTAAGATGAAGATGAAAAATGAAGAAATAAAAACAAAAAGAAGGGAAATGAGAAGAAAAGGAAAGGCGGAGAAAAAATGAGAATAAGGACAAGAAGAAATGTTGCGCTACGACTGGTGAATCATACTTGCATTATCTATCACTGCATGGTCTTCATTTATAAATGAATTAAGGGTAAATTAGAGCAAAGCAGAGATTGATATCTCCCTCGTGTTTTTAATTCTCAATTTTCTGTCTCAGTACACCAGACGTATGTACTTCTGTAAATGCTTTAATTNTCAGTACACCAGACGTATGTACTTCTGTAACTGCTTTAATTCTGGATACATACTAATATGTTAAGGAGAGAATACATACAAATTAACAATTCAGACTATACAAAGACTGCAGACGAATCCGAGGCAAGACGATGATTAAGTCATATGAACAAACAATATAATAAAAACGAAATATCTTTCCACGCATCTCCTTCGTTCTCGTGGTTATTCATAGCGCCTGCTCGTTCTCGTTCAAGGAACATCAAGTGTGTCACAATCGAATTTACGGCGCCGAGTGTGCAACTTACGGCAGTAAAATACAAACAAACAAAGAGTTGACTGGGTCAAGGGGGATCCTCGCTCTTCCACTCCGTCAGAGTTCCTCTCACGAGGGTTTTCCTGCGTCTTCCAGAATGATCAGGGGGTATTGCCGCCGTGGCGAGCAGAGGAGAGTATGGAGGTTTGCACCAGGTCCCTAGAAATAGAAGGGTTTCCAATAATAATAAAAAAACATTTTGATATCCATCCTGGCCCGGGTTTTTCTCCGGTTTTCCTTCGGGTAGAGGCGGATTTCTTATACAGGTTCTCTAGGTTTTGTCTAGGGGCATGTTTATTGTATTAATAAATCGTGAATTTGGTGTTATTTCAATTCTTAAACACTATACTCAGAATAATCTATAGTTCGATAATAATTTGTACATGTAAATATTTGCGTTAAATTACAAACATATTGACATTCTATTAGTATTACGCGCAGCTAAATTTTTTTTTTATCTAGGAATTTTTGTTGAAATTTTGGAATCCGCATCTGCCTTGGGGCCATTGATCGGAAATGATGGGATGGTCCCTTGCTTGCTTCCGGAGTGTAAAATTAGTTTGTTGTCCTCCACGTGGTCATACGCAGTTTGTACTGTTTTTGACAATAAATTTATTATTATTATTATTATTATTATTATTATTATTATTATTATTATTATTATTATTATTTGATACCAAATCAATAAAAATTGAAGTGATGTCACTGGAAACATAATTTGTCATGTTTTCTATAAATAATTTACTAAGAGGTATTGTTACAGGTGCAATGTGGAGGGGAGAGAGATGGAAAACAATGGTAAATATTATATTACGTTATTTATGAACGAATCCTCTCACTTTCCTCAATACGAAAGTAGGGTTAGGAGAGAAAATTGTAACTTTCGAATGTTTCTCTTTCGCTTCAATTTCTATGAGCCAATTCGTGAAAAAGTATACTTTAAAGCACAATCATTTAACGGGTTACTCTTCTATTTCATACATCTTTTGCGACGAAGATTCCAACTAAGAAATTTGCCGAACTTCATCGTCTGTTTACTATTACTCCGCGTTTTTACCATTACTCCTGAGACCACGGGTGATTGTAAACAACGCACTCTCTCCTATTGTAAAGTATGGAATGAGTGAAAGAATGAGTATTTATATAGTTTCGCCATTTATTAAATGGTTATTAATTACATTTATAACCATTTACTTAGTTTCACCATTTTACTAGAGTATTTTGTTACGAATACCGTAAAATACTAACTGATAATTTTATTGATCATCAGAACGTCATAAAACCCAGAAATAACTCATTTAGTTTTAATTTATTTTCTTATTTTAGCGGTAAAACCCTTCGTATAAACCTCGTATCCTTATGTACAAAAGTATCAAATTAAAACACATAAATACAAGGAGAGTTAAAAGCAAAACATTCCACGAATGTTTACTTCGCAAGAGAGCGTAATAACAATTTTACTTCCTCATTTTTCACTAACTGGAAAAGGTGAGATTGTTTTGAGATCGATTTTTTTTTTCCAAAGAAAATTTGTCATCAGCTAGAACTAATTTAGTTTTCGCGGTGTCAATTCTTTTCAGTGTCTTCCAATTCGTCACCCATTCTCACTTTCTGGCACTACAAACACATCGATTGTGTGTTTTACATTATCCCCCTCTATGTCCACAAGTAAGAAAACATGAACAATGTCTCTTATGGTTGGCTCTAAGTGTGTTACTTCCTCCAGGAGATTGTATCGCATATTTTCGAAATATTCATCGTAATCTTCTAACACCCCGTGTACGTTGAGAAATTGTTACAATGATTCCTCATTTTCACTTTCTTGTGCTTCCTTCTCCTTTTCTCTTCTTTATCATCATTTGCTTTGTGTCTTTCCCTTTCTTATCAAACCTCTTCCGTTTCTTCGGAGATCAATCACCTTCAATTATACATTTACATACAACCCCATCTTCCCACCGAAAAAATAAAGAAACAATGAGAAGAATATTACAAAAAATTAATCGTTCAGAATGTGATTAAATAAAAGGCAAGTTAATTCAGAGAAACACATCGTCAAAACGACACAACTTTGCGAAAATAATATCAAATATCTATGTTTACGACCCTAGAAAAACGAGGAAGTGTGGGATCTACAAAACTCCTAGAAAATAATACCAATAATTTTTGGTATTAATATATGACAATAATATATAACGAAAATAATATACATTCTAATAATTTACCTACTATAGAAACATTAAACGCAGTGCAGTAACTTCGAATAACGGTCTTGTGGGTAGCTCAATTTTCATAAGATTGTATTGCATCAACGACTTGGGTAAAAAGTATAGAATTGTTATATATCACCCACAGAGTCACCAACTTTAAGTTTTGACCATGTTCTTACAATTACCCCGCCTGACCCTACTAAGACAAACCATATAACTAACGTACCAATACATCGTACTTTTCCTCAGATTTGTAGTGAATGTAATAAAAAAACGAAGTCTTAATAAATTTAGCTAAGATAGTATTTGATATTTAGAGTAAATTCATTTCAATCAATTAATAGTCAACAATAAATGTAAATGAGCGATACTTTTTAATTGCCTCATTTGTTAAATAGAAGCATTACACGTGGTATAATTAATTATTCAGCGAACACAGGAAATAACGGTCAATTACTGTTATGTTCAAGCAATATCAGCAAAATTAATTAGGTCACTAATGTAAATGAGTAATTTAAATATAATGGGAATCTACATTCATAAGTAATATGAAGAACGGTGGCGGAGGCACTTTGTGAGCAGACTGTAACGGATGCCACACCAGGGAAGGGGTGACAGAATTTTAGTTCATTACAAAAGATAATTTTACTAATGATACATTGTATATTGAATTTATAACTTATTTCAGAAACAGTTTAAGCTAGGTTCTCAAAAATATTTTCCCTCACCTGCTCCACACAATAGTCGATTCGATATATTTTACTTCCTGTCAACCCAACAACTTTTCCCCCAGCTTCCTTGTCTTTAAAAATGGTGGTAAGGTGTCAGAGCAGGGCTCGTGGTAAAGTCTAACTGCTGTACGAAAAGTTACCAAATTCGGGAGAAAAGCCAACCTACTCAGTTGATTCCACCTATATTGTACATTACTCGACATTGTGATATTTTCATCTTGTACGTTGTATTTTCTACTACCAAACTTGACAAAATACCTCTAAGATAGCCTGTCCTTAAAATACTCGTTTTTTATCCTTTGTAAAGTAACACAAAATTAATATTCCTATTAATAAAATACATTGCATAAATTATCCAAGAAATCTTAATTTTTTAATCTACTTTCTACGAAATTCATTTTACGGTAGTCTCTGTTGTTTCCATAGCGTTGGTACACCTGTAAGGTAGTGTAAGCGCTACCATACGATGATTTTAATATTAAACGACAATCTGAGGCAGTCCAAGTGTTAACGAGCATCGGGGCTTTTGTTCTAAAATATTGGTCGTGGCCGTCCTGAAACACCACTCGAGTCCGCTATCTTTGTTCTTTTGGTGTCCAAACTCTCGATGACTTGAGTATATGAACCTCGTCACGTACAAAAATAATACATTATATTAATCATAAAACGAGAAATTTGAATTTTCGAAAAGAGTAAATTCAAAACTTTTACAAACGGTCGGAGAAAATCCTGAAGAGGGTTTGTAATTTACCGATCGACCGAAATATTATTAATATTATTTTTTTAAAGTAATAAAATTGCATAAAATTTGTATTGTGTAGATTCGAGACGAACATCTTGTCATTCATCTTTCTTCATTTTCCTGATATTCAAGTAGTTTTTAATGTCATAAGAATACGATTGCGATCTTATGTTGACCAGCCTGTTTCTATGTTCAAGTTTTCTGCTTGCAATGCATAGTTTGAGTCACAATTGTTTCGACAGTTGAATATGGCAAACATTTTCAACAGATAACAATGGTGATCCAAAACCGATTTCTTACGCAAATAATCACAAACCTTATACGAGAGAAGTTGGAGGATCTCAGCTAGTAAATAATATCAGGGGACAGAGCTACTCTCGGATTTATACATTATAAATATTATTATAAGCAAATTTTCAATAAATGAATTAATAATTTTTTTCCAGAACTAATTTGTTAAGTTAATTTAACTTGTTAAATAAATTAAATATATGTTTAAATAGTTTAAATTTTTTATATATATTTGTTTTTTTTATAACTTTTAGTTTTTTTGTACAAGGGGACAGAACAAAACTCGCATTTAGTCAATATTAGAATATTTTCAAGTAAATTTTAATGCAATAATTCTTATTTTACCGATTATTTTACGCGTGAATTATTAATTCTTACAGTACCGATGACCATCACGTTGTTACGGAGTGGCGTCCACGTAACTGGAAACTGTCTCATTATCGGTATCAGACGTTGCGCATTGCTTCAGCGTAAACAATTCCACAGAAGAGCCAAATGTCATTACTTGTAGGTCAGTGGCGAATCCAGGGAGCACAGGGGAGACGTAGAAGAACAAGATGGAAGTAGTTTTTTTTTTTACTTTAAATAAAATTCAGTATGCCCATTGAAAGGAATAAGACTAACTTATAAAATATGTGTAAAATAACATATTCTTAGGACTAACATAAGACTTACTTTGCTTTTATAGATTCCACGCCAACATGGGAACATGAGATTAAGGGTTGCGATATTTCACTGTTTGTAGTGCACTCGCAATCCAGCGAGATTCCGAGCCACTTATCTAATAGAAAATTACCTCGATAAGATTTATAATAGAAAGATAATAGAAAAAGAGTACATCATAAATAATTTGTAATTTGAATAATAGTCCCTTATTACCACAATAAATTAATGATGGATGTTTTATTAGTTTCCTTATAAAATGTGTCATGTGATTTTTTCCATTCGGGAATGACAGGAAAAACGGTTTCTTTATGGGCCCCTCCCAAAATCAAATCCTGGACCGCCGCTGCTGTAGGTGAGCGCCCAAAACATGTATTTCAGTCAGAAGGGACGGAACTGTGTTTCGTTCACACACGAGAGCCCGTTTAATAATTTTGTAAACCGAATTTTCACAAGATTGACAATTGTGCCATTCGATTCCTGAAATTAAATTCCCCCTACATATCAAGTCTCGGCAAAATCCCACCATGAGTTTACGAGATAACCGATTTGAACTTACAATTATTGCTCGTGTAATAAGAGTAAGATAATGAAGAATTATTGGATCTGGGTCGACATAAGACCTCGTACCTCGTAGACGAGGTGAGTCGCGGTTCATTGGTGGAAATACCCTGATGATACGTCCGAGCGCGTGAGTCATCCTCTAAATCTCCTTGGGTTACCGCAACAGCAGCGACAGCCTCCCAGTGTGAGTATACAAGAATGAATACGAGAGGTTGCGTCATCGCTTCGCGCGGGCTTCGGAAGTGACGCAACGCGCACACACTGGTGATCGCAACGGAAGTGACGTGACGCGGCGGCGTTTTAAAATAAGTTAAATCTCTCTACACCAGCGCAGTCCAAATTATCTTAGCCCCGGGGGCACTTTTTAAACTCTCTTAATCGATCGGAGCGGCTCGGGATGGGGTTTGGCAAAATGCTGACAAGCGAATAAAAGTAATGGGTTATATTTTTTATTTGCAAAGCGATGTGATCATCTCATCAACAAATTTGAAAAAACGCGATATTTTGATCTCACCAACAAATTTATATTATTTCAAGACGGAAAAATTAAATGATATAATAGTGTACATCTTAATTTTTAGAAAGTATTTTTAATATTTAGTATTGTATGAAAATGTTTTCATAATATAAAGTATGACGTAATTCAGAATACGATTTTATATCACGAATAAGGAAATTATTCGTTGCTTCAAATATTCACAATAATCTCTTTTTAGCAGTTTTGCATTGATGTTAAAGAAATCAAAGCATTCTTTAGTGCCCAATCTTTTTCAAAATGCTGAAGTTACATTTATTCTAACCTAACGCTTGATAATATGCATCATATCTGAGAGAAGGAAGGAGGAGACAAATCTTATAATTCAGTTTCAACACGTCGACAATGAATCCACAGTGAAGTCTGGGAAATCAACTAGAATAAGTAAATATGTTTTCATAGCGCTGACAAAATACATCAATATTTTTCATCATCGAAAATAAAGAAAAAACAATCACAACTGAATTATTGCAAAATTAATTCAGTTTAAAATATATAATGATTAAATTACTATATATACATGTTTTTTTCTACTGCCGAAATACTCATGTCAGATCAACAGCAGATGTGTTGCATCCAACAGCCAGTTCAAAAGACCCTTTGTCGGACGCAGCTTCTGGAGTGAGACACCTTGATTCACAAAGCAAAGGGAGGAAGGACGGAATTTTCCTTCTGGTGGACACCGCACATTCCACAAAGAAAGCGACGCAGGTAGAATGGAGGTCAAAGGACAATAATCCGTGTGATGGAATTTGTTTGAAAAATATAAAAATCTCTCATTATTACATAAGCAGACCCGTCGCCAGTGTTTTTGTGGGGGCGTTGTCTTTTCGTCAAAAATTTACTCATGTTAGCTTAGAAGTGATATGTCCCCAAAACATCTTAATTTTTTCGATTGTTTAGTTCACGTCGTTAATTAGTAAACAGCAGGAGAATTAACATTATTTTATACAGTTAAAGTACACCAGTTGAAATATTTGACCACTTTTATCAATAAGAGTGTGTTATCTTGAGAGTAGTTCAATAACTACATCCTTCTCAGAATGCCAACGCTGCGACTTTTATTAAAATTTCTGGCTCTGTGCCACATAATTGAATCTTCCATCACCAACCATCACTATAACCACTTATCACACAACATTCTGTTATAGTTAATATGCCAGTTGGCAATCTAAGAAGGATGTATTTATTGACCTACACTCAAGATAACATATACTTACAGGTAAAGTATTTTCATAACAATTCATAAAAAATAAAAAAGTTGGGCGAATAATGGGGGTACACAACGTCGTATTTGCGACCTTTATTCCTCAGGGTCAGTCTGTATAAAAATTTCATGTTATATTAACATTTCATCTCTACAGTAACAGAAAAGTTTTAAATGCCACCATTTATCGCGGAAAAAGAAAAGTAAAATTAAGTTTCTATAACTGATATCAAATATACATGACTTTGAAGAAAAAACCGAAACGGCACAATATTTTAAGAAGCAGTAAGTTGTTTCCTTTTCAGAAAGAGATAGTTTTGTTTTTCAATCCACTGTTTTGGTATTAGAAGGGTACGTGGTATTATAGAAAATATATTTTTTTTTAATCCTTCGATATTCACCCGGAAGGTGTTGCATTCGTGCGATGTATTCATCTTGAGAAAAAAGCAGTTCCTTCATCTGTTCTTACCGACTTCGAGTATGGATTTTGTTTTTTTGAAGGGGGTGATTTTCCCAAAACAACTTGTCAGAGAAGTTTCTTCTATAATTGAGAAATCTGTGCTATAGGTAGATGAATGTATGCAGCATGGCATTCCTATAGAGTAGCCCTCTACCATTTCCATGAGACATTTCCAAATTTCCTCCTCCTAACCCAGTACAACAATCTTTCTTCTTCAAAATAGCAATGTTCTAATTATGGAACTATGGCAGTACGGAGCACTCTCCCCTCTTAGTGAATCTGCAGACGATGAGTCTGCAGGAGGCGAATCAGGCGAGGAATATTTTAAATTGCCAGTACGGGGAAAAGACCTAAAGAGGAGGATGCGCCATGCCAATTCCGTCAGCAACGTTTCACTGACTCTTTTGTAGAGGGGCGACGTGTGGGTGCAGTGTCAGGAACAGCTGCTGGGTCTACGACGAGTACGTACGTCCTCTGGGTCGATGCTGACCACAGAGGACATACTTGAATATTTTGCAAATGAAACTTTGTGAATTCGTCGCGAAAAAAATATTATCACTGCTATACAACAAAAAAAAAAGTTATACACTATACTATAAAATAGACATTTTCTGTACCATTAAGAAGTAGAATTTTTGCTGATTTTTTGTTTTCTACCAATATATTTCGTTTTAACAAGAACAAAAGATATTTTAACTATTGTCTTGGTTGCGACTCCATTTTACCTTCACCACAAGGCGACCCTCATTTCTCACACTTTTCACTTAACACAAAATTGTGATCTCGAGTATCTCAATATCATGCTATGGCTTCTATTTTGTTTAATGTTTACTTGGATAGTTTGGTAAATCTTTTAAATTTTAGCTCGCAATTTAGATTCTGGACAATAACTGCAATCATTCAAAATCAATATGGGGTTCCTCCATCTCCTGCTCAGGACTCTGGAAGGATGTATCAATTTGAAGAAAAAGAAGTTTCTTTCGCACAGCGGAGGTTCATTGAACTAAAAAGCATAGTGGGCCTGTTTTCTTGGTAAATAATAGAGGAATGAGCATACAAATACTCTATTCTATTGTTTTATTTAATTATTATATGGATTTCTGTGTTTATTTTTACTTATTTGACTTCATTTTTTAGCTGTTCGTTAAACATAAAAGTAAAATAAAGTTTTACTAAATAGTCAAGGGTGGGACCACAGTTTTCTTTCCACATTTGTTTTCCCCATACTTTTAGCTCTTATTCATAAAAAAATAATTCAGGTCTGATTGTGACCTTTTGAGACATATCACATAATGAAGATAAGGATTTTAAAAATTGATAGAAAATCATTTTTCTCAATTAAATTTTTACCGTAAATACAAGATATAGATATATTTTTTATCTTAATTTATGCTCTTTAAAATATGTGTAGATATATTTTGAAGTTGATTCATGAATTATATTCGTAGTTTTTCTTTTTTTTTAATTAAACGCGAAGATCTCTATCCGCACTCGCGAGACCAACAATTCCCTGAAAAATGCAAAATTTCTAATCTACTTAATGAAGAGACTATGAGACCTAAAAATTCTAAAAATTCATATGAATCGCAAACGTGATGGTATGAACAAGTGTACCAAATTTCATCAAAATTTGATATGATGGGTGCCATGACTTCGTTGATTTGATATGAAATGACCCAAATGTTATCTACAATGTATTTCCCAAGACGTTCATATTTACAACCATATTTATGACATTTAATTGTTTACTCACACTTTATTTTCTGAGAATAACTTACCCACGAAGTTAGCAGTAACCATGATAACTTGTTTACATAATTACTTTAAAAACATAATAATAAATCTTTTTTTTTATAACTAAAAACCAGTAGCACATCACCTTGTTGAGGATCAGCAAGCAGCAAGAGTATTACCGGTTCGGTGCTTCTTTACTCACCTAAAAACAAAGAAAAGTAAAATTATAGAGCTTTGTTCCGTCATTTAATACAATAAAATGAAGCACATTTTAACCAATAATACGTAAAATATATCCATCTCCAAAACTCTTGACCTGACATCAAAATCTATCCAGCTCATTCACAAATAATGTCACGTCCACCATACTCAGAGACTCCAAGTACAGTGACCCCCATTGTGATACAACGGTTAAAGGAATTAATACTATCAATTTTTCTTCATTTCATTTTTAGTATCTCTTCAAATATGTTAGATTCATAATCGGGCAAATACAGAGAGCGTGGATGAAAGCTTCCTCGAAAATTTCAATTTTCTTTGTATGTTAAAACATTTTAACACAATAAAGTATTGTTAATTTATTCTTCATTAGTTAACATAGAAAGGATAAATAACAAAATGACTTTTAAAAGTAAAGATATCTTATTTCGAGATATGCATGAAGTACTTTTTCATAGTAAAGAAAGAATTGTTGTATCAAATATTTTCGAATACTATTTTCGAACAATATTTAAAAAATTAAATAATTTAACCCAATAGAAAATAATTTTGACTCACCCTGCTTGAATAAGTCTGTATAAATAAATTTAGTATCGTACATCATCTATAATCGTAAGTGGATTGAAATAAAACTCTTTAATGAATTCAATAATTCTAAAAATACCCATCTTCTAGGAGTTGAAAGTACAAGAGACAGTCTTTAACCAGCTTGAAGCCGCAGTGAAATCAATACTAGAACAAATAGAGGTCAGTGGTTCGTTGCTTCTCTAGCTTTCTAGGAACAGAGGAATAAATTACTAAATAGAAAAATCCTACTCTCTCAAGCTTTCTATATTGAAGCAATCGTAAAAAAATCTGTATGAAGAGTATGAAAATATTGTTAAAGACTAGCAAATTTTCTTCTCGTCTCATATCATAGTAATACTGATTATCATGACTCGCGAGGAGACCTCTATTCGATCATTACATTTCTAGTAAAAATGGCCATTGAGCAATCTGTTAACGAGAAACGGCCATTCATTTTAAGTGGCCACCCATAGCCGGGCCATTGATTTCAAGTGTTACAAAAAAATAAACGTACACTCACTGCGTGATTCATGCAAAGAAAATAGGGTTATCGCTGAATTTGGTTAATTCGAGCGGATTAGCGAATAGTATCCAGTGTTATGTACAATGAAGAGAACCATCCGAAAATATGTCTGGGATAAATTGTCTCCTTGACGTTTTTCTAGTAATAGAGATAGTTAGTCAATACCAAAAGCTTTGAGGCACTGCGCGTGGTGTATCTTATATACTCAACAATCCTCCAAAAGATCTGTCCCACGCAGATACCTATCTACTGTCACACAAAGATGGCACCGCGCTACGTAGAACTCAGGCCGTTTCGCCAAGTTCGTGTAATGCCTCAAACGAGATTTTCTATGTAGTTAATTATGATTATCGAAATTCGTGTTCCAACAACTACTTAAATCATGATTTGCGAGAAAATCGCGATGTACGCTATAATTCTCGTAGTCCCTTCGTTAACCTGCGCTAATCGCGATTTCTTAGGTACTGCAAGCAATATGCCTCTGGGGTTGGTGAGAAACAAGATGCGTTTACTTCCCGTTATTTGTCTTACAGGTACCCACAATGCACTGCAAAACTACTACCAACTTTAGAGAATTCTTCAGAATCATCGAATAACATAATCGACGATTAGTGTGCACGGAGAAACGTGTACAACGTAATCGTGATTAAATATATATAATCACGTTTAAGAAAATCGTGATCATTCTTCTTTTGGAGAAATTGGGTAAGTGAAAGAACTTCTTCAAAAACAGATAAATCACAAACTGATTCTACGAACAATAGAGAGCAGAAACTCAATGTTAGTGAAGGGAGGAGTCTCAATAGTTTTAATTTTAGGGAGCATGATTGATGTGGTAGAGTTGATAAGTATATTCAGTTCAGAAGTCAGAAAAAAGTATCTCTTTTTGCCAAATTGCTCAGAGTAAGGTACAATTCTTATTTGCATAAGCCGAACATTTTAAATTATTGTGTAATATTTTTTTTTTAAACTTCGATTGTCAGACATGGTTTCAGGGTAAATTTACGCAGAGATAGAGCTAATAGATGCCTACGACATATAAGCATAATATGGTGGACTAATGTAACTCTGGCGTAAGGTTAGGCATTGTGCATCAAAGACAATTTCGAGCATTGCGTCTCCTCCTTAACAGCTAGCCATTGACCATTTAATTGCGACAAATCCAAGTGTTATTATAATTTATTTCCTAACCGTATAATTACGCATGTGAGAAATGCATAAGTTTTTAAAAAAATTTATTTGCTGTCAATAATATTCACTATAAAATGGTTACATTTTACAATTTCAAATAAAAGTATTTGAAAATGAAGTAAACCTAGTTGACAATGTTAGGTAATTTCATCTTACAAATTGCACATATTTAAACATTCGCAAATTTATTATAATGTTTCATCACACATTTTTTTTGCGCTTCTAGAAATAAATGTCCAGAACAACAGTCAAATTTACACACAATTTAATTTCTAATAAAACTCTACGGATTTTTGTAATGAAACTCTATGGACAAGTTCTTCATGATATTTATCTCGTAAAATAATGCTCTAATGTGTAATATTTTCGGTCATTTTCCCTCTAATTATATTAATTTTCAAACATAAAAATCATATTTAATTTGGGATTCTTCTAATCAGTTTTATAAGTACTGAAAAAAAATATATATATAGTAAACAATTTCATTTTTAATGAAATATTTATTCTTTAATATATTACGTTTTCAAAACAATATAACAGTATACAAATTATCATTACAGTATTTATTCCGGAACCTATTAAACGTTAATTTTTTTATGAACAGGATAGTAAAATAGAGCAAGTGAGACCCAACAGCCGCCTCCATTGCCACGCGCCACGCTGCTGCACCGGGCCGCCCGCCGCGTCGTAGCAGCCTTGAGAGCGCGCCAAAACGTGACGTCAGGAGGGAGCGAGCGCTGATTGGTAGAGAGCGCATCGCCGCTGCGGTGACGAGGGCGGCGGCGGTGGCGCCGAGCGCGGCGGAGCACCACCACGACGCCAGTCCCAGTGCAGACGCCGACGTGAACGAACGTCCCGCCTGCGGCTTCTTCTTCTGCTGCTGTGTCACAGTGTGTCAGTGTTAGTGCTCGTGTTCAGTCCAGTGTTTTAGTGCTTCAGAGAGAAAGAGAGGTTGTGGGTCTGTTCCTGTCTCCTCTTTTTCCCTTTACAGGTTAACCCCTGCGACGCAGTTGGAGGCCGTTTTTTTATCGCGATCCTAAAGGTAAGCAACAGTGGGGAAGACTCGTCACCCTTCTGCACCCTTTTTGGAAGAGAGGCAGACCGTTGTGGAATGTCTGTGAGGAGCTGAGTCCTCTCAGTCTCTTGATAGCTACAGTAACGACATTTGTCCACGTTCTCACAATTTATTCAAAAACATTGCATCTAGTTGGGGAAGGTTTAAAGAATTATAGTAAAATGACAGCTTGACCAAAGATTTTGATTAAATGTTCTAAAATTCCTTGTCACAATGACTTAAAATGTTAAGCAACGAAACAAGCCCTTTTCTTTCTCACGTGAGCTAGCAGATTTATTTGAAACGGAGTCTATTTGAAATTGTTTACGTTACAAATTAAACAAAACACTCCCTGATATTCTTAAATCACTGATTAAAAAAATTTAGGCGAATGAATATCATTAGCCAACCCCTAAAAAACTCGATTTTATATGAATAGTTTCGTATACTTATACCGTTTATTCTCGTGTACGATTAATTTAAAACTACGAGTTCACTTCTACAGGTTCTGAATCCCTATAATTGTCTTCTAACCCTTGAATTTCTTTGAATGGTCAGGGTATTGTTGGAAAATATAGGATAATATCGTCTCGACGCTCCTGGGTAAGTTGGCGGTAAATGAATTGTCAACATTCTCATGTTTCATTTCACTTATTCCCAGAGGGTATTCGGTGGCGTCTGCTAACGTATTTCATGTCCAGGAGATGCATTTTTTACAGCGAATCGTAAGTGGTAGGTAATTCACCCTCTGCCCATCAAACCCTAATTCTTCAAATGTATCAGATTCTGCGTAGAATAGTGAAAAAAACTGCGGAACCGCATCCAGATTCATAGGGAGGATAACTATTAGAGCAAAGTTAGTTTTAAATGAAGATACATGAAATAACATATACCATCTTTAGTGTTCGTCGCTATTATTATTGCAATAAAATAAAAGTTTTTGGTCGTCGTGGAGAAAAGTCAGGAAAAAGTCGGAGCATTTCGCTGCTATTTTCGCAAAGAGATGCCCGAAGATTCTGACGTCAAAGAAAAATCTTTTACTCTAATGAAATGGTGACAACCCTTGTATTTGATTTGTGGTATTTATGTGTGGAGTGGGGGAAAGAAATCGTCTTTCAATGAATGTACGTGACTTTTAAAGTACGTTTGATCTTCTAGTACGTTGGTGTTTCGAATAGTGCCTAATCTCGGTTTGAACCTTTGGAGAGGTCGATAATGTTTGGTGTCAATCCAAGTGACTTCAAGACGCAATTACTGATGCAATCTAATTGTCATATTTATTTTTGTCCCGAGATATCTAGTTCAATAGCAAAGCGTATATATTTTTGATCATTAATATACAATTTGGTTAATTATTATATTTATATTCACCACCAAATATATACCTTCTTGTGAACTTTTTATCTTACGACGTTGTATTCCAATTCTTCATTCTATTAGGTAAACTTATTTCTGCTATACATCAAGATTTTTCGTAACTCGAAAGTTTAACAGAGGAAGTTCAATTTAGCAATCACATGCTACCCCGAGACAGATTCATCCGTTCACATATATTAACGATAGTATTGAGAATAATTTTATGTTGGAGTACGAGACTGTATTTTTCACACAATTTCATATGATCTCGTCTTCAAGTTGAGAAATACCGTATCATTTAATAAAAACACATTACTTTGTTTACTAACATGAATTTTCCTTCACGAGATCAGTGAGTGAAAATTCGTAACTGTTCTCGTCGATTTCCTAAATAAAAATAAATTGATTCTGTTTATTTTTTAAAATATACTAATCCAAATTAATATATCAACTATTTTATTTTTAAATAAAGATCGAAAAAGTCGTATCTCTACTCAGCTGATAAAGGGGGGAAGTTGGTTCTTGTTCAATCGATGACTAGTGTGGCTGCGGTGTGGTTGGCTCATCGGTGTCTGGGGAGAGCGTGAGTCGTCTCGCGAGGGAAGCCCTGGAAGCCGCCTGTTCCGAACGAAGACCGTTGCAAGCGGCGACCATCTCAACCGGTCCTACCTGCGCCTCCGTACGCTCAATGGCGGTGGTGGGGGGGAGGGGGGGGAGAGAGAGAGATGAGATGGACGCTGTTCGTACAGACGTTGCCACGTGCTCACAGCCATCGGCTTTGCCACTCATAAATGACGAAGGAGAAAATATGATCGCACAAGCTGCACGAGGATGGAACTGAGACAAAATGAGACCCGTATAATATAATTTGTGATGCGAACACTTATTAAATCGACAAGTACATTCAACCCCAAGACCGACAATTTTGAAAAATCGTTTAAGTCGTCACGTACAAAGCGAAAATGTAAAATGTATGACTGCTTTTTACATTGTCGAGTTAATAAGATAAAAAATATTTAGAGAAGAATAACCAGTCACCATCTTTGAAGCTTTTCTCCTTCGTTCTTTAAATTGGTTTCGGTTGAGTGTTGTAATTTTTTCCCTATATTTAATGAGTAATAACGGGGATATTAACTTATTTTTCGTAAAAACTCGTTTTCTTTCTTTCTTTCATACCGATTCACACAGGTTCTTGAGTAACGTGAAATTAATTATGAAATTAAACAGAAAACATAGAAATGTGCAAAAATTAACTTCTATGAAATCATATATTCCTTGTAATGTATCGTAAGTTAACCTATGAAAATATCGTGATATAACATAAATTATTTTTTGTTACAATATATTAACAATTTAGTGTATTATAATATTTTTTTAAAGTCATAGTGAAATTGATTCAGCACCGCTGGGAATAACTAAAACCACCATATATTCCCGCATTTACATACCATGTACTTCGATGCTAACCCGGTTCACGTGGCCTCTGGAGAGTGCTTTGGATAGGATCGAAGTCGGATCCCCCACCTTCGCCGTCTCGTTGCCCATCCACCGTATTGCCTTACACAAGTCGAAATATCCGGTGACGGACGTGCGGTCGTCACGGCACGCGCTTCGCACGCAACGCAAGACACGCGTGGATGGAGTCACCATCGGATCTGCCTCTCGGAATGTCAACTTTACCTCTTTGCTGGAGAAACGACGTATATCACGGGGGAAAAAATTCTACACTTTGTTGTTTCAAGTCGTGTAACAGTTACTTGGAACAAAAGGAAGTTGTATATTATTATTCGCGTAACTAGAAGAATTTTTGGGGTGGGTCTGGAACCTAGACAATGTACATATCGTAGGGAGTGAGAATTTTAATTATTTTGTGTACTCTTTATGTCGGATCTATGTGGACCTGAACTCCTACCAGACAAAATTGAAGTTGATAAATGGCAAACTTTGTAAAAGCGTTACGAGATTAATAATTATTTGTTATAATTGTTTTCGTTATTAATACCAGATTTAAAAAATTAATAATACCATGTTAATAACTTTAATAAATAATTGTTATTGTTATTAATAGTACCATATTGTTAATTATTTGATTTAAGGTATTATTCATAAAATTTGTGTTGTAAAACCATAATTTTTAAACAAAAATGGTCCCCGGTCAGTCCCCGCCCCCCTTGCTTACAGTCTCGCTCCGCCACTGTTTCCTATTAAAATGTATACAGTTTTAGACATTTCCATTTTTTTAAAAGTAATTTTTAAATATTATTTGTAGGTATAAAAATAAATTAATATTAAACATCGGCCTGTTCTTAACGCAAAATACTGGAGTGTGCACTGATCACTCTCCTCACGCACGAGTAACGTCACTGTGCATAACGTATTGCAAAGGAGTTTATTATTGTCTGTATTTTAAAATATAAATTATGCGGCTAGTAATTACCAATTGATCGTACTCCAATTACTATCAGTAGTTTATCACAAACTAAGTAAATGACGATCCACCTTACTTTTTATCGATACAAGGAAAAATAAACCACAATGGAATTACAATAATAAAATTGTCAGTTCGAAGGGAATTGTATAGTTATGAAAATAAGAACTTTGCAATAATTGCTACTTCTTAACAAAAAACAAACACTTGTTCATATTACTTTCAAATTATATTTTTTTAAATATAGAATGACATTTCTCAATAATTATCATAGTCGAGGAGTACGATCTGAAGATCTCTATATACATTCTGCAGACTGGGAAGAAGGTAATGTGACGAAGCTACTTGGGGAAAGAAGGATCGAGCGCACTGCGGCCTGTTTAATATACAAGTGCTACGGCAGCGAAAAGCAGGGAAATGTACAATGCGCATAACCGGTCTGAAAATCTCGGTACCTGCCTGGCTACCTTACCGCTAAGATTACTTATCGTTTTCGTTCAGCATTCGTGACACAATGGTGTGGAACGCAGTCCTCGAATGAGTTGGGTGTCGTAAAATCGGACTCTGTGAAAGAAGATGTTGGGTAACATGTGAAACGAAGCACTTCTCAAACACAGTGTCTTGATTCGCTAACTGCTCACGTCCTGCCTCACGCAGATTAAGAGCACTTTGATGGAGGCACTCGACTGCATCGAGCAGTAAATCGTTTTATAGACCATCATCATCTCGCTTAATATTTACTCCCCCGCTCTCCAATATTTCCTTCTCTCGGTCTTAGAGGCATGATCAAAAAAGAAAAGATAAAGAAGAGAGGGAAATAATAGCGAAGCGTTTTACGCCGAATAACTGGAGATAAATTTATCGTATATCGTTTCTTAATAACGTACGCTATGAAATGTTTACCTCTGAAAATATTTGTTGTTAATTTATCCCAATTTATCATACTGATTCTGATTATAATTTTTGTTATTGATAATTTACAATTTAAATTTGCAATTCCGAATGAGTGACAGCCACTATTTTATAGTTACACCGATGGGATTTTTATTGCTTCACGTGTCATTTGTGTGACTAAACTTGTCTCATGAAATTAACTATCCTTTCCTCTCTAACCTCATAAATGTCTAAGAATTTTTTAACGGTTTATACTAGCGCTTTATTAGGCATTAAAAGTCTTTTCAATGTCATTCATGCAATAATTGATGTAAGTTATAGAAAAGTATATTTATAGCATTCAAAACTATATTTCCACATGGTTTGGGAGCACTTTTCATTATATCGTATAACATCGCTACTTTTTTTCAGCAAGGTACTTTAAACGTAAAATGATTAAACGAATAATTTGTTGTTTCACCGTTTTGTACTGCGAGTGGAAACTCAATTCCATAAAAAAAATATCTTCAACAGTAATTCCACTAAACACTCGCACAGTGCCGTAGCATTTCTATCGATGCAAATCTGAGAGAGAGAAAAGTTACTTCGCCAAGGAAGAGCTGAACTGAACACGGAATACCAACATTAGAACAACAAAGATCGCTCAACGGCGACATTTTCTCTTACTGCGGGCAACATTATTGAGTGGCTCGGACTCTAATCAAGTCTCTAAAACAATTACACATCCTAATAGTAGTCACGCCTTCTTCACTTCTGTTCCTACGCACGTGTCGGCTCCTCTCACTGTCTGCATTCAAATTAAGTGTTTTCACACAAGGTAATGACGGGTATAAACGATTCTCTTCCTTCTATTGGAACCTAACTGTGCCCTCCGGCTTTTATTCATCCAAAAAAACAAGCATATAAAACATTTTTAAAACTCAACACTATTTATAATATTTTATCTTATTTACGTGTTTTACAANTTTATTCATCCAAAAAAACAAGCATATAAAACATTTTTAAAACTCAACACTATTTATAATATTTTATCTTATTTACGTGTTTTACAAAAAGTTACGTTTTTCAACATTTTTATTTTCCTTGTTTTGATTTATAAAAACGTAATGTATTGTAATGGTTCCCTGGTGGAATAAGTAAAATCTTTCGTAATTTCAGCAGATCCTGCGTATTGTATCGGGAGACAATCAATTTCAGTTAAAATTCGCTTGGAATACTAATTCACTAGATTTGCTAACTACATTTAAAACTAAAGTAACTTGATGACGCCATTTTCGCCCGTTACGTTAGATTTATTTCATTTCTTCCTCCTCCTCCTCCTCTGTTCAGAACCGCCACACCAGTCACAAGCTGTTCGTAACCTTGACCCTGGGCGTCCGCATTCGCCAATTGGAGCCCACTTTGCTTTGAGCACCCGATCGAAATCTCGTCGGCCGTAAAAGAAGCAAGTGCGCGCGATTCTTTTTTTGTTCGTAACTCGGGAGGCAGTGAAGGCGGAGTGATGTAATTAGTTACTGGCTTTGAAGAAGAAGCGCCGAAGGATCTTTTTCCACTCACCCCCTCCCTCTACAACACGGATCCAAAATTTAACTACTCTTTATCTTCTCATGCGATATTAACGGTTGTCTAGTTTCGCACGTACTAAAGGAAAGTGACGAATACACTACGTACAACCATTTTGGGAGTACATAACACTGTGCCGAGTTTACGTGCCAAGTAATCTAAAATTCGTTTCCTTGAAGTTGAAATCGGACCTTGCCTACTAAATAATTACGTTATTGACAAACATAAAATTAATTAACTAAACCATCAGCAATTATAGAAAAAAAACTTGCATGAGTGTTGTAATGAAAAATATAAAATCATTCCATGAAATAAGTATAATAATTATAATATAATTAATTTTGCGGGCAATAAAATAAATTTTAGGCTTTTCTATCGACTGAGACGTTATGTTCCAAAGTTTCCTTTGCCTGCAAAATAACTCACTTGAGGAATGCCAGGAACTGTTCACACACAATGGACAGAACAACAAAGAAAGGATTAGTGAGCTCAGTGAGCGCGGAGAATTCTTCACTGTTCTGCGCAGGGCACAAGCCTCGAAGCCTTACGAACATAAAAGGTGTGGATTTGACCGCTGCGGGGCACATTCCACTTGCTTTGGAATTATATTAGAGACTGTTATCTGAGAGCGGAGATGTTCAGATAGGTATATTTACGTATTTTCCTAAGTCTTTTCCTTCCAACAAAGGATGGGCGAACTAAGCAACAACGTGAGACACAACTGCAAGAAGAAGAAAATCTTCATTTTAAAGAATAGATTTGAAATTTTTCTCCATCAGAAAGACACAGAAGGGTCAGACAGTTAATGATAGGGAATCGTTAAATCTTCCACGCCCTTGCAAGAAGACGGTATTAAAAAACAATAATTTTACTACGAACAATACAAAGAGGAACTTTTTTTTCATTTGTAATAAGACACAAAAAAATAAATTAAAAGATGAAATATGTCAGTTTTAATTAAACTTTAAGATGGTAGTTAATGACAAGAGTATGACGTAAGCTTTTCATTTTTCTTCGAGGGGATGAAAGTGGGTAGATGGACTGCGGCTGGTGACGGTCTCCTGTTCGGTATGGGCGCAATGCCGTCATCGCACACCAAGTTTGGAAGTTTCGAATTAAAGAGACCCGGCAACGGAAGAAGTAGAACAAAAAGTGGACAGCGTCGAGCGGAAAAGGCGCTCCCGGTTTGGATGCTGTGGTGATGAGGGGTGGCCACTGGCCGGTCAAGCACTTTCTTTATTTATGACTCGCTTCCGAAATATTTTTCTGCTCGTTCATTGTCTATTTTAATTGACAATTCTTTAGTCTTCTATATGTTTTGTGAGATTAACCAGTTTAGGAAAGGTGGTTACGAAATTGAGAGTTATTTTTATTGTTTTCTAAATCTGATTCCCAAGAGAAAATATTTCATAATTGAAATGCAGGTCATTCGATTTAACGTAATTCACTAACAGCGAGGAAATCTCTCCTAGAATTGGACGCCCCTGACGCAGAAGATGATTGCGGTAAACTGTGAAGGGGAAAGGTTGTATGGACAGAAAAACCACGAAAACTTTTGTATTCCTGGTATTGTTGTTCAAGCATCCCCGTTCAGAAAAGGATCGCTGACTGAATTTCGCGCGCTTAAAAAATCTTCAAGTCTTGAATCGCCATAAACCCGTTTGTATACGCAATGTCTTAAACATTATGAGAAGAAGACTGTATAGAGAATGTTCACTACGTATATCAAATTAAAATACGAAAATATTAATGTTTACATTAAACGAATGAAATAACCAAAATCTGGTTATACATGTTGAAAAATAAATGTATTGTGTTTTCAGTACCAGTTCTCAAAGATATGATTTATAGTAAGTGAATCGTGCCATTCGTTTTGCTTGAAAAGATAAAAGAATTTTCTCCGCAAATTCGAGTGCATTATTTTATTACGCAAAAAGAAAACAAACGCAAGATCTAAGGCATGACGAGCGTGAATGAAAACTCGGACACGAATCGCGACCGTGCGCTCGGATCACGATATCGGAAAGTACTTTTGATTTCTCGTTCGTAGAGAGGTCATGGCGGTGTTGGTCCTCGTTAATCTTCGAATGCATGAAAACACACATCACGAGGAAGAATAATGAGAGAGAAGGCGTGAATCATAATCACCAATTTACGGCGGGATATTGGTCGTTTACGTTTACAGCTGCACTGCAGTGCACGCGGCGTCGCTCCTAAAGATGGGATGTCGGGCGATATATGGGCACACCGTGTGTGACTAACGAAAGAAAGGATTCTTATTTTTCCCCGGCATGTTGTTTTGCTAGCATCAACCGAAAGTTTAATATCTCGGTACAAGAGAGGTATTTTTCTTCTTTTCAATTTTATCAGAGCTCTATCGATCAGTCAGGGCTATTCCAGGTGCTGTGGACGATGAAATCGGTGCAATTACGGAAGGTAAGGCCCTTGGTAGAATAATTATAGCAACGACACGTATTCCTTGTTCAATAGCGCATGACAGCGTTAAAATAAAACCCATTACCGATACGTTTTTGTGTTGGTTCGGAAATTCAACGCTTTAATTCCTTGTAGTAGCTCCTTTATTCCTTCGCCAATGTAATGGGTTCAACAAAGGAACACATTAGAGATTGGTTACGGGTTACCAGAGTTGAAAAGAACAAAAATACATGCCACCCATATATCAATCAACATGATAGGAAACTGAGTCCGATAAGCAGATACTATTTTTAAGAAGTATTATCACGTAGAAAACAACATGCTAATTTCCGGAAGCAAGAGACACTCTCTCCAATTCCGATGAATGTTCTCAAAGGAAAGATTCGAGTCGGGGTAGGGATATAATTATGTTCTCAGCCGTGTCAAAATTGTATCAAATAAAAAATGTGATTACAATAAATAATAAGAAAAATTAATAAAGTATGCATTAATTTTTACAAATAAGTATGATTTTATATTTTAATCAATTTCTTTTTACGTAATAAAATTATGGCAATGTTGTGATAAAATGTATAAAAAAAATGTGAAAGTAATTGAATTCAAATTATGACACTAAATATTAACTTGAATAAAAGCAAATATTTTATGGTGCTTGGTGAGACAATAACACCTTGGTGTCGGCACTGCGATATACCACTCATGTTGTATCAAAAACGTTGAACTCATTCGTCGGTTCATTGACACTTGAGTTCCAATCGCCTCAATCCCAGCGGGACCTCCACCGTGACCTTTCTTCGTGACGATGAGCGGAGAAGCACCAGACGACGTCATCGCTTGGCCAGTCAAGCTCCACGCGGTCGACCGAAGCCCCACCGACACGGGTTTCACAGGTCTGCCAAGTGTCGATTTCTTTAAAGCCACTTTGGTTACCCGAGCCTGGGTTCTGAATACATCCAGATATTTAAATGAAATTACGAAATTGAATTCTATACCAAAATTTAAAAAAACTTTCGGAGTATTTAAAAGTCATTTTGTTAAAATTCAACGTTTTGTTGGCATTTTCTGCCAATTTCTTCAGGAGAATTTTTAAATTTTGATCAAGTTAGCCGTCAAACCTTCATCAATGAAATCGTCAGAATTAATCGGAGAGTAATATATGAAACAACTTATTTTGATATTGATTCAAATTTGAAGATTGCGATGAAAACGTTTGGGAGTATGTTTTAGACACAAAATGTAAATTAAAAAATAAATATCAATTACACATCATACTAGAATTCAATTCTTGTGAGGAGCATCATGCAATCCGCTTAAGGTATTATGTGCGTCAGAGCAACTGGGAAAGGGGGCTTAAGTACCCCCCAAAAATGTTTTAAACGATAGTTTGAACCATTCTCTATACAGTGGCGATGAATTTTCATACCCTTACGACGCAAAATTTTGAATTTTTTGACTTTAAATTACTATGGGCTTATATGGAGAAACTTTGGCGGACTCGTGTTTTTTGATATTCTAGCAAAAGTGCCTGCTTAACATAGCAAAAAACCTACTAAAACATAGCAAATGGAAATAGGAACCCAATGATGTTAAGATTTTCATACCCTACGGGGCATTTTCAAGAATAATTCACCAAAAACTGGAAAATATTGTTCAAATGGAAATGGCAACAGCATCACGTGACTGAAGACAATGCGACGCTTGTCAAACGACTGTCAAAATTAATTATTAAGTTTTAAAATCACAAAATAATTGTTCTCATCCAATATAAAAATTCAGTAGAATGAATTATTAATTAATTAGGACTACTTTGGTCAATATTTCCAAGTTTCGTGAATAGTTGGTAACTTGACTTCAGTCAACGCGCGTATTATACCTTAACACCCCAGTTTCACATTACGCCGCAAATCGCTGAAAACAAATGTAATGTTGATTTTTTTTCCTTGGGAGGGGGGACAGCTTTTTGTTTACAGTATGCTATATTTTGATGCCATTAATATTTTGTTTCATCAACACTGGATACGAAACAATGTGTGCATACAAAAATTCGTCTATCTGTATTTAGTCTGCTGCAGTTTGCATTGTAATGTAGTCGAAGAAAACGTATTAGGGACATGTTGCATTAAATCTAAACATGTCAATGGCAAGGTCATTAGAGCCCTTGGAGGTGGGGGGAAATGCAGTTTCGCATCATAGAGAAGAATCGTAAGTACTCTTCCCAGTTTGTGGGACTCGCCGAATATCTCGACCATACCCACTAAAAAAAAACACTCCTGAATTCAACAAATATCCAAATACAAAGATGAGAGAAAACGAAAGGAAAGAGTTGCTCAACACATTATATCATAAAAGTGAAATAAATTCTGAAAATTATAATTTTAAAATTACGGAAAGGAAGGATAAAAGGAAAGAGGAAAGAAGAATGCAAAATTAAAACCCTCCCGAGAACTTGTGGGAGGAGCCCCGATCTACTCATAAAATTCAATAGCTTATCAAATTATGATCGANGAGCCCCGATCTACTCATAAAATTCAATAGCTTATCAAATTATGATCGAATCCCCGTATCCTATGACTCACCGACTATGAGGTTCCATGGACGCTCATCTGTGTCAGCGAAGCGCTCACAGTTTGTTTGTTATTTCGCCGACGCGTGTCGCTTTGATCCCAGCAGCTGCAAGAACAGGCTGGCGCTGTCTCAGCATCTGATGGAATTCTGTGCCATGTGACGTTGGCATCTCAAGGAATCGCTTAGGCTAACTGGCGTTTCCACCAATCTGCTGATATCTCATATCCTGTCCCTTGTCAAGTGCAATTGTTCATTGAAATTCTCGAAACACTGCGATACAAAATAAAGTAATTACTATTTAAAGTATTGCGATAACTAATTAATAAACAAATATTTTGGTGGATCGTTATTAGTTTTTAATATTTGTTAATTTCTCGTTTGTATTGAAGCACGACTGTGTACGTTATATATCTGACATAAATCACAGATAACAGTGATTTTTCTCTTGTTTTCTGTGGGTTCCATTACAGGAATTAATGGGATGGTCCCTTGCTTGCTTTTGCAGAGGAAAATGTATTTTTATTCTCCATGTAGTATATGCAGTTTCCACCTCAATCAGTTTTTCTTATTTTTAGTCTTTCCGTAATTGATCGTATCTACGAATTCACTCATTAAAAATATTTTGATCCATTATAGTAACTTGGCTGCTTTTCATTACAATCTCTTTCTACAGAAGTAAACCTGCTGTACTTGAAACTTCTCTCGATTAATAATTTCAGTTAGGTCACGATGTACAGATTCTCGCTCCCAACACGAATAAAAAAAGTGACTCTCTTATCTCTGAACCAGAAAGGCGATAGTGCTGACAAAACATGATTTTGCGGAGCGGTAAACCACATCACAGAACACAAGGATTCCCGAAGAAGTGGTCACTCCATGTGATCCGTTACACTCACACGAAGCGTGTGACGGTGACCTGCTCCTACCTTGAAGCGTGTTTCCGTAAAGTGTAGGTGATCTCGTTCATCCCCCCCGACGCGGAACTGGAGCTGCGGAAGCGCGCCGTCTGCTTCCAGCGACACCGGAAGTCTCGTTGCCCGGTGTTCGCGCCTCGACGCACTCTTTTCTCTATTCCCTATACCCCCAGCCGAACCATCACTTCCATATCATGGCTAGACATGGATGTTATCTACTTTTCCGCTACGGAGATGCAATAGCGTACCAAGTTGAAAAATAAACTTTTGAAATTTGGACGGGGTACCCTCCCATTTTGTTTTGTCTTTAAATAAGAATCTCTTTAAATTTTTAGAATTTAAAAGGATATATGAGGAGTCACTACCAATCTTTAAAATTTTTATATTTTTAAAATATCTTTTTAAATTCTGAAATTTTAGTGAAAGTTTTTTTAAGACAACAAAATGAGAATGCACGGTCCAAATTTCAAAAACATTTTTAGAACCACCCTAGACCTAGGTGAGTGTGGGAGGTGATTCGCCCCGGGCTTCGTTTTGCAAGGGCAATGGGCAATGAAGAATAAAGACGTACTCTGCTCTTATGAAACCAGAAAAATAACTAATAGATGAGGTTCTTGTTAAATGCAAGACCATTTTAAAATCTTAAACCCAGTACGTAAACTCGTTTGTGTGTGGGCTTGAATAAAGGGGTCTCTAAAAAGACACCCGGGCTGTATTTGGTTTAGGTACGAGTACGCTAATGTACAACAACTACAGCGGTTGACTGACTGAGCTCGAATGGGATTCACAGGCCACGTGTTCGACCTCCTGCAGGGTGGATTTGCGAACTCGGATAACCACAGTTCGAGTATTCTCAATTTACTCAAATGAATATTCAGATGAATTATGCATTAGTCAAAGATTACAACGAATTTTCAGTCGAGTGAACTTATTAAGCTTTTGAAGCTCTTCTGGACCTTTACCTTTCGTTTTTTCCTATTTCACAGTTACGTTGTTCTTTCATCGGATGAATGTGATCCTTTATTACGCTTGTAAAGTTGAAACATACATTTCATTCGAAATTTCATCTCTGAATTCCTGTTCCATATTTCGACAAAAAAAGACGCGTCAGCACAGACAGGGAACCCGATACAAGGGATATTGTCAGCAATAAAGATTCATAAAAAAGTTTGTATTATCGAGTTTCTCGCAACACGAACTAATAATTCAGTGTGACAGTTATCACATACTAGTTATCAGCTAGGTACAAGTCGACTCATGCTTCTAGATAATCACAGACACACACGTCGTTTAAGATGCACCAGAATAAAAGGACGTGATTCAATTATAGACCAAAAATGTATGAAATTTAAAAATAAATTTGTTTCTTAATAGGAGTTACGGGAAAAAAAATTCCGTTACTCGCTTTAATTCTTGAGTCAAGCCACCGCGAACAGAATTACTCGCTAGAAGAGTCGGACGTATATTAGCACTTTTATTAAGTTTTTTGTTCGTTTCGGAGGCGTCTAACGACGCACGCTGTGCAAAGTGACCTCCTTCTAGCGTAATGTTCTTTCGTCAGCTGCTCGCCTTAATTACAGGAACACATCAAAAGCGTAGTTTCCGAAATTGCATCACGAAATGTCGGCGTAGTAACCGAGTAACAGCGGCGTCAGCTCCGCGTCACGTCTTCTCAAACTCGAAAAATGTAAATTGTTAAATGAGATCAATAATTGCAATAGTTCAATACTTCCACGAGTATTTGTAAGCTTTTGTCAGTCTAGGATCACGAATCACGATTACTTGTATACGTGTCACGAATCCTGGCCCGGGCTTTTTCTCCGGTTTTCCTTCAGGTAGAGGCGGATTTCTTATACAGGTTCTGTAGGTTTTGTCTAGAGGCGTGTTTATTGTAACAATAAATCGTGAATTTAGTGTTATTTCAATTCTTATGATTTTTAATCACTATACTCACAATAATCTATAGTTCGATAATAATTTGTACCTGTAAATTTTTTGCGTTAAATTACAAACATATTGACATTATATTAGTATTATAACTCGCAGATAACTTTTCATCTTTTCTAGGAACTTTTTAAAATCCGCCTCTGCCTTAGGGTCCTTGATCGGAATTGATGGGATGGTCCCTTGCTTGCTTCCGGAAAGTAAATTAGTTTATAGACCTCCACGTGGTCATACGCAGTTTGTACTGGTTTTTTAAAATAAATTTATAATAATTATTATTATTATCATCCTCATGCCTCGGTATAAGTGTTCCCTGGGAAAAGTGAAAATTCGTTCCTTTGCGAGAGTGAACGCCCTTATATCAAGTGTTGGGTTATTAGGACCATACAAGAATACGAGAGAACGCAACAAAACGGTTCTTCGAAAGCTCTGCGTGATACAATGTTATTTTTATGAAATCACGACCCGTCGATTTCTGGAGGAAAGTACTTCGCATGTATTTTTAGAACACAGTTTAATGTGTCATGATTATTTCCACATTTCGATGAGAACGCGAGTAGTATGAATCTCCCAGCGTCCGGCAATCACGATGCGTGCGTTGAACCCTCGTATGTCCCATCCACCCACAGTATGGACAATGACTGTCTGCTGCCTACGCAGAGGGTGATTTCCGCCCCACGTAGGACTTCCCCCGCTTCCCATCCGGTGCCCTTCCACCCTCCAGGGACCCTTCGGGGGCGGGGGTCTGCTTCTCTCCACGCTCCCATTAACTGCGTCTAAATACGCGACGCGTTGAAATTCTTCTTCATTGCGGGAGATGATCATTGTGACGGTCGTTAAGGGCGGCTTAAAACGTCCACAAGCTATAAAAGTGGAGTGGAAAGGTCTCGCCCAAGGAGGGAGTATGTAATCATTCCTTTTGGGGGTCGGACTATTCGTTGCATACTGGATGCCTTAAGCATTTTCAAGCTTTCATTCAAGGAATTGTAGAAAGGAAAATAATGTACGCGCTACTAAATCGTGGCAAACAAAACATAAAAATCGAAATAAAACATAAAAAATCGAAATAAAACTTATGTCTAATACAACAAATGTTCGTAACTTTCCATTTTCATCAAAATCCCAGAGGACTCTTAAAATACAAATATTACACTTTGGATCAAAACTTGCATTATCGTTAGTATTACGTCACGTGGGTATGTTTAACATTGGTCTCGAGCAAGCTCTCGTTTCAAGCTTCTTCGTGATGGAAATGCGTCAGACAATAGAAAAATAACGGACCCTGGCATTTAAAACTTACACCAATATTATTTCAACCGAAGTGTGGTTTCTATACGCTATGACTGATATTAAAAGTAATTGGGTAATGCAATTAAGTAAAAATGAATCTACGAATGGAAAATCCTTCACGAATTTATAAGTAATGAAATTCCACAGTAAACAAATTTCCTACGCAAACTCTTTCATTTCTGCGTTCATTTCAAACGTTTCATCTCGATTGGTGGACAAGTGGTGGTAATAAATCCATGGAGGAAATGCGTCCGGCCCAAACATATTATTTCACAGACAGGAGATACTTTTTTATTGCTCCTCTTATAGAAACTTCAATCACACATTTATTAACCTTTTTTATCATACATTTTCATAAATGGTTGTTATTCAGATCATGAAGCTATTTAATTGGAGCACAATAATTAACTGGACACCGAGTATTCGTATGATAATTGTTATTGAAGTAAATTATCATTACTGCAAACACACTTTCACGCAAAATTGGAATGTGCAGATAATTAATAAAAATACGTGACCGCGACTGAAAATGTGTTCGAGTGGCTAGCTACTCCTCGTCATGAAACTTACTAGCTGTTTATTCATGGAGAATATTCAATCATGGCCATAAATATGATTTTTCTGTTTCTGGCCAATACAAGTATCTCCAAATTTACACCTGAATCTCGTAATTCTTGTAAAGGAAACCTGTCGCTTGCAGTATCATAGATAATATTACATTAATTATTATGAGTGTGCTTTAGTGAAATACAATTTACAATTCACAAATTATACGTGTCTCATTTCTAATTTTTGAGACTTTTTGCGGAAAAATCCATTTGCTTAACATTTGACGTATCAATAAATAATTAACTCCAAGAGGACCATGAAGATTTTCGCGAGTCCCGGGACAGCTACGGACACACTACGTCACGACCATGCAGGATCTTTCTGCGAAGGAGAACGTTCTCGAACGTTCCCTAGGAAGCGTTAAAATTCCTTTGGCGTCGCTCCATAACAACTCTGCAACTCGCCTTCATCTTTCATGAAACAAGCGAAAGGCAATGGAGTCGATTGGCAAAGCTATTGCGAATGGTCCTACAGCGATGGGTCGATTGTCGAGAGCGCGCAGCCAGGTTTAAGTGCGCTAGGTCAAGGTCGACTATTTTACGACGAGGAGCAATCGAATGTTTGAAGCAGCGACTTCAGAAATTGTTCTACAAGAGGTTGACATGTATTCGTCAAAAGTGATTTTTTTGAAGATTTTAAGAAAATAAATTCGATTTTCAGCAGCCTCATATAACTTATTCATTTTTAATCTTATAGATTTTTAATTTTTATTCGTTTTTTATTGTATTTATTCATATTTGCTGTCCGCTTGATACAAGAAGGTTGGGGCACCCTTTCCCTAACGATTCAATACGGGTTGTTTTTGTCTAGGAAACGTGTCATACGACCGGTTTACATAAGACAGAAAAGCCCGAAAAATAAATGGGCAATAACTCATAATTATGATTGAAAATTGTTCCCGAATGTTACTGGAGTATTACGATAATCAGATTTGAATTATTTTAACCAACATAATATCTCCCTACACGAAATCTCAGTGGAGAACGTGGTATACATAACTAGTAACTGTCAAATATTAATATTTAAGCACGTGTTACGCGCGTACGATATTTTTAGATTGTATATCTACATGCGTCGTATGTTTCAATGTTGTACTTTGGTGTATTTCCCATAATTAGAACTACATAAGTTTGTCGTATTCGTAGTTGCAGCTTATTAACGGAACGTGGCGGTACTACAAAACAAGGAACGTCGCGGACTCTTATCGCTTCCGAACGAAGTACCCGATCAAAAAAGTAAGCTTGTGTTCAGTTCTTGAGTACAACAGGTATCATTAAAATTAATGATCATCGTTCAAAGAATATGAATGATAAAATATTATACCATAATTTATTTAATAGCAATAATAAGGTTCATTTATACATATTGTTAAGATTCGCTGAACTTCTCATAATAGGAAATCTTTCTTGCAATTTCTCATATTTCATTGCACTTTGATATTTAAATTGCAATAATAAAATAATCCTTTTTGGGTTCTAGTTTAGGTTCTAGATAGGTTTTCACTTCTGGTCCAAGAGTTGAAAAATATTTCAAAGAAAAAATGCGCTTATACGACCGGAGCCAATGTTTATGTTTAATATCTTACCAACAGATAACCGCCCCATCACAAAAAATTAATTCAATATGACACAGCTGCGTGCCGCAAAGGCGTGCCTCTTGCACCACCAGATGACCTTGACTTGTATGCTGGAGGCTCTGTGGCGGCATTGCGCCCGCGGGTGCTTCCTCAAACGAAGCGACCGGAGTGGCAAGGTCGTCACCAATGGACTGGCATCGAGCGGAACACAGCTGCTGCTACCAGTACGCGCGGGAATGTGATATTACCGTGTTGACCTCTTCTCAATTTTAATTACGTGGCACTCAGAATGCTTTTCTACCTACTTGTCTCATTCTTCAGAGATCATAATTACTCGCAAAAACACGAAAAACAAAAACATTTGTTTCATGCATTGAGAGAATAGGTTTCAAGGCGTGATCCAATTGAAGTAGGATGTAAAAAGGACCTCTTAAACCCTTAGGTTGTTTCGTACCAACCTTAGTCCTACCGAACTATAAGGTTGAGATGTCATATCAAAAAGTTAGGAGATATCCCTTCATTCTTCTGAATTCAGATCTCACATCCAATCCCACGGCACTGACACCAATAGTCTTTTCTCAGTGTGTACTAATTCTCTAGTACCAGTAAATTTCTAAACACAATCAGATGTAAACTTAGAACTAACACTACTACTACATCTCGACTACAGATTAGTGCAATATTCCTCTTCACAAAAACATTGCAACATCATTCGTTGCTTATTTTTCGTTAATAATACGCCTCCATCCCGATTCGTTCATAATTCGGAGAGGGAATTCCATCTTCCCAGAGTTATATGTAGAAGTGTCTCGTCTAATGACATATGTAATTTATGTCATATTTTAGAGAAGTATTCTCTGCTCAAATTCAGTTCCTGCTTCAGGCGCTGGATAATTGGTCAAAAAATTATGTTAGTGTCATTCAACTCCTCTTTTAATTAGTAACATGGAAATTTGTTTAGAATCCTGTTTTAGTTTTGACATCGTTGTGACAGTTTTGGAAATAGTATTACGGGACCCTATTCAATATTTACGACACCGTTAGTTACTAAACCACGATCATTTACTAGCGTCGCTGTGTCGTAAGCCCATCCGATCTCTCCAGCCACCGGTTCTGTGACCTTACGACCACTACAAGCCTTTCAACAACATATTAATCGCTTCTGTTTTCACCTTTCATTATGCCATTTACAGTTACCAAATATAAATTCATTGTCGAGGGTACTGAAAGGTTTGATATTTAACTTTTCTCCTTATTCTTCAGAGACACGAAGTTCGCCAATTCACAGCTAATATCGCAAAACCGTACAGTTTAAATGGACTGTCTTGAAATATTACTTTGTAAAAATCTAATCAGTTAACGCATCTCAAATACAATAGCGAGAAAATACAGGTATGTATTTAAAATAATTTAAATATTTTTTTTCTCACAAAAGTCTTACATATTATTCGAGTAAAAATAAAATAAAACCACATTATATTCTTGCAGAATATATTGAACGAAATTCAAAGTGTAATATCATTATCCTAGTCCATGTTTAAGTCTGCGAGGAGTTACACAATAAGCGATGTAATATTTCATCCACGACCTTGTCAAAGCAGTTTTCGAAAAACATAAACATTTCACCAGTCTTAGACATGTGTAATTACAGCAAGTAAGCCTCGGTGTTTTGACCTAAGGAACTTAACTGGAATCCGTGTATATGAAGGAAATGCTACTCCACGTGTGCAGATTTTTTGTTTTGTGCACGCACCGCGGAATTTCTTAAACGTCTCTTCATAACAACTTTGAATTGTTTGAGTGGCGCAAGAGCCTAAGGCGCCCATCGCTAACGGGACTTATTCGAACTACTTTTGTAAGTCAATGAACGTAGCTCTTTCCGATCCTTCGTAATTTTGAATGAAATCAATGAAGCGGTTTATTTACTAAAGATATTATTAATTCCTGTTTAATATAGGGTTATTATTTAATATATTATAATTTTCAAATAAAAAAAATCACTTATTTAAGAATACTAATTTTTTCACAATATTGAATACGAGAAAATATTTTCATCTAAGAATCCGACCTTGAGATTTTACCGATTCTAAACGCTTTAGACGTCAACGAATCCCATTATACCTCTCATGGTATGCTATTGTGTTATCAATTTTTATTAACTTCAGCAATCCCTATTTATTTCTTCACTTAACCACAATATTTTCCCAATTTTACCCGTTAATTGTATGTAGTAATTAAATGTTGATAACGTAAATAAAATTAAACGTAAAAAACAAATGTATATATACATTTCATATTTTATTTTCGTTTCTCTGAGAACAAATTGTAATTAAAAATTATTTCATTTTCGACACCCTGTGTTTGGTTTAAATTAAGTTGGTCAAACAATACCAGAACAGTTCTTTGGGGGGAATAATTGACAATTATCTTTCCCGATGTTGTTTAATTTAGTAAGATATTTCTTCATCAACATGGATTGAAATTCGNCTTTCCCGATGTTGTTTAATTTAGTAAGATATTTCTTCATCAACATGGATTGAAATTCGTTAGTGTGGTGGACACCTGTATGAGTGATGTCTCATATGAAATTACACAATTTGAAATTCCGTACTTGTCTCTACATGTCGTTCCGCTTGAAGCCTGTCTATCGCTGAGCTCCTCGTACACCTCCCTTCCCCCACTCCACAGTCACCCATTGTGACTGCGTTGACAATAGAACAACGCCGCTTCGCATCTGTTCTCTTCCCTCGCAAATTAAGTTAAGCGGCAGCACGCGCCACGTCGACTTCCGTCTGTTTCCGTTCCAACTTCGATTGTATCTCACGGATTCTGCGACTTCCATACTTTGTGCAAAGCTTCGAAGGCAAAACGTTTTAAAGCGCCGTTATGACAGAAAAAGGGAATTGTTCTAAATCGCGCCTTGATAATGCCATGACGTAGCAACTCTGCGTTGTACAGTGTCGGACTACTGCAGAATAATACAAGCTAAGTTATAATGTTCCGGTATTCCCCAACTATGTATCAGTCTTTCCAGTTTTTAAAATTAATGTTTAAAATATAACCGAAAACCGTATTATGTAATATTAGCTTTGGTCCATAAAAATCGACTATTCCTTGTTTCGAACCACATCTCAATTATGTATAATTAGAAAATCTCAATTATGTATAATTTAATATATTTTATTAAAAATTAAACCAATGAATTTATTGATTGTTTCATAACAAAATGGAAATTCTTACATTTGTGAAAAAATAAATTACTCCCACCATGCACGGACGATTGTAGACAAAACCATCCAGTTCCCGATAAAATTCTAGTATACATCGGTTCATTGCAACGGATAATAATAATAATAAATTTACTATGAAAAAGGCAGTTAGAACCTGCGTATGACCACTCACGTGGAGTACAGTAAACTATTTTTTTCTCCGGAAGGAAGTGGTTATCCCATCTATTCCGCCCTAAGGATGGGGTGAATTTATCATTTTGCGACCCAAGGCAAAATCATGGTGTATGGTCTTCTAAAAGGAAATGAAAATATTTAGTTAATATAATATCTGCAGCTTATACAAAATCAATACATTTAATAGAATACAAAAAGACAGTTCTTAAATACGAAAGCACTATTATTACTTTAAAATTATTTCGAAATTTGTTTCTTCTGTTCCTAACGTAATTTCTTCCTAAAATTAATTTTTCTCGTCTGCAGCACTGTGCTGTCAATTTCCAATCGCAACCCAACGTTACGAAGCACGGCAACACAACCCCATTTTCGCCTTAATCCGGAAAGCAAAGGGTCTCTGAAATATCGCACCACAAAACCCCTCTTTAATACAACCAGACACATATCCACCAGCCATGATGGGAATATCTCACAAGAGGCGCGGGGCTTGGGAAATGCCAACATATAGGTGGAGTTAACTGCCCATGCGGGAAAGCTAACTTCGAGAAGGGTTCAGAGGTATTTACGGCTTAGTACAAGGGCTTCGGAACAAGTACCAAAGGTCCATCCTAAGGGACAACGAACTGCTGGAGAGGAACAGATGACAGGTTGTGTGAATTAAATCAACCGGTTTGCTGGGTTATGGGGCGTTTGTTTGTACGCGAAGGTGGTTGAGAGGGAATCTGTTGGGGATCCCGTCCGTGAGTCAGGTTTTCTCGGTAGAAATAAACAGTGGAGCAGATCGTCCAATCGGAGCAACGTTGCTGCGTCATGTAGAGGAGGACAAGCGGCAAATCGACCGTGTAATCCACCGCAGAATCCCGTAACGCACCCTCCTTGCCAAAAAGCAGTATTCTTTCATTGAACTGAACACACTCTATCAGATAAGAGAAAAGCTTCCTTCCATATGAAATTGCGAATGAGAGATAATTCATCCATGCAATGGGATACAACATAAACGTCCTAGCAGATCAATCAATTAGGAGCATCTCACTAATCTGAAATAATCTCATATACTGGGGAGTCGAATCCTTGATAGTCTCTTATTATTTACATTACATAATATTATCCATCTTTATTAATTGTCAATATCCTTTTTTATCTTCACCTTTGTGGTACAAAGTTATGAAAAATAAGCACAATTTTAACGTAAAATAAATAAAAACAATACTTTATAATCAGAGGTAAAAAAATAAATAGTAAACGGGGGCAAATTTTTTTGTTATTCTGTTTCATATTTACTTTTAAATACGGTTCATTGAGCACTGTACTACTGTGGACAGCAGTGTTTCGTGACTTCAAAGATTTGAACTGCTTCCATGATTTTCCCAGTCTCAACATCCAGTAGAGCTTCTAACCTCGAGAACTGACACCTCATTCCAGATATCTAACGTGTTGCGTACTTCTTCTCGCATCTTCTGGCACTTTAAACGAATATGTCGGCGCGGACAGCAGCCTTCTCTGACACTCGGGTTCTCGGGGAACTCCCGGCACGGCACGATCGGATCTTGGATCGTGGCATGTCATCCGCTGACGTCATCGCTAACATTTCATCCATTGTAGTGGATTACCTTATCCTTCTTTACCAACATTACCCTCATGAACATACCCACGATTAGACTTAATCTCACAGGAGTTAATAATTATGTGCTACAAAGATAAATAAATTTTGTTCGAGAATAACATGATAGGCATCGCAACACTCACCATCTACTGCCACTTTGATCCTGTACCATACGATCTGCCATTTGTTTTTGGTTACCGAAATATACCCAAATTATTTTCATTCGTAAAATCACAAAAATCAAGTACATTGAAACAAAAAAATTATCGCCACGGCCACCAGTTTAAGTGTGACCAATTCTAGACAAATTCCCAGGCCTATTCAGCCTGATGTAGAATAAATCTGTTTTCAAAGCGGCAGAAGTGTGACGCTGATTATTGTACCGGGACCAAGACATTATCGAGCACTTCCAATCGGGAACCCATCCTCATCTCCTTCCTATTGACTGTTATGGAAGAGTTTGATCTTTGATCTATTTGGCTTTAGTCGACGTAATAGAAGTTTCAGAATCATTCGTCGTTGTCTTTCACATATCGAAGAGTTCTTTCAATAGTTCACATCTTAAATTATTTTCAACTACCCTTTGTGAGAGGTCTTACGCGTTATCTCGTTATGATCCCAGCGAAGGCTCCCACGCCATCTGCTTTGTGACCCATGACGCATCATGGGGTGAGAACGAGTGGGAACTTCATCCTTCAACACCCTTCATTGAACGCCACGCGATATCGAGGATGGATATCACTTTGCTAATCCTGTACACCTAAAGTGGGTGCCCACATATAGCGATTGCATTATCGTCGTGAATTCTCTGCGGAACGCGGAATGGATCCCCTATTTGTCCGAAATGAGTTAGGACGACTCTCCTCTAAATGCGATCGAAGTTGGTTCAGTTTTCTATTGTTCCTGACAACCCAGTATATCTCCCACGAAATTCCTACCATGGTACTCATGTATGTATAAATGGAGAGGAGACTCGTTTACATTGTCTTTGAGTTCCTTTTCAATATTTTCAGACAAAAAGGATTCTCATGCAAAGTATATATCATGTTAGCTTTACCTAATTATTTGTAACAAATACAGCTATACTTATTGGATATGATCTATATTGATCGCTACTCTGAAGACGATACTACATCAAAACCAGATTGGAGTACCACGCGAACAGGACTAAAAATCCGAAGGTTAACTTAACGGGAAATGAATATATTTGTATAAGAACGTCTTTGACACCACACTCGCATGATCGTCAGGTAACCCTCATTTCGTTCAAAAGCCCGGAAGTCATAGGCATCATTTCGAATTGGTATCCTCACTCCAGAAGCTCAAAGTTTCGAAATCTCGACATGGCCATCTCGACAAGGCATGCCAACCCCGCTCTTATCTCGCCTGTACTGCCGCCGTCCTCGCATAATTTATCACTGGACATTCCGCTGAGCTGATTCCATCCCATTCCATCCGTTGTTGCTTCTGCGCGCGCAGGCGCGTGACGTGAGCCTCATACCCGACTGGCTGGATGGTTGGTTGCTGCTCGCGCGAGTGCTGCCCTCTGGCTTGGCGGGAGCGAGCGGGTGCCGCCATCCGGTCGATGGACCAAGCGCTCGCTCGCTGACTCATCTTCCTGCGCCCCGAGGCTTGTCGCTTTCTGATGGGGTTGTTTGGCTGCTGCTGCTGCTGCTGCCGCCGAGGTGATGGGGATTCTGCGTAAGTTACGAGGAGGGAGAAAATCGCCTGGGGCTGCTTGCTGTTCATGATTAGGAGGGGATGAGTTAAGAAATGGGCGGTTGTTGACGATCACAGTTGAAGATGCGCAATGCATATTTATGGTTATGATGGAGTAAGGGATTTAAGATGAAGTTTCGTTTAATGGACACAATGAAACAAGTAATAAACCCTGTCCATAATTTAAGTCTCTTTATCCGTCGAGTGCGCAAGACTCGGCATCTCCCACAAAGGAATTGTAAAAGTGTTGCCAAATGTCAAGTACGGGATCCATTGGCAAAATCGAAAAGATCCTCGTCGACACCACATTCTACGAAAACAGCGCGTGAAGAGTTTGGTGCGTTATTGTATTTTAAGGTTGCACCCTCGACCTATTACATCCTAAACGGTATTCTTATGCGCAGGAACAGATACTAATAAGCATTGTTCCACGATTGCCTACTAAACGATGAAATGCAATCGCATGTATCATGCGAGGAGCTAAAGGTTCTCGGGGAATGCATCCTCATTGTGAAAAAAACTACGCATCCTCTTGGAATACGACGTTGAGAGGCTACCGGGAAGAACGAGGTGTAGAAAAATATGAGTGACTTTTAGGAATGATGATCGAGATAGTAATTTATGATGTTATTACAGTAACAATAAAGAGAGGTTCAGAAAATATCAAATTATTGCTCACAGATAAGTTGGAAATAGTGGAATTGAAAAGAACATAATTCCTAAAGAAATTCGCGAAACGAATTTTGTGGAGAGCTCTGATAGCAAGGCCTTCAGTATTAAGGATTGGGGAAGGGAGAATTCCTACACGAAAATTTTGAAAACTCCTTATATTGGAAAAGCCACACAGACACATGACTAAGGATGGAAAATGTTATTCATATTATTATTTGATAATTCCAACTTATATATCGAAGTAAACTAGAAGTCGGCAAATTCTTAATCCCCCATTCCAAAAATTTACCTTCGATGCTCAAAACCCAAATCCTCGTTGCTTTAAAGCTTCACTGTCATTTTGAAAGGAAAAAGAATGAAACGATAATTGTAAATAACTCAAAATTTATTCGTGGCTCTTCGGAGGACTAAAAAATCTCACAAATCCCATAAAAAACCTCTCAAACCAC
This sequence comes from Laupala kohalensis, assembly GCA_002313205.1. Taxonomy (NCBI): domain Eukaryota; kingdom Metazoa; phylum Arthropoda; class Insecta; order Orthoptera; family Trigonidiidae; genus Laupala; species Laupala kohalensis. The sequence continues at coordinate 118,235 of NNCF01129733.1, forward strand.
GGGTCTCTAGAGACGGAAGTGGTTTCCGCTGTAAGTTCGGAACGTGGGGGGTGAAGGGGGGTGCGGTAACTGACAGCGGTGGGGGGGGGGCGTGTGTATAAAGACAAGTGACGATCAGGGCGAAGGGCGTGGTCCTGAGTTATAGCAACCCGGAGGCTGAGGTGTGTTCGAGAGAAGGGAGAGGGAAGATGAAAGCGGTGGGCAGTGAAGCGAACCTTTGCTTGCTCTGTGGGACCTTTTGCGGGGGCGGAGTGAAAAAACACGCCGACCAGTTGGGGGAGAGCCAACTCACTGCTCGTCAGTCTGCGGACAGAGCTGCTGTCACTTCGCGGTGAGAGGCCGAACTCACAGCGGAGCGGCGAGATGACAATCGTCGCAGTTTGCGCAGCGCGAAGCCAAAGTGAGTTACGAGATACGCGAATTTCACGAGAATGTGCGGAATAAATACATCCCGGGCAAATGGCGTTATGCAAAACTCGATAGAATATGATTCAACAAGAGAGGTAGACCGAACTAGACATACAAGAGATAGCATTCACTCACATTTGTTTATCGGGTTTTTAGAATAGAATGGGAGTAATGCAACGGTTTCCGAATTTTTGCGGTTCGCGAACCCCGTTTCCAAAAGAAAGCGTTGTACCCCGATTTACGAAGATACATACAGTAGTTGTACATATCACTTAATTCTAAGAAACACTATTTGATCCTAAATTCACTATGGTTTTGGTCGAAATTATGTCACGGTTAGCCTGAGTTGCAATAATTTTCATTACAGATAACTGCAAATCACGTTTCTTAAAATCTTCAAGTGCTACTTACAAATAACACAAGTATAGATTTTTTTCTGTAAACCTTTGAACTGGTTGGAAAGTCTTCGAAAGAATTAATAGATTGTATCCCACAGCTACATATAGCCGCTGTAAAAAATATATTCTATTGAAAACTGCATTCAGTTCTGCTCAGATGTGTACACTTTGATTTTTAATTGCTTTACGTTTAGACAGAATCAAACATATGAAAAGGAGTTTGGGAGTTACTGCATTTTCAATCTACTCTTCTGATGTTGATAGCAATAATTGCAATTCTCAAATAAAATAAACATTGTGCACAGACAATGGTGCGTAGAGACTACATTGGTTATTGACTTGTTGGCGATTTCAATCCTTGGCGGGTTTTAACAGAATAGTAGCTGCCATTCCTTTCCAACTTATAGAGCGTATTCTAGGAAAAATTCCGCTAATTAACTCAGATGTAACTATCCCATAAAACGCCAAGGTCACATATCTGCGTCTAAAAAAAAATATAATGGAAATGTTCATTCTAACCTTAAATATAGATCATTCACACTTAATTAGATTATTTATTGTAATAGAAGTTTTAAAATGTATATAAAAAACAATTATCATACATATTTAAGTGTGGAATATGAACATTTTATACGTAAAAATATAAAATTAGTCGTTTCAAGCTGGTTGTTTCTACTTGACATTCAAGATTCATAATTCCAACAAACGCAGCATATTAAAAGCAAACAGTAAAGAATAACACTTCTGAATTAATACAAAAACCAGAATGGGGAAATATAAAATTATCATCCTGTAATAAGTTAGTTTATATATTTTAAGTTTGTTTAATAATTTAACCGTTTGTGAAAATGGTACAAATTATCACGTCAATAAACAGTTGACGAGAATTGTATTAAACAAAAAACATCAATTCCATCCTGACCAGGTCCACAAGTTATCATTGCCTGCATCAAATAAAACAGGTTCATTGCCTTTTTTAAAATCATAATAGTAATTTTAGAATTTAAAATACTGAATATATTTACAAAATTTTCTGTCATAAAAAATACCCACCATTCGAAATCACATATATCTAAATAAGGGAAGTCCTGATGTACATGGGTCCCAAAAACATATCAATAGATGTTTATTCATTTACTATATTCAAAATTCGGAGTTATTTTTTTAATGTAATTTTACGGTAAAATATTCACTGTGTAAATTTTAAAGATATATCAGGGTAACTTGGAAATTAATAAGAGAAAACAGAATAAATTCCTAATTAAAGTTATATCTTTGATTTTTCAGGTACCACCCTTACCTTCCAAATAAATTTAAGTCTTCCAATGGGAAGAAGGAAGGTGAATCTTTGTAAAGGACTCCATTTCAGATTTCAGCCCTTTACCGGAAGGGTCTACCTGGTACAGAACTATGCAAATGTTTACGATGTGGGAACGAGTTATGACGAAAGCTTCCAGGAAACGTTGCATTGTGTTGCGTCACTCGGAGAGCGGAAACACAAAGAGTCGTTCGCGACCTGAACGATCGAGATACGTAAGAGCAACGCAGTGCAAGGACTATTTCATTCCATCACTATCACTCCTGATTCAACGGAACTACGCTTTCATTGGTATTACGAAATGAAGAATTTAACTGTGAAACTATCTCTTCGACTTCATAAAGAAATCCACTACGTGTTCAAGAGTCCTATGGCAGCATATTACGGGCTCTAGTGACCTCGATGTTGACGAGCCCTAAAGCCCCACCAAAAAAAAAAAAAAANTGTGTAAAGTATTTATAACAATCTAGTAAGTTCTTTTGGTTATTGACCTCGCTATTCATTATTATTTAGGAGTTATTGAGTTAAGGTCAAAAGATACTGTTACACTATTTATAAAACCGACGTTTCGAAAAAAAAAATTTCTTTTCTTCATCAATATAGGATATATTAATTTCTATACATTAATATCTATGCTTAAATGAAGCGATAAAATGTGGTATTTCAGTCTCCATGAATGTGATTTGTTCCTGGAGGGACTTTCGGGTTGGATGACTACAAGGTGCTCTTGGAAACATATGAGGTCTTGAATGAAACTCAAAACATTACATTGAATGTAATAGTAGAGTTTTCTGATTCAGTCCCATATCCTGAAATCAATTCTTATCTAAAATCATTAATATTAATTCTTGTTAATGGCGAAAGCGTTTAGATTAACTGTATCCTTCATATAAACACTCGATGTAGCCCAAATTTCTGACTGAAACTTTGTGTAGTAAAATATAGTAATTTCTGCATAATATGTGGCAATACATTCATGCCATGATGGCATGCGAGTGACATGTATTGTCCATCATTCCTTTATGAATCACGAACCTTTATATGTGGAAGAATATCGTGCAGGAATGTTCACTTAGTTAAATATTAAGATTATTCAAAACTAACTTTTGCGAGATGAGACGAATGAGATCGTAACGTTACCATTTGACATTGCAAAGTTGTCGAGAATCGTGCTATGAATTGCAGCAGAATCTAGAATCTCCCCATTCAAATTTTTGTTTTCTTTACACCCCCTCCCCCCAAAAAAATCACAGAGTGCAAACTTTTAACCTAAATTCATTTTCTTTACGGGAAGCGTCACATTTCCTCTCTTAGCAAAGTATTACTAGCACTTCACCATTCATAAGATAACTACTCGCTTTTGAACATGTACTTCTTGTTTTAACGTGTCCACGAGAGAATTACGGAACCGACAGTAACATCACGGCAACATGTAGGACGTGAAGCGCACAGAGATGTTGGCGCAGCTCCAACGGATAATGATGAGTCTTTTGAAAATTCCACAGCAAGAATGACTGTATGTAGCTACGATGTGACGCACGCCTGCATTTTATGTTCCAACATCAAATTGTTCCTGGAATTCCCTTCCCGTGTTTATAAACATAGTAGGAATCCTTCTTGAAACGTGGGATGAGTCAAGAGTGCCAATAAGATGGATTACTTTATCAAGCGTTGATGAATTTATAATTTGTGAACAAGTCTCTTCAATGAAAAATAGTTTGTCATACTCTTACAAAATAGAAGTACATGAATTCTTCGAAAATAAAAACACTTCCGTCATTAATCTACTATTCCTGGTCACAATGCTCAATTTACGGGAAATATTTAGTTTTTCATCCTTTACTTTTCTTTAAGTAAGTATCTCGAGTCATTCCTTATGCCTGCGTCATGTTTTATATTCAATTCTACGAGTGTAAGGAGAGTGTTGCAATCACTTCAAAAATTCAGTGAATACCAAATAATTAGTTATTGGATATCTGAGCACCTATTTCCATAAATGTGCAAAGGTATGATATATCGTTTGCATGTATGGTAAGATTTGGTTCTGTGAATCAATTTTTAATTCAATGGTCTGAAGATCTTCATGTGCACATGTCACTGTTCCGTCTTAGTTTACATTCCCTCTCAGAAAATTTTTATTACAAGATTTCAGCTGTGTGAAGATAATTGGAGCGAACATGTTTAGTGCAGAATTTGTCGCTGTAGCTTAAATGGTTAAATTAAGGGACAAGACAAGTCGAAGCACTCTGGTTCAAGTTCTTCCCATTGTGCTGAAAATTTGCTCAATTTGAGTATGTTTATTGGCAACTTTCTTTAATAATGCGCACATGTAAAACCGAATAAAAATAAACTAGATTAGAGTAGGAAGAGTTTGGAAAGTTTACCTGTCTCGAAACTTGGCCTAAAGAATTATGGACATTTGAAATCGATTAGTGCACACCCATCAAACATTTATTATCCTTTGGGACAAACAAAGAAAAGAACCGAGATGCTTCAGACCAACGTGTATGGGCAAGTAAAGATCCATCCGTCCAGGAGAAAAAGGCGTTCTTTACCCCAAGAGATCTGAGATGGAAAACCACCAGCGAGTCATGACTTTTACAACAGCGTTTAAGGTGTAAGCACCGATACTTCGTGGAACGAACGGGAATTCACAGTTCTGATCCTATCCTAGATCGAATGTCTCTTCATGCGAGCTGAAAAAACCTTAGTAGTAATCTACATTCTCTTTCCATATGGTATGAACCCTGAAACCGTGTTTGAGTCTCGATCAGTCGCCATGTTCATCTGGGCGTACATAATGTAGTATTTTCGGAGGATGTAAGACTCGGTAAGAGTTCCCCGAAACAAAAAGTTTATTTGTCAGACAAAAAATATATTTGTTTTTGTACATCGTAGGTTCAGTTAATGCGTGATGAGGAATTGTAAATAGTTAAGATAAGAAAGAAGAACCCTCGTCATCATGATTCAATTTCATACCCACCACCTCCGGTTCATAAATATGATTTTTACAGACATATTAGACGCCGTATTAGACACATCGTTGAAATAATTTTACACGCAATACTCATCGATTTACTATTTCATATCAATCACCTTTTTGCAAATGAAATTTTCGTTGGGGCACACATCACACTTTTTACTCTTCACGTAAACCACGGAACTGGACCGAAATTATATATTTTCTAAAATTCCTTGCATTTTATCGTTTGGTTGAAAGGTAATCTCTACCTCATATCGCAAGTGACTGACTGGCATCCCCTTCTCGTTTCCTACCCTTCTTTTGATCCTCTCCCTTTCCCCTTTATGCTTGTGCGTGTTTATTACACCTCGTTCCCCAAGGCTTGCGTCTGCTTGCTCTGAACGCAGCAACTTTTCATTTCTTGGAATATGGAGTTTTATATCAAGTAGCGTTTTATGTGCGCTTTAAAATGAGCGCCTTAAAGTCGAACCCTCCCTATAAATTCTCAAAAAATCAAATATCGTTCGCTTTAAAAATCACAATTTGAACAAATTTTACAAACCTTGGAAAATATATGTAAAAAAATGTAAGTTAAAAATGGCACATCTTTTGGGAATATTTGATAAGTTCAAAACTGACGTACGTACTTACGTAGCATCTGCGTGGAGTTGTTGTTGGGGTTTTTTTTTACCTTTTACTTCTAAATCATTTTCTCTGTATAAAATATTATTATTAATAAATAACGATGTATAATATAATAGTTATAATAACGAAATATAACATTTTTATTTACGACACATCCTCGTGGAAACTCAGCTTCGTCGTCGAAGTATTTCGAACGTTGAATGCTTCATACTTCTCTCACCCTCTAAAGGTGCGACCACTTCTTTCTGCTCCCCGCGTCGACGTCTCGGCGCCGCGGAGTTCTGCACGCGAAGGGGGAACCACAGAAGAAATACGAAGTCTGCCTCGTGTGTTTGCTCCCGGGGATGTACAACTTCTTGGAGGCTTGTCTTTTTAGCGTTCGAGGAGGGGAGAAAAAAATAGCGTAACGGAATACGAGTGTCAGAGGTAATTTTAGAGTTCTTGACATAATATAAAGATGTTCCGGAAATTATTTCTCTCAATAAATTTAAATGTGTATTTAAATTCTTGGCTCGTGGTGATATTCGAAATTCAGATTAAATAATTTTCTTTCTTTATTATAACTGTCCTAATAATAAAGTTCTTGATCTAAATTGCATATTTTTTTCTATTTGTTCAGTAATCGAAAAGCAATTGAATTGTGATAGATCTCCGGTGATGGAGGAATCACACATATTTTTCTCACTACCTTTATCAGTTTTTAAATAAATTTATTGTCAAAAAAGCATATTTTCGACTAAAATCTTTATTACATCCGTTCAGGGTACTTGTATGGTTGTATGGTATTCTCCCCGTAGATCCGATATAAAAACTCTCGACTTTTTCGTTTTCGCGTGATGTGGTCGTTAACCAACAATCATGTTTGATATTTACGTTGAATTACAACAAGAGATTTAACAAAAGGCATGGCCTCCACGCGGTCGGCGGTTGGCTTGGTTTGCGCTATCGCCGTTCATTCGCGTGACGGCGCCACTGGAGTCTCCGCTACGACTCCTTCGGAGGTGGAGGTCACGCCAATGCGGTTGCGCTGATGGCCACCGCTACCGTTCCTATCTGCACACGAGATACCACGACCCTTGGTGTGGTGAAAGTTAAACAACGGGACATGGAACCAAATCGAGCTGAGTGGAACGCAGTTGCATTGAGATGGCGGATTTAATTATCATTTGCTCTTAGGCTCTCGGCATATCTGTCTTCCAATCCCGAGAATATA
>NNCF01129733.1:132383-174726 GCA_002313205.1 Laupala kohalensis
ATGTTACGTCGAATGAAAATGGGAGACGGGACCGGGATTCGAACCCGGGTCCTTGAGCTCTACGCGCTCATGCGCCTACCAACTGCGCCATCCCGTTCGCCTCTCGGGCCCGTCTACCATTCTCATTCAACTTGTGAAACCCAAAGACCTCTGAGGTGGTCTCGTAGAGACTAGATTCCTCATCTGAGGCGACTCCCATAGGAAGTACTTTATTTGGGTAGCATTTTCCATTTCTGGTTCACAAACATAGAAATCTCTTAGATTACGGTGAACCTCACCGCCAGGTAACAGATTAATCATGTTACGTCGAATGAAAATGGGAGACGGGACTGGGATTCGAACCCGGGACCTTGAGCTCTACGCGCTCATGCGCCTACCAACTGCGCCATCCCGTTCGCCTCTCGGGCCCGTCTACCATTCTCATTCAACGAGACTGTGTTACAAATCTCTCTTCAATTTTTTCATTCACTCTCGATAGACCTAGTGTAGGACAGAATGACAAGTGAAATCCTGTTTCGTTCGTGGACATATGCGCTATTTCATGTTTCTCCTCTCGTATTTATTACAACCTATATAATTAGTTTATTTTGGAATCATTCACCTATACGGTTTTCTGGTAATGGTTTCAGAAGAGTCAGAAACTTTTCAAAACTTTTCATAACGAATACTACAATTAAAACGGTGATCAGAAACACTATCCTTAAGACAAAAATTTCGAATCGCTTTAGTTAAGAAAATGTTAAAGTATTATCCAGGATATTCAATGACAATTACCGACACACATGTTCTCTCCGGTGGTTGCCACGTAATGAATAGCTTGAATCGTAAATTAGCGAGAGATTAAATAAATCTGCACCTTTAAGTGGATTTGTGCCGTGTACATATGCTTCCCATCCCCTATGGAGCGGAGCATCGATCGTTGGGGTGACCCTGAAAAGTGTTGGAACATTCGAATCTGCGCATTGCAGGTCGAGTCGGAGTTCTGTACACGGAGAGGAATCATGTTCCCTACCTCCAGAGAAGTCCCTGGTTATAGCTCCCTCGTATATGAAGGAAACCGCGTATCGCATTTTAGAAAATATGGGTGGCAAACTTGCGACGAAATTTGTGGTCTATGTTTCTCTTGTTCCTAAAATTTCGTCTGGGGAAATATTTTTGCTTACTGGTCGTCTTTCAAAATTTATCTTCCGATCCGTCGGTTGGTGCATATTTTCTTCGATGCAATTCATTGAGTATCCTGGGTGCAAGTATGAATCTCCTACGCCGAGTGATTGGAAGGAGGATTATTTAGAAAAAATCCACAAGCGTTTACCGTGCTATCATAGTTCTTTTCTTCTTATCCTTCTAGTCTTAATAAACGAGTATGTGGCCGCAAAGGGTTCTCTGGTGAAATATGTATGTAAGCAAGGGGCCATTCCATCCATTCGAATCGACATTTTCGCACAACTTGAAGAGTAAACTGGTAAGAATGTGGCAACAGAGATTGTGGAATACGTAATAAATACTACAAATATAAATAATGTAATAAAATTACAAACAAGCATTAAAGTATTGGTAGTTTACCGTCACCTTCCACGAGAGCGCAACACGATGAAAATGCCACACACAAAAATTCAAACTCAAAAACGTCTGGTTTCAGAGGAAATCTCTGCCTAAACGAGTCATCAGACCAACAAAAATGAGAGCACTTTCCTCGCAACACGGTTCACCTTTCTCAGAACTTAAATGTAGAAGGGGAGTGAATCGATGGAGTATCACAAGGGTCTTTTTTAAGAATAAACTATCTCATGTTCACGCGTGACGAATGAGAGATGCAGGCAACCAATGCAAACACGCGAGGAATTAAGTTAGGGAACACAAACGATCCGCTCCTCTTTCCTTCAGTCAAACCTCCGATGGCTTTGCAGAATGCACTACTAACATGTATTTGTGTCGTGGGATCGTGCGACGAACGGCATTTACATACTTAATTTATGTACATTTATTCTACAACACAACTTTCGCTAATGTCATTCGGAGCGTGGTTTCCGAGGAGTCGACGCCTGCTCGTCACGGCCGTGTCTACTCCCCAACCGTTTTCCTCCATTTGCACACTACCCCCTCTTCGTCCGTCGTCGAGACAGTGAAATTAGCGCGTGTATATTCTTTGTATTGTGCATTCCACCATTCATATGGTAATCCTTTCCTTTCCAACCAAATCATTATGTCGATGCGATACGTTGTCTACGTGATGTATGTTTCTGCAAGAACTTCCGTTCATGATTTAAGTTCAACATATGTTTAGGATATGTTCTTTTCAGCTGACGTAATAGCTGCGATAAGTTATCACACTTGATATTACATTATAAAAAAATATTTTTAAAATTTGCAGCGTGGACATAGTAAGCTGCAACACTCTTGCTATTATAACAATATTTTTTACACCACATAATATCGTGAAACTAAACTTTTTAGATGATTTCGTATTTCACAATATGCAATAAAATGTTACCACAAACAAGTTCTTTCTAACGTACTGAATGGATGATTTGAAACTCACAGGCTTAACGTCCCGATCACCAAACTGTATTAATAGCAATTTCAAGGAGACTCAGATATCTCCATTTATTTGAGAATTAAATAAATACGTCGTGAGCTATTGATAAAAATCATTCTTTCCCAAGATCATGATAATTCATGCTCATAGAAATATTTCGATTCTTGTATTTCTTGTCGAGCTATCAATCGTAATAAATACTAAAAACTCAGTAAAAATGTATTGAATGTGGACTTGCGGTTGATAATTCTTTCCTTATATTCAAGGTAAAAGCGGAAACTGGAAATTGAAAATCCATCTCCTAAGCGAAGGTATAATGAGAGTAAACTCCTCATTCAGTAGCGGCTCTGGATGCTGTGAGACCAGGTGCTTCGTGTTCTGTCCTGCCTTGTGCTCTAACAAGTCGTTTAGGGCGCGGAGGGTCCCAGGAGCAAGGGCCCCGCGGCGCGCACGAGCTACACCTCTCCCCTCCCCCCGACGCTAGGACTGTCCAAAATGGTCCTTCCCTTTCTCGGAGGCTGCCCAGGTAAAGAGCCGTTGGCACCTTCAAAGGCGGGAAGCCGGCTGGCGGTATAACGGAGCCGCCCGTCACGGCGGTGAAGGGGAAGTTCCATGCCCGGGCGTATTATATGGCACTCACCGGTACTCACTGTCGAGATGTCGACGACGTACGACCGCCGTAAAGCATGTCCAGAAAGACTGCTTTCCACATAAATTGTTTCAGTGGTGCTAATTCTACTATTTACTTCCATTAAATAATCAAGATAAATTTATGCATTATCACTGACGACCCTTCTTGGACGGTCAGAATATTTCATTGCGTTGCAGCAAAACACAACAGAAATATATTGATCACTCAAGAAATAAGTGATAATGTATATTTTCATCTTTATATTCAGAAAGGTTTCATTGAGAGGGAGATCGATACGAGAGTGTGATAAATAGAGAAATGATTTTATTTTAAGAGAAATTTTCTAACGGGAGCTTGTGAATTGACCAGATAATATCATGTCTGATGAGTGAAATAAGCTTGGCATTCCAGTTACAAACCCATTTTATTTCCATTGGAGTTCATACAGTCGATTTTCTAACACAAAACTCACGAGAGAGTAGGTATTTAATAAATTGCCTGTTTCTTTTTAGTTATTTCATACAATGAAATTCCTTGATCAACAAATTATATTCGTCAGATATCTCATACGTTTTTGTTTTTTACGTGAAAACAATAATGTTTCAACAAAACAGTTCTTGCTTTAACGATGTGTTTGTTTTGTAACGAACGATAGCGAAATGAATTTAACAGAATCGGAGTCTGTCACATCCACAATCATGTGACAGACCAAAATCCGTTTAATCTTCATGGTCTCGTATTTGGAACAGTTCCAAATGGCTCCAGCGAGTCTTCGATCGTCCTACTTTCTGTGTTGTCAAAACTGCGCACGCGACTCGACGACCAACCGCTGTTGCTTTCCATGAACTTTACTTTTTCCTACTTTACTTTCTTCATGCCACTAGAAATATATTATGATTTACGCTTCTTTTCTTCTGATTTATCTCGACGATAGTACGTATGTACACTATTATTTTTATTCAAAAACATAAAATTCAACCTAAAGCAGTATTATCTTATTTCATTCACACAAACCTTGAGAAATAAAATTTTAAAAAATTATTAAAAAACGCTGTAATAGGAGATTATTGAAAAGTAGAAGAACTCATCCTATGCAAAAACATCTAAATTTCCGTCACTTCATTCAAGTATTTTCACCTAATTCTTTCAAATATAAGTGGAATATTTTGGGGGGGAATCCTTAAAATATTTGTGTCGTGTCCCTGTTTCGTAGATTCTTGGGGTTAATGTCCTATGGTTTAAAGCACCTGGATGGATTGAAGTATGAGAAATGACATGTCCGCAGCTCAAAAGAGGGGGGGACGGAAGCGAGGAAGGGGCGTGGGCGAAAGCCAAACACCTGCGTCCCTCAGCGAGTGACACACACGCTGAGGGAATGATCATGTGTTGAATTTAGCAGTCACCTTACGAGACTACGTTCAGAATAATCATCTGTCTTTAGGAAGTAAAAATACATTATCCCTTTGATTCACCAAAGGTGCCGCATTACAATGAAACATCTATATTCGTTACAGGAATACTTGAAAATTCCGTCAAGTGAGTTTTCTGGAGCCCATAATTACTAAACGTAAAGATAAAATAAATGCTGTGTTTACGAATTTTAATTTTTAGGAAATATACTTTGATATATTTCTTTGTGGGGCGTGACGCTTTCGTAGGAATTTCATCGGAAAAATGATATTATAAATATTGAGATTTAATATATAAATTAATGACTTACTTCTTTTACTTATTGTATCTTTTTGTACAGTCTTTTGTAGTTAAAAAATAGCACGATATTGCCCACTAGTAAAAATGGAAACAAAACTTCATTATAAACAATTATATTTCTTCTTTTTACGTTTTATCTGAAATAATGAAACATTATTAATCGTGTGTAACAAAGGAGCATAAATGATTCATTACTGTTAATGTAACTTTGTTTTTTTTGTTGTTTTTTTTCCTCATCCCTATTGCTAGATTTTCCTAGTTAGTCTAGGTACAGTTGTTCTAACCAGAATTTCGAGTCGAGCGTTCCAGAATGGCAGTAGTTGCAGTTCCATCTGCCAACGCAACCACTTCGAGTGCATGCACGTGCTCCAGAGCTCGTAAGTGCTTCAGTCGTGAACGTGATGTCATGCGTGTCGAGTCTCGTTCACTTGCTGTTACACGCGAGAATGTTCCTATTTGCTCCCATTGCGCAACGAGAAAAAAAAATAGAGCAGTGGTGTCTACTCCACCTTGTACGATTATTCACATTATACACATTGAGTGATGGGTAAAGATCATCTCGTTCCACTTACCTTACACGGAAAATTGACAAAACTTTAATGCCTCAGATGCAGAAATGATAAATCCACCCCTGCCTTAGGACCCTCGATCGGAATTGATGTGACGGTCCTTGATTCCGGTGCGTAAATTCATTTATTGTCCTCTTCATGGCGATACGCAGTTTATAAATGCTGTTTGGACAATTTTATCTTTATTGTATACATCGGCATTGATTGTCGGAACAGTTGTAGACCTCGTCGCAGAACTGATGTCCACGTAAACAATTTATTATTACACAGAATAATCGGATACTTATAATAATAAAGAATACTATTCAATTATATTGGTGTTCAAAAAGTGTTTCATTTTCGCTGGAGAGAATAAGTCAATTTAATCTGTCATCAATAAATATAAATTATTTATATAATTAGTTTATTTTCCTCCGCGTGGTCAGACCCAGTTTGTACTGCTATTTCGACAAAATTTATTTATTTATAAGTTTTCTTTAATGTTATGCTAGCATTTATAAAAGTGTTTCATGTAAACTTTAAATTTTCAATAATACAAATACATAAAGAAAAGTCACTCTAACCTAGGACCCAGCATAAGAATATAAGCCATATCTACAGAGTGATAAATAAAAATTTAACGACATATTCGCTCAATAAAATGTCAGTATTCCTCAGATACAGAGAAAACATTTTGTTTTGAGATGAGTCACCGGAACTTTATATTTACTTCTTCTCTTTTACGGACCGAGAAAACTTTAAACGTGACGTAATGGCGTGTGATTCGTAAGGCGAGGTTTAACTGAAAAAGGAAAATATAAAGAAAGAAAATAGGCAGAATTGCCTCTGTGAGATCATTTGTGTACCAAAGTAGGGGAGTTCAGGGCTGCTCTTTCTTCCCTGCTATAGTCTCTGCCAATATTTGCATCTCGTCTTACGTCAGAAAGATCTCCTAGACTGTAATGGCCGCTTAAGAGCTTTTCTCTCTTTCTTTGATCAGTTCGATGGTTGCTTTGCACAGATTGGTCACTCAGCTACCCTAAAGTCAAGAAGACATCGGAGTTTAAACCGGTAACTCATTCTGAATTGATCGGAAAGTTTCTAAAGCTTGTATTATCCCGTTGCTTGTCAGTGTCACACCTCCAGAGCCCCGAATGACATGGAAAGTAATTACAGGGAGAAATACTGGTTCGGGTCGCAATTTTGCCACGATTCGTGACTGGAACTAGAGTTGCTTTACTTAATGTAAACGTACAGAATATGTTCTCATACATTCATGAATTATAATATACCTTTTGAAAGTATATTTAGAAATTTCAATATTCAATATCCACTATATATTTTAGGGCTTTAGCCCAACACGTCGTACTGGCAGATTGTTGCAAATAACACGTAGAGTTATGGTGATCGTTGAGCAATAAATAATAAAAAATAATAATAAATTTATTGTCAAAAAAAAGTACGGACTGCGTATGACCACGTGGAGGACAATAAACTAATTTACTCTCCGGAAGCAAGCAAGGGACCATCCCATCAATTCCGATCAAGGGCCCTAAGGCAGAGGCGGATTCAAAAATTTCAGCAAAAGTTCCTAGATAAGATAAAAAGTTAGCTGCGAGTTATAATACATATATAATGTCAATATGTTTGTAATTTAACGCAAACATGTTTGTAAATTTACATGTACAAGTTATTATCGAACTATAGTTTATTCTGAGTATAGTGTTTAAAACGACTGAAAGAACTGGTTTGACCTATCACTGAAACTGTGTAGTTTACACAAACATCAACACGTATGTTTCGTAAGTACAGATAACACACACTTCCTGGGTTTTTCTACTTTACTTTTCTATTATCCACTACTTCATATCTTATGGGACGTAGACAATGAAATTTTCTACCAATAGTATCAGGAATCACAAAAGTCTCGAAAAATTTTGTTTTACTTCCATTTGGCTCGGAAACTGAAGACAGCAATTTACCAAATTTTTATATACAATTCAGTTTACAAGATATTACAATACAACTTTGTAGATCTTACAAAATGTCGATGGATTTGGATTCGTTACTAAGGTCTTCCCGAACATGAAGGTTCATGTACACTAATTTCAGTCCATGTAAGATTCTAAGATTGGAAAGGTCACTGCAGTTTTTTTTATCATATTTTACAGGGAAATCTGCACCACATTCACATAAAGGCCGTTGGTTGCTCTCCAAGTAAACGATGCATAGGCGTTAAATTCATGGGTCCAATCCGGAGTCTTGTGAAACAAATTTGCTCTCGCCATCGACATTTCGTCTGCATTGGCCATTTTCTTACAGCTTCTGTAACTTCACCCTGCTTATGGTTTTGCTGATTCTGGGATCCTTACCAGATGTCAAACATTTTGCGGAGATTTTGATACGCGGAATGTGGTTTTATTGGGCTCATATTTTCTAAAGTCGTTTGTTTTCATGTAAACCCGGATAGGAGTGAGAATTTTGAAACGTTGGGTAAACGTATTTAGCTGGAATGCCGGAGAATACCTAGAGTAATATCAACGCATGTTCGGTAAAATGCATTCACTTCATCGCGGTAAATATGATTTTACACATTCCAGCATTAGTGACTACACTGAAAAATGATTATGCATGTGAGATGATTATGCAGGCAGGAAAGGAATTCGCCAAATCGTAGGATAAGATACCCGAACCTTGATAGTTCGGATACTACAAGGTTGGAATGCCACTTCCAAAGATCGGGCTGTCATATCTAAAAGTTTGGAGAAATCCTATCCCTCCCGTGAATTTGGATCGCACATCCATACCTATTCTCTCCCAGTACATAATAAGCAAACGAAAAGATTAAGCCATGTAATTTCGAGGCATTCCAACCCAATTCCGACGGCAACCCTCCCTTGTCACCAGAAGACTTCATTTAAACGGATTCCGCGCGATCCGCAGCGTCGTGTCGCCTCGCCTCCGCTGCCACCAGGGAAGAAGAATTCGATTGCGCAGAGGCGAGCGACGGCGGCGGGGCCGTAGCAGTCCGATCGATCCGTCGACCTTGCCCCTCGCTTACTTGCTCGGCGCCCGACGCGTCGCGGCGCTCGCCAAGGCGTCTGGTCGTGGGTGGTTCCGTTGCCACGCAACGCCATACTCGCCCCTCCCTCATCACCACATCCCGCGACCGCGTGGACGGACGCCGCCGAGCTACCCGCGTGTCTACGAACACCAGACGGAACGAAGTCTCGTTTCGGATTCCCTCTGCACGAGGAAGGAAAGTGAATGGGATGAAATCGAATACGGAAGTGGAAGGGAGGATTACAAGGGAAAGGAATATGCTTCGTCTCAAAACCATTTCAAAGTCTCTTGTCACATTGTGAGCGGAAGTATATAAACTGAAATTTTCGAATAAAATAACATTTTCACGTCAATACGTAAATATATATATGATAAACCTGATTTATCTACATCTGATATAAATGATTTAACGACTGGTGGTGTAGTGGTAGCGTCTTTGCTTCTACGATCCCGCTGAGCGGTAGAGCGTGGGTTCAAATCCGGCGCGGCCGAACCAGGTGAGGTTTTCAGCTGGGGTTTCCCTCACCTACCCCAGAACAAATGTCGGTGCAGTACCATAATTTCCCCGATAATTCAACATCTCTCCTCCCAATTACCTTACCCAAGTCCAAGGGTTAGATGGAAGAGCAGGTCTCACGTCATGAACGTAGCCAAAGGCATGAAATAAGTAAATAAAACTGAATGGAATTATTAATAATTCAACAGTAGCCACAAAACTTTTGCGCATCACAAGAAACATTAAAAATAGAAAAACATTTTTATTCAACAATGTTTACAATGTTTGTATAAGAACACGATACTCTCCGATCGAAGTGGGACGCGTCGCCGTACGTCGCTGCGATAACCCTCAGGCGCTGAGAGCGTCAAGGGTTGCCTATGCGCAGGGGATCTCACTCGAGGGCATGCGTCCTCGAGGGTCTCTTTGACAACAGTCACTCAAACATGGGATATACTTTTTTGGTGCATTATGCCATGGACGAGACACGTGGATTTGATTAACGTAAATAATACAGTTTCCAGTGTAATTCTCTACGGATGATATTGCAAACTAGATATCAAATATAAATCAGATAATTCTAACAATTTTCATGAAAGTTTCATAAACATGAGTGACAGTCATGAAAACTGATTCATTCTTCCTTCTCTTTTTAACTTATTTTAATTACGCTCTATAAAATCACTTTTAATAGGATCGTGAATGAAAAATTTCAACTCAGCAGCTAAGTCATACACAATATGATTTTATTGCGCCTTAAAACTTTGGAAATATTTTTAAAAATCTATCTCGGAACAGGCCCCGAAGGTGCTGTAACATCTGGACCAGTGCAGTCGATAGATTTTTGAAATATTAACATTTTCAAGCATTTTGCTAGCCGGAAATTCCTAAGGAGATTAAGGGCCGGGCCCGTCGCCGCCACATAAGGAAAAATACCCGCCTCTAAGCCTTTCCGTTTATTGTGTAGAGGCTGAACAATTACCATCTACTTCTGAAAACTAAGATAAACGCCCTCAGAAGAAAAGCGAGTGTGGAGGGAACATTCCAGTGGTCGCCAAAAATAATAGTCAGCCAAAAAGGACGCAGTATTCTCAGAAGCTGAGGGGTGACCAAGCTGATGTAGAGTGCTCAGTACAGTAGCGAGGGTGTAGTCACGTGACCTCCGCTCCTGTATATATTGGGAGGATTGCAGATCCTAAGTGACTTTCAGACTAAAGACCCTGCGGAGGGTATGGAAGTACGCAGGTTATTTGAAATGCAACTTGGTTAGTTTTGGTCGTCAGACCACTGGAAATTGCTGCGGTAATTCTATTACATTGCTATTAGGCGCGAATGACGTAACTTGGAACAGTTTGATATTTCGGGATAGCAACTTGTAAAATTTTGAGATTCGGATGATCTGGGTAGATTTCCGAGTTAATTCATAACACCAGTATCTATATCTGTGTGTAATTGTTGCTTTCAGATAGCAATAACTCTGTAATAACAAATTCAAACTTGTATTTATGATTTGAAAGTTTGTCTACATTTGTAAATATTCAGATCTCTATTTAATTTGAATTAAATATTTTATTGTTATTACACGTGTGTTTGATTGCTTGGGGAAACCAAGCTGGTGGCAGCGAACTCTACCATAAAGGTTGTGGTTTATGGTTGAATCCCGCTTCTACCCAAAAAATACGCACATCGCATCTGGGCTTGCGGTGTGTTGTAACAGTGCCCAAGGGGTTTGCGGAGGGTAGAGCTCCGCAATTACTTGACACTAGAAGGAAGAGATGTGGTCAGCATCTCGCTCCGACCGATTTGACCTGGTACTCGTTTC
Organism: Laupala kohalensis; assembly: GCA_002313205.1. Taxonomy (NCBI): domain Eukaryota; kingdom Metazoa; phylum Arthropoda; class Insecta; order Orthoptera; family Trigonidiidae; genus Laupala; species Laupala kohalensis. The sequence continues at coordinate 143,190 of NNCF01129733.1, forward strand.
ACAACAGGCTGAGTAGGCCTGGGAAAATTTTGGATGTTTAGGTGTGATGAAAAATCCTCACCTCACCGGGGATCGAATCCCGGCCAGCCAGCCAGCAACTCAGGGCTCTACCCACTGTGCCACGCTCACTCCATTCTATGAAGATACAAAGAACGCTTAAAATTTCGCTTTCCCCGATTAGTATCGAGGTACATAAAGAGCTCATTGCTGTAATACTACACTTGACGAAACACTTTTTTATTATTATTATTTATTAAGAGCGTGAGCAATGCTTAAAGATAAGATACTATTAACGAAGACTGGGTTTCTAAAATTCAACTTCTTTCTTATTCCGGAGTTGAATAAAAATTTACTCTGTATAGCAATGTTCAGAAAATTTGTTAATTATTACTACTTCAAACTAATAGTAAAACAATTTACAAAACGAACAAATGTTCTTTGAAGCAATTTACGTTCATCACATGTTTTTTAATTAAAGTGAGATTTCAGATATAAAGCAGAAATTGCATTCGATAAAATACACGAGTATCTAGTTTTGATCTATGACCGACTAGTAATTGAAAACAAGTTTGTAAGGATGCACGCCACGCCGTAGCTGTAGGTGGATGAGATTACGCCATGACGTCATCCAGAGCCCACTCTTCGACCTATCAGACCAATATTGCATTGTTTGTCTTCCATTACCGCTATGCACAGTTGCCAGATTTCAAAATTCCACTGTCGTACTATCACAGCTAAATTATCGAACTTCAAAAAATACCGTTCCATAAATCTCTCCTATCTGTTTACCTCGGGCCATCGGAAATATAACTCTGACGTTGTCCACATTGGATAGCACAATAAAGGAACTTCAGCTTACAAATTCCACGTTCCGTTCTCGACATGTCCCCATTTTCTCCCCAAATACTTATCACGAACATTATGAACCGCAATATACTTGTTTTCGAATATATTTACCTCGAAACTTTACGAATTTGGAAAATGAACATAACACAACAATATTTTGTGGGCAAAAAAAGAGCTGACAAAAGACTGTAATTAGAATCTACTAGACGAGAGGAACATTTTTTTTGTGGGGTTTCACGGCTCATGTCGACATCAAAGGTCATTAGAGCCCTACAAACTTGTACAGGTAGGGAAAATGCAGTTACGCACTAGGGAGAGCCAACATGACTCTCCCCGCGAGTGGGACTCGCCGAATGACTCAACCATACCCACTGAAAACCCTCCTGAATTACAACATACCAAAACATATCTCAAAACATACATCAAAACATTGAGCACAAAAAATGAGGGAGGACAAAAAAACTGAGGAAAATGAAAGACACCCTAGCCCTAATAGCGTCTAGATCAAAAAGAACAAGAGGTGACCAAGGAAGGTCAGGAAAGAGAAAGGAAGGAGCCTTACACTAGAAAGTGGAAATAATGCCAGACTCAACTCGGAGCCTCGTGTTCACCAAACACGTACTTACTGGATGTAAGTCACCTGGCGGGACGAGAGGAACAAACTACGTATCGGTTAATATGGACGAATACCATTAAGGAATCACAATATACGACGATACATGGTCATAAACAGCGTTTAGTGATATTGGAGGACACCGAGAAAAAAAAAGTGTTCCTCATATTGACTTTTGTATATCATATAATTCAGTTATTACAGCTGTTTCTAAATCACGTCCAGCTAAGATTTATACGAATGACTCAGTCTTTGCAGAGTCAGGAGGACACGTCCTCATGTCGGTTGCGGTATGAGGAGAGACAGAGTCACTCCACAGCCTCGCAAGCGGTTGCATCGCCTCTCGACCCATAGCGGTGGCGGCGGCTCCGAGACTGTTCATTGTCATAATGACGTCATCGTCGCCGTTTGTCATCTGCTCCATTTCGCTTGTCACCGTCACGCCCAAGGTTTTGATCACCCGGCAAATCATCACAGCTTCCTCCTGCTACATAATCTCCACAACGGAGATGGCACTTCTCACTACACACGTTTGCAGAATCTTGGCGAGTCCAAACCAAAACCACTTGTTCGACTAAGAATGAGTGTTCCCATTTGTGGGAAACGTTTTATCAACTATTAGCTACACACGTATTTTAAATTTCTCTCTTATATTTATCTTAGAATTGAGTCAGGGGTTACACGAAAAAAAAACAAGGAAATGGATTCAATTGTGAAAACTGAAGCTGAAAATTTAATGACTGTTGACACATAATCTAAAATAATGTTCAATCCTGGCCCGAGTTTTTCTCCGGTTTTCCTTCGGGTAGAGGCGGATTTCTTATACAGGTTCTCTAGGCTTTGTCTAGGGGCGTGTTTATTGTAACAAATCGTGAATTTAGTGTTATTTCAATTCTTATGATTTTTAAACACTATACTCAGAATAATCTATAGTTCGATAATAATTTGTACATGTACATTGTTTGCGTTAAATTACAAACATATTGACATTCTATTAGTATTATAACTCGTAGCTAACTTTTCATCTTATCTAGGAATTTTTGCCGAAATTTTTGAATCCGCCTCAGCCTTAGGGCCCTTGATCGGAATTGATGGGATAGTCCCTTGCTTGCTTCCGGAGAGTAAATTAGTTTATTGTCCTCCACGTGGTCATACGCAGTTTGTACTGTTTTTTGACAATAAAGTTTTTAATTTATTTATTCGAGAATATTCCTGAAAACTATAACAAAAAATAGATAAGACCGGATACCACAATTTTGGAAACAAATTTAGTGTTACAATTTACCAGTTCATTAATGGTCCACAAGAACGCACAAAATTACATTATCTCATTTAATATTTGTTGTACAATTTTTAGTGAAACTACATTATTGAACCTTATCCATACTTCATTTTAAACATTCAGATTATTCACAGATTTATCAAACAAATATTTCCACTCATATATAATAACAAAAGTTCATCTCTGATGTATTTAGTAGCTCCTTTCCACTCTACTCCAATTTGCAGCTTTCAATTCATCGTGGCTTTTGCACACGTGGGCGCCAGCCTTTCTAGTAGCATCGCGTCACCGCTATTCACGTTGTGCGCTTCAAGTTTTACCTCTCAACCCTCGCCCACTCTCTTCTCTCTCTCTCTCTCACTCTGCCGGCCCTCAACACTCTAGTTTGCGGAGCGTCCTAGATAAATAACTGCGATAAACAAACGCCCACCGATGATGTCATAGGCGACCTTGCCACCACGTTATTCGGCTCCGAAGGAGATCTTGGCTCACGCGGGCGTTAAGTATTTCGAGAAACGAAGACACCATTTTGAAATAGAAACGTGGATCCAAGTGTGCCATCCTTCTGAATGTGGTCGGATTCGGTCGGTGTTAACCGGTTGCCAATTATGTGTGTATGGATAAGACAAAAACAGGTACCTTGTTAAACAGTGCCTGTAAAATACATCCACGTGACCTCTGCCATATTATAGTGAATAAATTATTACTCTTAGTGTGATATTTCAAAGATTTTGTATATCATTTTAGGAGTCGGAGTTATTTGTGGTGATTTATAAAGAACCGAAGTTTGTGAAATAACTTTTCATGTGATTTATTAAATACTAATTTGATGGTGTTCTGTAAATATTATCACACGTATCGAATTAATTTCATTCTTATCTTAGATGTGTGCTGAGTTGTTAAATCCGCCTCTGCCTTGATGGGAATTGACGGAATAACACCTTGCTTGCTTGCGAAGAGTTTAATCAGTTTATTGACCTCCACGTAGTCATACGAAGATTGTAACAGCTTTTTTGACAATAAATTTATTATTTAAGTTGCTTTTTAATCCACAGATTCATACGGCATGAAACAAAACATATCCACAGTGCTACGCGAGGCTGTTTCATAGACATTTTTTCATTCAAGATTTGGTGCGTTCATAATAGATCCGTTTCTTAAAACGTTCTTTGACCAGCACAAAAAAAGACGGAAAGTCACTTCAAGTGTTACAGCTCCACAGACACGCCGTTTCTCGACTGAGTAAAGAGAATTACGATAAAAAAACTAGTGTACTTGATTTCAAGCTCACTCACAGAGCTGAGGATGAGGAATTCGTATGTTGTCATGAATGTTGTCATGAATTGCATCGAGGATACGTTTTATTTAAAAGCAATAATTTTATTAAAAGAGGTGTATCGCGTCCAACTTCAAACATAACCCAGGTCATGTTCATTTCCCCATTTTCTGAGAAACTTTTCTTTATTTAATTCAGCAACCCTTTTATCAGAATCGTATTTCATTTCATCTGAGAGTTTAGGGTTGTGAGTTCGAAACTTGTCTTAGATATGGAAGATTTCAACGTGTGTTAACCAGGTGAAGTCCGTAGGGAACAACACATTAGCTTGAACAACACTCTCATTGACATATTTTTCTTATTAATTCGAAAAAATTTGATCGAATAAAATATAGAAGCAACTAATAGTAATAAAGAATCAACAAAATTATCATTTTGTTTCTTGGCGAATCTGAATCAAGTACTGACTGTAGTACCAAAAAACTCAGTAAAAGAACACCAGATTTTGAAGAAACAGTAAGAAAATGATAGATTACTTGTTCAACAATTATAACGATTATGAATAGGGTTGTAATTAATTTGTAAGACAAATGGAAACAGAAAGAACTGTGTAGGCATTCAAGGTTGAAATGCGCGGAGCGGGACCCTCAGTCGGAAGGAAGGCACCCTGATGTCAAACCAAGCAAGAGAAATGACGAGGGGAAGGGATGCATTACAATATCAATACAAAGCAGCGAGCAGCGCGCCGGGTCCCTTCTTCTGCGAGGGCGAATGCCCTTTCCTCGCGAAGACGAAGGGCTGGTGCGCGTTATGCACGCTACATTGAGAAGGAAATTTGATGTGAACATTGCTGTAGCAATTACTGCGATCGGGTGACTGGTTGCTGACGAGACGTCGAAGTCATCACTTAAGAACAAGGGAAAGCTCAAGATTTTTTATCTTTTAGAAAATAATAAAACAAACGTAAGGATAATGTATTCTTACAAAACTAATGAGCTTTGCAGAAAAAATATATATTTGTTTCATCCATAGTAAATATCATATGTACTATGAACCTTTTTCGAAACTTTTCATTTTTTGGGCGAAAGGGGTATAATTATTCTCGAATATTGATTACGTAGTTAGATGACACTTTGAGTGGAGTAAATAGAGTACAACTACAATAGACAATAAAACTTTACACAGACTAAAATTTAATGCATTTCGTTAGTTAAAGATATACAAAAAAATGTACACATATAGTATCTATTATTCAAACCACAAAATATCAACTTAAGTTGGATAATACAGGTTCTCAGGAATTGCCATCTCTCCCGCAAACGACATCACCCTCGTTCTTAGACCATAACAAAGCAACTTCTTCATGGCTGCCAAGGTAATCGCCACTTCCTTCGCATTTACTCCGTCTTAATTCCGCTATTGTTTCCTTCCTTCCGCTATAATCGTATACCCTTTTATCGGCTCCAGACACTTCGCTAAACCAATATCGCCGGAAACAGGTTACTGAAATAACACTTGTGTTACTACTTGAGTTGTTGTCCTAGACCTCAGATGACTGTAATAAACAACCGTTTTGTACCCTTCCCCCACCGGTAAATGCGTGCTCTTTACCGCGGAATTTAGGGGTCATTCGAAAATTGCCGCGGTAAACTTTCCTTTTAAGCGGCGCAGCGCGGTCCCCAGCAGTCCTCCTCGGTGGAGTGACTCGGCAAGTGGCAGTGTGTAAACTGCGCACGTCCTCAGGGAATCTCGCGCCGCCTGCGTCTTCGAATCGCGGCGGAATGTTGCATCGGATTGTGCAATATTAAGGTGCAGAAACGCACGGGGAACTAGTTACGCAAGGAAATTGCAATGGACTTTCTCTAAAATGCTTGAGCACTGGTTTCAAATTTTGCAAAATATGGTATGTTTTATTTGGATAACTTTTTCTTAACTATGAAGTTTTAATTTTTTAAAGTGTCTTCCTGAGCTACAGGACGATACAGCTTGGGAACGAAAGGTTAAGAATTTAAAATTGTGAATGTTATGTTACGAGGATACTACCAACTTATATAAACGCACGATGAAGGCTAAAATTCTGGCTGAAAAGTTGTTATATGAAGTATCGTAATGGTCGATAAAAGAAAGTTAAAATTTAAAACTTCGTAGCCGTAAATAATCTACTATTTTACTAATATTAATATCCATTACATAATCAAAATAAATAAACAAATAATTTATGACTTACGACTTTATGATGAACGAATATTATATATTTTTGTGATATTAAGTACACAACGTTTCGATTTCAATCTAAAGTCTTTAATTATTTATTAATTAATTTATTTTAATCCAATATTTTCTTCACTATTTATAAAAAGCGAATTCATTGAACGTTCCTATTGATTTCTCTCAGGTTAAGTCACGGAGCGGATAGCTATATAGCGGGGCGTCGAATATAGGTGATGACCCGGGATTTATGCTCATGCCTGTCCACATCGCCTCCTCCTTGTGCCCCAGACGAAAATATTGTGGACCTCCACCTTCCACGTGACCCCGAGTCGATTACGGTCATTATAGCGAAAAAATTTCGAATTTGAGTTGATTTCACCGTGCCTTCAAGTCGTGGAATGCTGCTGACTATTTTTCTCCGTGCAGGAACGCCACAACGCCTTTGCAAGACGTCTGCTTCTTCATCTGCCTAGTTAAAGGACGAGAATGTTGTGTCACGGAAATTAGTTTGACTCCTTTTAATTAGGTAATCTTTCGTGTAAGTTTAAAAAAAAAACTATTTACTTTTCAAGATAATTTAATTTGATTTCTTACTTGATTTGGAGAGCGTTGAATGAAAGAGTAATACACATTCTTTTTCGCTCATACCAAAACATGTAAGAGTTGAATATTCGAAATGAAGAAACAAGGTAAACTCACAAGATATACCTTATTACACTTCGAGTTAGGAAAGTAATTTTCTTTTTTACTTGACTTTGTTTCGGCATATATATTTTCCGGTACACACCACACATTACTTTATTTTCATCTTACACATCAACTATAGTTTAGTACATTCACACACAGAGGAAACTTTCCAATGAGCTATCTCAATCGAAGGCTTAAATAAAAATAAAAACGCGGGTGAATTTTAAAACGGAAAAAGGGATATTTTTCGTATAAAAATTTAAAGGTAAAACAAAACGAACCGGGATGATTCATATCGTATGAACATAAACAGGGGGTGAAAAGTGGCTCTCTCCCTTCCTAGTTGGCAAAATGTTGGGGGATGCCGTGGAACTGAAGAGCGTAAGGGTTCAGCGGTGGAGATCCACTCCAGAGGCTGGGCGGAGGGCGGCGGAGCAACGGCGCATGTGACTCATGTTTCAGATTTCGTTATCAGAATTAGAGACTGCGCCGCACCGCGCCACCGTCGGTCGCACTTTCACGCAACTTTCGCGCCCGGAAAGTGCGTCGGAAGTTCCAAAGGGAGTTCCTTAGGGCGGAGGGGACGTCACGTGCATTATGCAGAATCAGGAAATATTAATGCGACAGTGGAATGCACTGAGGTGCCTACGCGTTATGGCAACTCTTCCTCATTAAAATATGTTCTTTTTGAAAGTACTTCCTATATTCAGTGTTCGAATACAAAAAAAGTAAGGGAGGGAACTTTTGAAAAATTTTCAATAATTTTTTAACATCACTCATTGTTCTCATTAGTTGAAATTAATGCTTTAATTTCATGATTTTTAATGAATCACGAGAAATGGATTTATTTTTCACAGGTTTGGGAATAAAAATAATTTGCAGAACTGGGGGGAAATTTCCTGGCTTACCACCATTCGAACTCTACTTCTAATCAAATTACATTTCAAAATGTATTTTGTGAATTTAAATAAATTATCTTCTTTTCAAGTACAGCTACGTAAAATTCCTGACAAATCCAGTCTGGGAAACGTTTCATCTATGTAAATGAATATCGGAAGCGATATATTATAGCTCTATTAAATTCACACCTTATTCAGTAATGATGACTTAATTCAATTAAACTTTTAATCATAAGACAGAAATCACACTCTCAAGCAATAACAAAACAAAAATGTACCTTAAAAGACTTAACGTGGATAAAACAAAATATCGGTAATTCTCTGAGGGGAGGAATTAATTATTATTAGCATTGAGCTTAAACTAATCAACTTAATTTTGTTGAGAACGACAATTACGCCATTAGCCACAACATTTACAGTTTTATTTTCTCTAAAATTACCAACCGTGACTACCCGATGGAATTCGCTATTAAGCTTTTTAATACGAAAATATTGATGAGAGCAACGAAAATCCTCTTGGAGCAGATCAGTGGCCTCCCCGCCCACGTGACCGCTCCCCCCTCCCCTCAACCACCTGCGGCTCATTACACGCGCTCTAATCACGTGCAACGCGGCAGAAATGAAAAGACAGTCCGTAGGCGGTCGACGCGCCTCGATGACGTGCCTCGGCGGTCAATGAGACAGGTTTGAATGTGACGTCATGCTTTCGTGAAAACTGTACCATAAACCCATTTAACAGCAGATACACGGATATCCTAATCAGTGTCTGCGGATGTCCATTCTTCAAGGACGATGTTTCGTTCCATTGGACGACTTGGCTATTGGAACATATACATGGGGTGAAGAATCAAATTCAGTCACGCAGCTATGGGGGGGGGAGGAGGGAGCTGGTAGAAACCTGGCCTCTCCCTCAAAAATTATTAGTTGTAATGAATGTAACTTATTTCCATAAAAAAAAATTATTTACGAGAAAATAAATAATTTTTGGGTAAGATGCCTAGGTCCAGTTCGAAATAAATTTTTCGTAAATGGTCCGATCATATTATGGACCAATATACTTATCTTGCTCACGGAATCATAAAATTCGATAATTTCGCTAGACCCTGAATTGGACTAGCTTCGTAAAAAATCATTGGCTCGCATTTATTACAACACAGTTTTCCATTGCAGTACTCACAACTGTTCATATAACCTCTAACCGAGCGAGTAATTTAAAACAGGAGAGATGTAAAACGCACGTCCCAACATCAAAAATCAGCTGCATACTCAGAAATAAATAAATGTAGCATCACTAATTACGTCGTTCTTATCGTAATAAGGGTAATTAACTGGAAGTTATTTCCAAAATGCATCCGCAAACATAGAAGTTAATGAGGAGGCGCAGAGCTGTTCGTTGCGACAGAGATTAATTGGGACGGGTCACTACGAGTGGCACGCGTCTCCACCTCCATCGTCACCAGCAGCCGGTTGCTTCGCTACCACTCCTCCTTCAAGAAGACTTCGACCAAGTTAATGAAATAGTTGCTTAGCCCCACTGCGTTAGGGGTGAATGGTATTTTAATATTTGCTGCATTCTAGAGCCGATGATCCCTATTATTGCTGGGTTTTTTTCTTCTTCTAAGAAAGCAATTCAAAGGCATAGAAATGATGAAATTATTGGGGGGGAAATGAATATATACCTTTTTAATAGTTGGATGTTTATGGGTATTACACTTACGTTTATGATAGGTATAATTTATTTATTTGATTCTGGTCACATATACCGTGACCGCTTTATCTACATAGTCATTACAAGTCTCTTCAACTAGTCTATTTACACTAGGTATTATTTTGCTTATTCAAGTACCCGCTGCTTTGCTAGCATTTAAGATAAGATTTTTCTACAACTATTTTTTCTATATCGCTAATGATATAAGAAACATCTAAACCATATTTCGACAAAATCGCTGGGTAATGCTCTTGGACTCACCTTAGAGAACGCGTGAAACGAATTTCGAATCTCATCGCCTCGCATCTGACCTAATAATTTTTTTTTTAATTAAATACTCTCAAGTAAGAATCTTCCCCAGAGTGAGGCGAGAGTCGATTAAATAAGTGTTAAAAACAAAAACGATGAACTTTATTGTGTAGTAATAAAATAAGTTTTTGGCAAATTTAAATAAAACAGACTATAATACATTAGCAACGTCAGCAGCCTGGTGAAAATACGACGGACCGGGACTCGAACCCGGGAAAATTGGTCTGGCCACAGGTGTGCTATCCACTGCACCACCCGCCTCGACTCCCAGATCCGTGTGCAACTTCCTCCTCACCTGATTCGGTGAACCTGGGTCACATCGCAATTTTCACTTGACTATTGACGTTGCAAACACTCCTCCACGAGTAGGTACTCGGAAGTTGTGAGGTAAAATATAATACAGGATGTTTATTTTTCATTTTGTAACACTGGTTTCGAAAAAAAATCATCTCGATTTAAAATATAAAAAAAGATAAAAAGTGGGAGTGGAATATCAAGAGCTGGGTCCTGCTCATATATTTTAAATTTATCGACCCACAAGCACCACTCGATCATCCCCCCAAAATATTTATATCCCACACGGAACATAAGACCGACTCTCCATTGATCAGGTTGACGTTCTCACGCATTCATACGTCGCCTCCGCAGATCATCGGCCGTGGAACCGCACGTTTACTGGAAAGGCGTATAATGGCGTCGCTATGGCAACAACCTCCCCTGCATCAGCACACAATTGGTCGCTCAGCCGCGTTCTGTTCTATAGGATCATACGACCCCAATCTCGCGCTATACTGAATCCGTGGCGTTATCAGCCTTCTCTGTAGCCAAGTGCACGTTGGCGTTATATAGAGAACGGGGATAGGTTCTTACCACACGGTTCGCGACATTCCTTCCATCTGGATATTACTTTACAAAATTTTCACTTGATCTCATATAACATTACTTTTCTGTTTGAAAAGATTTTTGTATTTATTGTCCGTTTCCAACGATTTTTTTAAAATGCTACATTACTTATATTTACTGACAGTATATGTTTCTCCTGGTTATTTTGTATAAATTTATTTACTTAATATAATTAAAATCTTTTCGGAAGCAAAGGAAGGCCAATATTCCATCATCGTCCCGTCGCTACTCGTGTATGCAGTTCTGATTTTGCCTTCGCATTGGCTTCATTAGTCAGATTAAGGTTTTCAAATTAAGGATCTCGTGACAATGTACTTGTGATCTAATGAAACGATAATATCGGTCTAAGAAATCGATACTAGCTCGTAATGAGAGAATCATCCATCGATTTCTTGAAGTGGGAATACCTCAATGATCTGGGATATAACGGGATTTTGCGTTTGTTATGGGATTCAAGGATCTACAATTTCTTGGTCTCGGCGCAAGGAGGAGAAATGGGAACTTTATGTTCCGGCCGTTTTGACTCTCCGGATATACTTTTTTTTTAGCAGACTGAGAAATTTTGGGATTCATCCTGGACGTTGAGATACGAGTAGGAATCCCTTACTCCATCACGATTCGAACCCCAGTAGTTCAGCCGTACCAATCGAGTCACGTGATTCGTTAAAAACCTCCTACTTAAAATGTGAACGTACGAAGCATGTTCTTTGCGAGTCAACGCCTCCTGCCGTTGATCGTGAGTAGTACGTTTATAAACCAAGGCGCGTGAAGGGGCGTTCCGCAATGTCAGTGATCCGTGACGTCTCTGCGCCGTTATCTGCTCCGCACGCTCCGCTGCCTTCGTCTGCCCCCACCCCCTCTTTCTCCTCCCCGCAACTTCGTCTCTTCCGAGATCCTTTCATCAGCATCGCGTAGGATCTGCATCGTACTACCAATATATGCTGCCGACATCCTGCATTTTTTCATCTCTGTCCGGGATTCATTGCAAGAACTCAAAAGACATACCAAGAGGACCATGATAAATTCTTGGCTTTTCTTCCAAAAATCAGCAATTTTCGAGATTTGTGGTAGCTTCGTCCTGTTGCCGAAAGATGGGATTTCGGTTGTTTTCTAAATCGAAATGTATGTAAACAATAGAGTTTCAACCCTATCATATTATTTAATGACTATTTTATTTTCGTTAGAAAATGTTTCTTTCCTTCTTACCAAGCGACAAACTGTTCGAAAAAATTCACTCTCGTACTTTTGATCACTTGTTATCTTCCAGTTCTCTCGAAATATTAATATTTACTTCCGAATTCTTGAAGATCACCACTATAAGTTGCAAAGGAAGCTTACGACATCCACCAAAGTCAGTGAACTATATCGAAACGACTGTCAATGTCATGTGTCCACCTAATGTTGGTTCACATATTTCACATGGGTCCTCGAGACTTTATCCTCTCATTCGACATCCAGAGTAAACAAGTGAAGGCGTGAAGAGACTCGACGGCATTGGAATGCAAACAAACCAACGTTGATTGACTCCCGAGACGTCGCGTCGTCGGGTGAAGTGCAGAGGAAATCTCGTGTATAGATAGACTGATAAAGCTAATGAAAATGTCAATTTCGTATCTTACGCGGATATGATGATAATGAATTATTTTACGAAAAGTTTGAATTGTGAAGGACCTTACTCAACTGCAGCTATGGACATATTGAATTATGAGTTATCAGAAATATAACAAGGAAAAAGGGAAAATTCCATAAACTTTCATTTCTTGGGAAATATAATCCATAATTTACTAACTCTTTACTTATTCCTGAATTGTGTCTACCATTCTTACAATAAATTCAAATACTCGATAATTGGACGAGCCCCATGTTTTTAAAGAGCCATAAGGGGCATAACGAGATTTTATAATATCACGATTTCAATTCTAAAACTATTTTTGCAATTAACAATAGTTACATTCAGTTCACATATAAATAAACTATTTATAAATGTAGTACTACTGTCAAATGATTTCCCATTTTCACAACTTATTTTTGTTAAGTCATTCATGATTCCATCGAAATCTGGAAAATCAACTGAATCATGAATATGAAAAATAATCCATGATAGACGCACTGAGAAAACATTAAAGATACGAGCTCCCTAAGATTGGATGTGGTATCCAATTTCTCCAAACGTTTGAACATGACATCCCTACCTTATAGTTCAGATACTATAATGTTGGGATATCACATCCAAAAGTATGGGGAAATCCTGTCCTCCCTCTGAATTTTGAGCTTATATTTTCTCTTTCAGCGTGAAAAACGCTACACTGCAAAGGATTTAAAGATGTTTTTTATCGTGATCCTGCTCAAGTCCATTTCGTGGAGGGACACTTCTCACTTCGTGACGTTCGCGAATATCCGCTTCTCCACTGATACGCCACGAGTTGTCGTCCGCGCTACGAATCGATACAATCCTCGCTGAAAGAAGACAGATACCATCCACAGTAACTTACACAGAGTCCATAATTCAATAAGTGCAAGTTGTCGGAACGGCACCGACGCAATACGACCGACCGTCAGCGGAGGTGATTGATGAATCGTTCGCGTCGCGTTGTGTAGCTCAGTGAACTGAAAACGACGGCCCTTTCGTGAAAGCAGTATCCTGAAGTCGAGTCTTCGGTTCTCAAAGTGAAGATATTAAGCAGTTGGTTATCTGGGATTCGGAAACTGATATTTCAAAGAATGAAATGGATTAGAAGTAGAGCTTTGTTCTGATTTACGGGAAGGAAAGAAACGTTATATCACATTGCGCAGAAATGGACTCGTTCATATTTTTTAAAATTTTGATTAATGTCAGTTCTGTGGGGTATTTTTGTAGTAGTTTTAATTAAATGCTTTCATGAAATTCACTTGAAGTAATGTACATATTTTACTCTATCCATCATTTTTTGGTAGCGAACTAGAAGTGCTGTTCTATTCTGCATAATAATTATACAAGATTGTAAGAAATATTTCTCCGAGAAGTTCATGACAAATAATTGTCAACTAAAATTTCAAATCTAGAATACAACAAATATATTTAACTTACTCTCGTTATTAATATTTTTTGATGAGTGTAATTTTTCACTCGTATCGTATAGTAAACCAATTATGTTGATTTAGATGTCATGACTTTGCAAATATTGTTTTTCTTTATGATTCACAGTTTTTAACATTCGTATTTTCTTTTCAGGATTCTGGCCAGCCAAATCCATTGCTTTGACATCCCTCATTGCAGTCGATTCCACCTCTGCGTTGATAGGCGTCCTTTCAAACACAATTTGATAGCAGATCCGGTGAGTACAGCACCATATCCAAAAGAATACAATCCACATCATAAACGCAATAAAGATCTACATACCCTTCCGTTCATTGCAACTAGCATCAGTTCCCTCTCTTCTTCAGCGACCTATGGCCTTATCACTCGTGAGAAATAAAGAAATCGTTTTCGTAGAACCAATGCTTCTTCCACAACTGGTTTTCCCTAACACGATTCTTACGATATTATTTGACTTTTGATATCTGAGCACTGACAATATATTTCCGTCATGGGTGTAATCAGTAGATAAATAAATTGTCAATAAACTGTGAAGACTGCTTTCGAACATGAAAATAAAAACATTATTTCATAACAGGAAAATAAGTCGCATTATTTCTAAGAAGCAGCCTGTCAGCCACCGCGACAATTCGAACATCTCAACGGTGGGAAATCAGAGTAAGAAACCATGTGGTAAATATTAACATACTTAACCACCGATTCGATCATTGTGTATACGTTAAACATTACGAATAGTAATAAAGTTACTGAGGAATGGCAATTTTAATAAAATTGTTTAATAACAATATATTTATTCATCTTCATCGCTGATTATTATTTTCAATTAATTATTTAGTACTATATACTTTGTCGACGACATTGATTGTGTTGGGTAGTTTCATAATGTCCGAGAATTATAAAAGTAATCCTTAAAATTCGTACGGAGTATCGGAATGCTTTGAAGTCTTTTGAAATGAATAAAAGGACCTAGATCCTTCAACGGCATTCACAACATGGGGCAGGTGCGAAAGAGCCGGCAAGTCCTCTGCTACCAACACCCTCGTGGCCCATCTGTTAGCAGCGGAAGACCAACGGCTCAAGTCAAGGCCCGCGGGTCTCTTAAATGGAAGACAGAGCACGGGGTCTTTAAAGGGAGTTTAATAGAGGTAGAAGGGCATTTGGTATACGGCCAACTACACGTAAACAATAACTTTCGAAGTTTCGTATCATTTGACATTCCTTTGAATTGTGATGATATAAACAACTCAGCAACGTTCATGGAGTACACTAAAAAATAATTTATTCAGAATATTATTTCATTTTGTAAAAATTATCCACAAGAATATTTTATCATAGTCGAGAACAATCAAACAGACAGACGACCGTGTAAAACATGCTCTTAGAGGGTTCTAGCAATACATGAAAATGGAGAAAAATAACATGTAAGCTAGATACTAACTCCTAATCGGATTTGCCAATAAAGAATATTTATTATTGTCCAAACAAGGTCAGAATTATTTTCCACAAAGCAGATAACAAAGTAACAGTTACTGATTATTAATATTTAAACGATTTAGTATTTCTAGACAATATCAGCGTACCCTGTGAGCGTCGTAAGTGCGCAATATTTATTATGCCATAAAATTATTAACACCAATCAAATAGTTGCGGAGATATTCATTCAAGAACGCGACTTACTTTTCCATTCTCATAAAGTGAACAAAACGAAAGGTACATAAACACAACAGAAGTAGGTAAAGAGAGAAAATTCCCACCAACTCCAGTTTTCTTGAGACAAATTAGTACAGACGTGGAAGTGAGGTGAATTCAATTCAATATTCCTTTCCATCCAACTTCCCTGGGACTCCGTCGACCCGCCGTCGTAGGATCGACGCGACGCTCGTTGGAGACGTGCTCACCGGAAATAAGCTCGGCGACGACGGAGTCTCAGACGCAGGTGTTCATGGCTTCCCCTTCCTCCCTCCTTCCCCCACTCTTCATGCTCACGTTGCACACATGGATGCGGTGGCGCTTCCGTACCAAGACGCGCCATGTGCCAAGGATAATGTTTAGAGGAATATGATATAGGCAAAATACGTGACTAGTGATAAAGACTTAACATTGCCCAGGGACAGGTACTTTATGGGGTAACCACTACGGTTTAGGGAAAAATTGACAGAGTTTCAAGTAACAAAAAAAACCTCGTAATAACATTAACAAGGTAGCCACATTTGTGGCCAAATAAATCAATGAATAAATGTGCACTTCATGTTGGAAAACTCACGGTGACGGCGAGGGTTTTCTCTTTCCCATCTAAAGCATCTTTGACAATTTATTATGAACAATTTCACACTGAGAGATCAGGTTTGGATGTGAGATTCAGAAGGAGGAAAACATTTCTCCAAAATTTTGGATATGACAACCCAATCTTATAGTATCCGAATTATAAGGTTAGGGTGTCACATCCAAAGGTTTGAAGAAATCATTTCCTTCCTCTGAATTTGGATCACGCATCCAATCCTAGCTTACACACTACATTGTCTTGCAATCGAAAGGAGGAAGGGAGAACACTGGGACCACACTTATTTTTTGTGTGTGTCCCCAAGTGAGTCATATCTGAAACTCATCTTAAAAGCAAAAACTAATGCATTAGAGTTCAAATCGAACTCCATACCTTCTGAAGTGATGTGTGAGAGTGCACATATGACAGAGGTCTGTCTCTCTCTCTCTCTCTCTCTCTTGCATTGAGAGCATAGCATCTGCGGCGATGGAGTAGTACTAGCGTTGGAGGTGAAGCGAACACCGTTTTACGACGAACGACCTCCATCGTCTCCACCGCCCCCACATCCGTTCCAGCTTTCTCACTAATGAAAACATAAACTTCTGAAATTAAATTAGCATTCCCTCGGAGCGTAGTGGACTCCAGCCATTATGGGATGGGGATGTGGAGAGGGCGAGGGTTGAGGACCTATGCACTTGAATGGAGGTTGCCTCTAGTTTTTTTTGGGTATTGGTCATATACGCAGACCGCAGGAAAAAAATGTATGGAATTTGCATTTCATTCTGTAGGGTTTTTAAGGTTTCTCGAGTGTACTTGTAGCGACAAACTGTGGATATCTTAAACAAAGAAAATAGTTTAATTTCCATCAAGTTTAGAGCATTTACGAAATGCTGCCCCAAACTACTGACAAATTTCTGGTTCTGCTAGTATTAATTTTTACGGGATTTTTAAAACCAGACCTCCGCTCTATCCATTTATTCCACTTCATCTTTGTAAAAATGTTTAGTATTTTGCATTTTATCAACAAGCCAAAAAAAAATCTAGGGATGCTTTTTCCTCTGAGGGAGAAAATACTTTAAAGTGTTTGTTCCGCTAAACCAGAAAGAGTGTTACTATTTCCTCACACACCTTTACTGTGCAAGTACGTGCCATAAAAGTGACTCCGCCAGCACCGTAACTTCCCTGCACCGCAAGACCCCCCACTCTCCCGGCCGAGGCTTCCGACCTGGGGTACCGCAAGGCCCTGGTTTAGACCTGCGGAGACTGCGCCCATCTGAGCGCAATTAATTCCTAGCTGCAACGGCGGCGCACTGGAGGTGTCACCGCTACAAACCCCAACTCCCACATCCCTTAACCACCCCCGCATCGCTAACTCGTTCATCCGTTGCCGCCGGCGCCTCTCTACGCCCGACGAGGACCCAGCGGCCGGATGGAGACCATTAAGCATTTTCATGCAGCGTGTGTTCGCTTTTGAGTGGTCCCAATTTTAGACACCAGGTGTGGCGTTGAATTCGCAATTAGCTCTCGAATTAATAATGAACACCGGACACATTTCATGTGACCAACCCGGCAGCAGATTTCTATCTCGAATCCCAGTCGGAGTGTTTTCATATTGTGTTTGGTGTAGTCGTAAAATATACAAAAATTAGTGGAAATCCCAGTGAAATATGCAATGGTGTAAAGTATTACCAGATAAAATGACCCCCTCTCGTTTGCAACTGTTGTGAACATTTGTTTCGAACTCAGTGGTTCAGAAAAAATTAATTGCTAAATTAACCCGTCAAAAACATAACTCACAATGCGTATTCGTGATTAAGACAGCTATATCTAACATGGTTCCTCGTTTAGAGGAATTGGTCAATAATACTTTAACTGAAGGGACATTTTAAGATAATTGCTCTACATGGTTCGTGAAACAGACTTTACAATTACAGAGAAAACTTGCAGTAAACATAAGATTAATGTCACACAAATTATAATTTGTTTGTCTAATATATGTTCTTTGTGGGCCATGTGAATCATTGCGCTGCATACACCGTGGGTTTATTAGAACTGTGATATCTTCGTATCGGGACATGAAGGATAAGATAGGTTAAGCATCAGAAACTATTCAGTGCATTAAATTTTTCTGAAGTCGAAATAAGTGCTTTATTTCCAACCGATCACACGCCAACCAGCAACAAAAAGCGTAACATGTTTTGCCATATACGCCCACATTCTGATTTTGGTACTCTCACTAACAAAACTCTAAAACAATACAGGCGCCATGAACCGAAGAAGTTCGTTTAAGCCTCTATCGTAAATGCTGGTTTCTGGTCACGAGTGTTTCATTTGCCGGAAGGTTGCGGTTGAAACGTGGTAGTGATCCCCGTGCGATCTGACCGCAAAACCAAGCGCAAATCAACCAGACAGTCCTCACCCCCTCCAATAGCCGCAATCCACCCTCGCAGGGAAAGCCAACCCCTGCGAGAACCTCTCCCGTGCTACTCAGGTAAATTCAGGGGAAACTCCTTCACGAATATCGACGCTGCCACCCCTTCTCAAGCGCTGCGGCGTCACGCAAACACCTAGCGAACCCTCCGTCGACGAATACCCCCATCATCACTTCGGACAACTTCCTGCATTGCCATACACCCACGGTATCTAGAGTTGAATTAAAATCAGGTAGGGATATCTGCGAAGGAGGCTCTCCTCGGTGCTGGGCCAATCGAAACCGGGTTATTGCTAATAGGACGGTGTAGCCACATTTCTCTTCTACGCCAGAGCGAAGATTCCTAGTTCCATTCCTCATTTTTCCACTGGATGAACTTGCACGAAGTGGCAACACCGGACACCAAGTGGCAACATCAGCCACGACATCTATCCCTCCAGAGTTTAATGCTTCTATGGTTCAAACAATGTAGTTTTTTTGCCGAAACTTGTAAATTTACGTGCATTAAAAATTTATCTTCCAACTCAGGGGAACACCAGAAATACAGTGGATATTGTAACTCGGAAAGGTACGACACTACGACAAGCAGTAATAATTTTATTAACGAAGTTTTTTTTAATAAATATCTTCATTTTCTGAAAGGCACATTCCTTCGTATGACTACAGTCTTTTTCGGAAGTCTTAGAATACGAGATATAAATAAATAGAAAGTATGAATATTACATTTGGTTTATTCTTCTCCATAACAACAAGATGAGTTAGAATTTATGTCCTTGAGTTCTGATTTTGGAAAGGAATAAGACAGAGTCATATAAATACATCATTGACACGCGTAAACATACAATATCCTTAGTCTTAATTGGAATCATTTTAGTTATTGCACACCAAAAAAAACATGGGAAAACATCTATTGACGGATTTTACGAAAAAAGTAACAAATTTTTACGTAAAGTAAATAAATAAGTGCTTCTGTATTATACGATATTATTAATAGCGATAAAATTTCTAACTTCCTTTCCAAGTACAGCAATGCTTCCCATTAGCGGAAGTAAACGAACACTTGATAGGATATTTTGTGTTTGAATGAATATGTAATGAGTATTCAATATTCCGGTTAATTGAAGTAAATTGATTTTCATGTTAAAATTCAAACGAAGTCAAAATTTTAAAAAAAATCTGAAAGTGTTGTCAATCTAGAACTAAAAAAGATTCATTCCAAAATGAAATAGTGAACGATACCAGCAGTTTTTCTCGTATCCATGCGCGTGAAAAATCTATTCCGCACTGGACGTGGAGGTGTCTGGATGCAAGGGGAACTTTCGCTGCACCCCATCGCAAAGGTGCTTTCCCTCCCGCAGAGGTCGACGCCGGCGCCGCATCTTTTGCATAATCCAACACCTGCGACCCCCGTGACGCGGCGCCAACAGACGTCTCTCAACCCCCTACTACGTCATGCACGACGCCGCTCAACTGTTCCAGCAGCAGTCGCCTTTTGTTCCACGTCGACAGGATTTTCAATGCTTCTCTCAGTTCTCAGACTAATGTACTTGCTTCGTGATTCAGTTTCTCAAGAAAACAATAATGTAAACACCTACATATTGTTCATGGACTCCTTGACAAGTCTCGTCACAATAAGTCCCAGGAATACTCTTTTCGATCCATGGACCGTGCTACTAGACCATCATTTTTGTTTTGTTTTTTAGTTTTGTATAGAAGATTTATTTATTTATTTATTTTAGTTTTTTTCGAAAACTGCATTATCCTTTTTTTGACACAATTTAAGATTGTGTTTCATTGCATTCTAGAAGGTTATGAATGGTTCACCTAATTTTGGATGGCGACTTACGACGCTCAATAAAACGTAATCATCCCGTTTATAATATGGAAGATAGCTAATGTTAAATAACATTGCGTATCGTAAGTAAAATGTTTTAAATTGATTTCTTTGTCAATTACTTGGTCAATCAATAGGTAACCGGAAACTTTTTTCGAGGGATATAATTACGTATAATCGTGAGATTTAAAACATTCAATCAAAACAGTCTGAAATGTGGCGTAATAAAACCTTAATAAGTTTAAGGTATCAGACTCTGGAATCTCCACTCCATTCATATCGTGACGTAAATACATATTACATTAACATTTCCCTGCATGTTGTGCAATGTTGAATATTCAGTCCTGTAAATAATACAATACAAGGTTGGTCAGAATACTTAATACCCAGCTGGACTGGAGTATGATCCACTAAGGGCGTATCCTACACTGTATAAGGGCGTATACTATGATCCCTTTGGCGTAAATACCGCCTCCATTTACCAATGCACCACTAAGTGTTGTATCTCGTGGATAGGACGGCTAGCGACAGTGGAAGGGGGTGTAGCGTGGGGCAAGGTCTGGCGCCGTGAGCACTAGTCACAGCATCCGCCACAGCGTGAGACCGCACAGATAACGCGCGAACATCTGCCAACGGAGGACGACGTGTAGGAACATCGCCGTTGCGGCCGACGACCGTCCCGATGCAACGCGTCGGTTGGCGAAAGCAACAGCCACCAACGACCCCATCCCCCTCTCTCTTCGTTTTGGTTATCGGTCTCCTCCACACCGCAGCTGTTGCGTCGTCCCAACCGAAATGCTCTCCCGTTTGCACAAGAGACATTCTTGATAACGATTGTGTTCTCGACCAATCGAAATTCAAGTGCTAAACACAATACTCCGATGAATTATGACTGTTCACAGGTCAAAAATTGTTCTTCATTAGGTTACTGAGTCCTTACGCTCCGTGGGTACGAAATCATTCTTGGAATGACGAGTATGTGTGATACGAAAATATTGTAACGTAATCGCTTTTATTACAAAAAAAAATTGTTTTAAAAATTGTGTATCTTAAACCCCAAAAGAATTATACGTTTAACCGGAAACTGGAAGTAAGGAAATTTTAAAAATACATCTTATAGAGAAATGAACACTTCGTTTTTAGATAGTTTTAAATTTTTCTAGGTTTTTTAACAATATTTATTTACTTGTATACAACGAAGTGCGTATATCATAATCAGGGGTTTAGGTAAGAATCCATCAACCGAGACAAGTCTCATGCAAAACCAATAGGAGTGGATTAAATTCACCTTTTAGTCCTTTATGAGACTTGGATAAACCCCGATGATGTCGACGTCAAAGCCCCCGATCACAAATTAAAGTGTTGATCAGCAAAAGCATACTTCCTACCATCCAATCTGCCATTAAGCCTCGAAATCTTAGATTAAATTTAAAGAACCCAAAATTTTCAATGTATGTGTGTTATAAAGTTGATGAACACTAATTATATGATTTTGGTTTAATTCAACGCTTTCTTTATTTTCATTTGTTAGAAAACGTTTTCTTCAGAACTGGTTCAAAGACTCACAGGAGTGAGCTATGTAGAGACGGGAGCTCGGCCCCTTTGTGAAAGCCGCAGCTTTAAATTTCCGAAGAGCATGTGGGGAAGGTGGCATAGAGAGCACTCCTGACCGTTGGTCGGCTACTCAAGGCATGTCCCTGTGCTCTGTTATTCGCCAAGCTGCTTGTCGCGTGGGTTATCGGCGTCGCGCATCTGTCACATCGGTGCCACAGTGTGCGTCTGCCTTTCGTCTCGTTTCAATGGGGCTGTTGCCTCTCTGGTTTCAGTCGGATAGGAGTCTTCCCATTTCCTTTTACACGCTCCGTACTCGACTTCAGGATCGTCTCTCTTGAAAAGCGGTCAGTCATGTGAATACTGTATTATTCAAGTAAGATAACCAATGGAATTGAATATAATTATTTATAAGCTCCGGATCTAAATACTTCAGATAAGTGAATGAAAAACAATAGAGAACACCTATGCTTGGTTCGAGATCCTCCAGTGCATTGTGAAAGATCTTTTCTTACTTTCTCTCGAGAACCAATGCTTACGGAAGAAAAGTTCGTAATCCATCGCACCTGAACTACAAAAAAAAAAAAAACAAGTTTAATTTTCCCCCCAAAACCNATTAGACCCTTCACATCTGGAACTTCTCAACAAATAAATTATCTGATGACAAGTTTGTTTTACAGCCTGTTGTGGAGATAAAAAATAGACAATCCGATCTGTAACTTCGGGAAACTGTTTCAAATAAATCAAAAACACCTTGGATCAAACTGTCGTAAAGCTAATTTTGATAAGTAGAAGGTAACGACTTTTATTTTCTAATGAGATGTGCCTCATTTTTATATTTGTGTCACTTGTATTTCGCATCGTATTCAACAGATGTAATGTCAAAAGTAAAGTTTATATAACTAAACATTTTTATTTATAAAGTGATATTATGTCCATTGGATCTGTATTTTCCTCGTCACATCGAGTTTTGGGGACGCAGTTAAGATAGGACATTACGATACCAGTGTCACGTTTAACTCGAACAGGTGATAGGAACTGATAACTTTCTTTTGACGAAATGTGCATTGAGCTAAAAAGAAGAGGGAGGAAAGGATTTCTGAAAACCTTTGAACTTGACATCCTAATCTTTGGGTGAGACATTCCAACCTAATACTATCAGAACTGGGATGTCATTTCCAAATCCTTTATTCAATTCTCAATTTGGACATCCAATCGTAAAATACTCTCATACACTGTGTTTTCTCAGTGGGAACGAATGCGCATCCTCCCAAACAGGGTTCGACGTTGCAACGACTTGCATACCAAATCATATTAAACTCTTGCACCGAAACGGAAAGAGAAGAAAGAACAAAAAAAATACGGAACAAATACTGTGGATTGCCCTGAGGCAGTTCTTTCGTTCCTCAACTGTCTCCTGCTGGGCAATGCGGTTCGCGTTGAGCCAACGTGCCCTTTCTGCCGAGGGTCGTCTGTCTCCGGTCATGACAGCTGATCGCCTGAAGCGGCGTCCAATTTGTCGCCCGTCTTCCCTCTTCCTCCTCCACCCCCACACGCCTTCATCTGTTTGTCGCGGAAAAATCTCTCGACTCCGTCCGCGTGAGGAGATACGGAGTCGAAACGAAGGCTTACAAATCGATGGCTTATACGGTGTAGTAAGGTTTTTGAGCAGGGGAAGGGGCTAGGTCTTGACCTAATAGGGGTCGAATAGACACATCTTATCACTTCTGAAAAAGTGAGAGAAAACGACGCATGAACCCCTAATAAACATTCCAGAGCAAAGCGCGTCAGATATTTCTCTACCGGCATGAACAGTGAAAATGTAATTTGACAACATGCTGGAGAGTAGCTATATCGCCACCACTGATGCGATTGTTTATTTTCAACTCGATATTACGTATTAATAACTTGTATTTTAATAATATTATTGACGTATACCATTAAAACTTTAAATAAAGTCATTAAAGGTCGTTAGATAAAAATTTAAAAACGTAATTTAGATTCGTATTGAAATTTGTTGGCCAGATGTATGACGAAAATGAAAAATAAATCCAAACTTAACACACGTCCACCTTTGACTATTGTAAAGTAGATCAACAAACCGAAGACAGAAAAGTCTTATACATGTTCACTTCACTTACAATATTGCAAAACATTGAGTTCTATATTACAAGTGATGTGAGTGTAGTAAAGACTCTTTTGTCTGACTGCTTTACAATGGTTGAAACTTGAAATATAATTTCAAAGCAAATGATTATTAGCATTGAAAATTTAAAGAACGCAGTGAATAGGAGTTGGTGTTCAGCTCCGACCAGAAGCTTTGCCTTCAATATAAATCGTCTTCGTCATCCATTGCTACACTTCGTCATAAGGACAAGAGACGAGATGACGTCCACGGTCTCAGGAGACCGCGTGACGTGGGCCTCTTAAGCGCCCTTAATTGTGAAAATGAGTGCTCCGGTCGCCCACTCGTCCATGCGGCTCCGTCTACCCCCACCTACAGAGTCACCCACATCGCTCATCCAGAAATGCCACATCGCCGTTACATCGCGCCAAGTCGGAACAGCTCCGGAATTTAAAACGCCCGCAAATTATTCCTGTATTTGGAGCCCGCAGCGCGCCCGGTTATTTTTGCAAAGATGAAATTTTGGAACGGTGTCCTTAATACCCTGGGTTACTGACTGATTCGCGTTGGGCGGCGGAAGGTATTATACTTAATGAATTGCAAGTATTTACATAAAAGTGCTGTAAAGTCGATAAAACAGTTTCTGAAATGGTTTTATGTAAATTGATACATCAACTTTGGGGTGGATGACTGATCTTTTTCGCACGATAATTCTAACATTGAAATATTACAGCGCATTCATTACTCTGATAGTTCTCTCACCTGATCCATTAAATTCTTTCCAAATTCTAGGAGACGCCACTCATTATTACTGTGATTAATTTTTTTTTAAATATACGAAATGAAATTGTTTCAATTTTGACCTACGATGTAACATTCTGATAACTTAATTGTGAAATTAAGGTATAAAATAAAAATCTTTAAAACTTATTTTAGCCTCCTCCTCCAACTCGTAACCTTCTAAATGAAAATGTAGTGATATACTGCATTGGTTTTTGTGGTATCTCAGAGGATTGCGAACGATTTCATTTTCTTTCCCTGTCATTAAAAATTGCTCTTAAACATTATTACTGGCAAAAAAAATTCTTTGTCAATTAAAAAATATTTGGGGTCGTGTTTTGACTTGTCTTATAATTCACTCATATGTATTTAAGATTTCCTTCCCTTTCGGAACATATGGAAAAATAACAACTTGCGATCCTGAAATTAAAAGCGGCCCTGAAATCATAAAGTTGGACATCTTTTATGTACGGGGCATTTTATGTATTTCTTTTTTTGTCAATACTTAAGCCTTGACATGTTTCGTGGGGTGAAATAGTCCTAGAGTTTCCCTTGTCCTATGAGAAGTTGAGACGACCGTGGGACGTGGCCTCACCCAAAGGACCACCCGCCGCTACAATACCCCACTCCACACGAGCACACGGTGGCCATAAAGCGGTGTCTCTGGTCTCACGGAAGTGTCCACTCGTAATTGGTCTCACTCCCACTCTCCAACAATCACATTTCCGCTTCATAGTTAATATTATACCTTCCTCTACTCACATTTCGTTCAAACGGGAGTATAAGTTTGTGAATTAACTCCTCTGCTTAAATAACTGAGTAAATAAAAACTATTTGTTTAAAATTTTAAATGTATGGCTTCTTTGTAATCGTACTATCACCTCTTCAAAATGTTTTCTCCCATGCTTTCTGGTTTAAGCTTCAAAACAATCATTACGCCATCTGCATAGCCTGTTCTTCCTTCTATAATTGGATGTAAATACGAAGTCAAGGACGACATATGGCTCTGTTAGTAGAAACTGCTACCACCAGGCGTATTTAAACTCAAGGATCTCTTTAGTAGTTGTAAACTTCCGGTCTAAGGTATGTTTGAAGAATTTTTAACTTAAGACACGAGTTTGAGAACGGCGACATAACCATTTGTAATCGTTGTATCTGTCTTTTCGTATTTAGTCTTTGAGAGGAACGGAATTTCGAATAAATATTCCCAAAAATATTTCGATTACGTTGTAGAACAGTTAACTTCGGGTAACGTCTTTTACGAAGAACAACTTCCGAAAGCGTCCGTTGTTATAGAGACCACGCCCCCGAAACGAGCGGCTGTAAACGATACCGAGAGAGAGAGGATGAGGCCCAAACACACACATACTCTCCCTCACACGCCTTTTACGAAGACGACTCGTTTCAGGGAAGCACTCGGCCGCTGCAAGCAGATCGGTGCTCAGGAGTGTTTGAATAACGCATGCACAGGCTACGTGAAAAGAACCGCAGGGCTTCACGATCCTCGACAGCTGGTGTGTCAACGGTTTCTTACAACGTTCCAAGGGAATGTGCTATGCTAAATACAAATCAAGTCAACTGTCTATAGGGTTTTGGACGAATAATAATGTAACATATATGGAGGTATTCGTGATTCAAAAACACGCGCGGTTATTAAATAAATAATTTGTGTTTTCCAAAATATATACGGTACACTCGAAAATCTGCAATACAGCGGCGAACTGAAAGTACACCAGCAGACGTTGTGGGATGACTGAACTTAAAAGTATTCAATAACAAGTTAATTTTGAATTAACGTCTTTTATTTAAACATAAATATTACATTTAATCGTGAAACGTATACGGACAGGTATTGTGTAAAAATAGTCTCCCCAATACCTCAAAAGAGTACCTAACGAAAAAATCCTACATATAGATAGATCGTAACACTTCCGGAAACCTTAAAAGAAACATCAGATCATCGTAACTGATACAGGTAGCAACCGTGGGTACGTCGACAGCAGATTTCGTCTGGTGCGTAAGCGGAGGGGGGGCGTTGGCGTGACATAAGCCGTTAGGCGACTCCACTCTAAAGACAAGCCTCTGCGTCACCACACTGGGCGAGAACGCAGCGTGCAAGGTCACGAGAGGTCAGGTGAAGGAAGCCCACAGCAGGCCGTGCTTTCCTCTCGAGTGTCTGCGCAACAATGCAGATTAGTCACTGGTGAACCATTCAGTATTTTCATGGGACAGACATGAGGACGTAATGAAAATGAATACTTCCAACAGTGTAATTGCGTAGTATATTTCTCTCGGGAATGGGAACAAATTTAGGTGTTGTGCACATTTAAAATTTAAACATTACTACGGAACTACTTTCCAAATATTTGTATTTAAAAACAATCCGAAATGCCGAAAAAAAAGTTTGATATAATATATGTATCAAAAGAGTAAATTAATGTATTTAGCATAGCTAATGTAAGCCATAAAGTTAACGCAGTAAGCCCCACGTCAGTATTTATATTTCACAACATATTGTTTCAGCTAATCCCCGAGGCCTGATTGAAAACAATTCATAAATGAAACGTCACAGTTCTGCCACACCTGAGAAATTTTCAAAACAGTAGGGGTCTAAAATAAAATTTTCATCGGTAAACCTGATACATTCTTCTCACAAGAAAACGTTTATCTGATATGTATAACTATGGTTTTTGAAGAAATAATCAGATTTATTTCGCATCAAAGATTAAAAGTGTAAAATGATGTTTCTTTTTCAACGACACATTCAAATTATCAGAAGGGGCGAATCAACAAGAAAATGAGCGACAAGTACTTACTAGAACACCGAGCACTTTTTTTTCACAGCGAGACGCTGATTACTCCAGACAGCAGCAGATGCAAGAGATTATTGTCGTACGGAGGGGGTGCGCCCCTCGCCATTCTTTTATTTTGCGAATGCCTCCGCCCGCAGATGCTGCTGCTGTTCTTTCCCCTTTGCTCGATCGCGCGAAACCCCTCACTCCCCCCACCACACACCGCTCCGTCGCTTCTCCTCTTCCCGTGTCACCCGAACAAAAGAAGATCGTCACCGCGAACAGCTGCCTACGTGTGAAACGATTTGTAGTCCTATGTTTACCACGAATTGCATCGTACCATTGCCACGAATTTTGCATGGAACACAAAAAATGGGGGAGGGGGGCGCATAGCGGAAGAGAGACTTAGCGACGAATCGTCCAATACCGACCGTAGAGGAAATAGCAACCCTGAAATAATTTGCTTTAATATTTACTCCGGATAACATATTTCACTTGAACAAAATGCGAGCAAATGCATCCTTGAGAACGAAAAGAAAGCTACTATTATTACCGTATTGAGTGTGTTTCAGCATAATCATTTTTTTCTCATATATTTCCTTAATGCTTCACACCTTATAAAAGAAGCTACTTGACGTTTTTTCGTTTTACTCAACTTAAAAATTTTACGGTACGTATTCTATTAGTATTATAACACGTATCTAACTTTTTATCTTATCTAGAAGTTTGCTGAAATATTTCAATCCGCCTCTGCCTTAGGCCGCTTGATCAGAATTGATGGGATGGTCGTTAGCTTTCTTCCGGAGAGTAAATTACTTTACTGTCCTCCACGTGGTCATACGTAGTTTGACAATAAATTTATTATCATTATTACGTCACATTTCTTCAGCATCTCTCATCACTATGGATTGCCTTTGACTCACATACTAAAGTTTAAACAGAATGATTCAATGATACTGAAAACTAGTTAATATGAGGAATAAAGTGTTCGGAAGAGATATAATTAAGCATACAATAAAAGGTACCCTGGTGACATCATTTCTAAAATAAAATTCTTTAAAAAGGATATGATTCATTCCAACTTCCACTCGAGAATCTCGTGTTGTCATTCATTACTCAGGAACCGCTCATTTCGATGAAGGAGGGCCTTCAGACACAAGACACGTCACTCTCGGGTCTTTCAAGGGACGGTGTCGCTCATGAGCCCATTCACATAATCACCTCAGTGGTCTCCCAGATCGCAAGTACAGAACGCGTCAGACGACGGACGGGCTTTGTGATTCGTTGAATAAAGGGACAAGGGCGGTGGGTGGGTGTTTCCACGAACTCTTTGAAGACGAGATGGAGCCGTCACACAAAGTCAATGTGACAAGATTTGGTAATGCAGAAGAGTAGTATGAAACTAGCATAAACTTATTTTAATCAAATGCGGAATACAAAATTTTATTACAATAAATAAAAGTATAAATGTTTGTGATTAGGTGAATCAGAACAAGAATTCTCACATAATATTCTGACTCAATGACATGAAAATAAATGAAATATTAACCCTTTTTTCCTTGCTATAAGTTATACGATGAATGGAGAGGATTAACTAGAAAGATGAAGTTACTCAGTATATTTATTTGTTCCACAGGTCGTACTTTTTTCTTTTCGTCTCAAGTTATGATGGCCAATGTATGTGCTGTAATTAGGTGGAGGGGGGGATTTTTAGTAGAACGAAATTTTCCTGTAATTGAGCAATTCCCTCAAGTTGGTTTGAAAACTGGATATCAAGATCCTATACCATATTTTTCAAAAACCCAGAACATCGGAGGGATTTTTGAACGCCTCTGAGATAACATTGCGATTAAAATGAATCAAACTCAATATTTTCTCTCTCGATGCCAAAAACTACAAATAAAATCGATTTAACTTAAGTAAATTAAACAGTATTTTTTAAATTTTATGTGACATAACCCATATAATTATTTATTTCTAAATTTAAAACAAATATTCCCCTTCTCCCAATCTAAAAGAGATACAAATTTAAAAGTTTATTTTATTAAAAAATTATAATTAAAATGGGAGTTGAAATAACTATGTCATTTTCTCTCCTGAAATCATTAAGCACGTGTAACCTTTCAGCAGTTAACAATAATTTGTATACGAGAGTGAACATCTCTTTTATCTACGCCACCCTCTTCTTGTCAAAAGAGTCGTTTCTTCTCGTTCACGGTTCGTGATTCCCCCGAGGCGACTGGAAGGGTGGAGAAGCATCTTGAATGACTACCGCAACACACAACCCGAAGCGAATCGTGCCTTTCCAAGACTAAACTGCCTAAACTTTTACGAACAGAAAAAACACACCCTCGATAATCGATTCTTAAGAATTAGATGTATCTTCAGCTTTCTCCAACGCATAAAGACCACTCAAAATGGGAAACCATGTTTATTTCATTCGAGATCAAAATGGAAAACCGGTTATAATACCGTACCCAGTAAACTGTTACAAACTGATCCCTCAGACGAACCACAATTTCCATGTTTTATTCATGGAATTGTGGGTCATCTGATATTTTGAGATTTCTTGAATAGACGTAAAGCAGATTGCATTCCTTAGGAGCTAAATTTAAATTGAATAGTTCTTTTATCATTTTAACAGGTATTTCAAAACCTGCAAGCCGATTAGTTTTGAGAACAAAGCAACTCGTATTATAAATCTTTATATACAGTCATGGTGGAATGAAACTAAAATATTATATCCTTACCTCGTAGTATGATCATAAAAACTCTCAGTAGTACTTAACGAAGAAAAAATCTTAAGTGTAATTCTTGGAGATATCGTTAAAGATACCGGAGCATGTTTTGTTCATTAATTCATTAAATTTATTCATTTTAAAATGGAATATACTCCTGGGTTTATTTCCTTCTTAGAAATTCCATGTCTCCGAATTGACGACCCAATCTGAACCGGAGGGCGCACTCCGAAGGGGGTAATCAAAAGCAGGCTTTAATATGATTAGCTGTGAGCGTGTAAATTCAATGTTATTCGGAGCAGTGGTAGACAGCGGCTGCTGCAGACGGTCTGTGATTGGAGACTGTTGAAAACGGAGGTGGGAGGGGACTGCCAGGCGCGTAGGAAGGAAAAATTTCCATGCGATGGCGTGGGGGAGGTAAAGGGTGAGGTCTAATTATGTGATTACTTTCAGAGAAATAAGTGTCAGTTACATTAAATAGCATTTTAACAAGTTTTCGCTGCTATCAAAAAAAACAAAGCATAATTCTTCTGTCTTTACTGTCTGTTCAATCGTTTAACGTAATTCTCATCCTAATATTTGAACAATTTAATGATGGAAATCAAGAAGTTCTCAATACTGTGTGGAATACTGCTCTTATCGGAGAACAATTTTAAATTAAATATATCAATTAAAGTAGTTGAATTTCTACATGTAAACTTTCAAAATTCATGGGTGAGTCATCATCAGGTAAACATAAATTAATTAATTACATTGACAAAATAAAATAGACAACACAGAGCCTACAAAAAATGCTATTCTTTATTGTTTTTATTATGTTATCAAAAAAATCATTGATATATTTCTGTACATCTCCCCTGACGATGACTGAAATCAGCACTCAAACGTTGTGCGTCCTCCCCTTCCCCCCCCCCAAAAAAAAAAAAAAACAACCAATGTACTTACTAGGTCGTATTTTTCAATATTAATACGAAGGAAGAGGAGAATGTTGCCAACACTGTGAACTGATAAGTTTTCACCCTTTATTTTCTTAAATGTTTTGGTAAGTCAATTTCGTCAATGACATTTTTCACCAATTCTCCCATATCGAACTTCGATCTATCTGAAAAACGTTTATCTTATTGTTTTGCTCAGCTTAGCGACGATTCCCACATTTTCTATCTGGAAACGGATTCTCGGCTTCGATTTGTTTTCCTACTCTAGAAGAGGCGGGGGG
>NNCF01129733.1:189471-229348 GCA_002313205.1 Laupala kohalensis
GCGGCGGCGGCGGCATGGACTTACGGACTGACGCGTCGGCAACGTCTACCGTAATCCAGACGACGCCGGAGCGACGCGGCGCGCCGCTGGGCGACGCCCACACTGCCCACACGGCGACTATCAAAGGAAATTTTCTAACATATAGATAAATACTTCATACTACAATAGTAGGATTCCGCAAAATATTTATTGTGTGCTTTTTACGAAATAGACGTAAATAATAGAATTAAAATCACTGGACCAATTTATGGTGATCGAAGTTTTTTTAATATCAGAAAAGAATAAGGGAATCAATGTTATAAGGATGTTTATAATAACATTATTTCATACTATGTTGCTTTGTTCCTGCGTATAATATTTGATACACCTGAAGGAAACTCGAAACGGCGTAGAAACGTGTTCATAAAAATTTCACAATAAATGTTGTGNAACGGCGTAGAAACGTGTTCATAAAAATTTCACAATAAATGTTGTGTGTAAGTCCTACAAGGACGTATGAAATATTTAAGAATAGATTTAAGAAATCGACGTAAATAAAACATAATTTATATACTGCGCGAATATAATATGCACTATCAAAATCAAGGGCTCTAATGACCTTGCCGTTGACAAGCCCTAAAGCCCCATTATATATATATATATATATATATATATATATATANACAAGTGCTGGCGTACGAAGAAATTCAATCCCGTTATTTCATGAGTATGTCAAAACTTCACAAAAAGATATTAACTGTAAAACGAAATTCATGGATACGAGGATTACTTGTGTTTTCAGGAATTTTTTAAAAATTCGCTCAAAAAATAGAAATGGATAATTACGACGAAACAGAAACTGTAGAATTAGTACCAGGACATTACATTATTTTTATTAAACCTTAATTCATCGGTTTTGTTTCCGTTCGAATCGTCATGATCACACTGGTCATACGAGTCTGTGAATAATGTATTTCGATTGAAATGTTTTAAAGTGTGTCATCCTTTTGAGAGCAAATTCCAAACTCACTCCCTCAGCCGCAGAAAGTGAAACAATTTTATACCCTCAGAAGCTGTAACTCGCACTAAGCCGGGTTCCGACGCCAGTGGTCGCTGACTCACTAATTTCATTTGCTCCTTTATTGGATTAACCACAGTATCTCTTTCCTTTCAGTTTCCAAAAATAAGAAATTAAATTTAAATAAATCGCGCATAAAACCAAAAAGGGTCGGAAATCAACCAGAAAAAATTAGGAAATTGCTGAAAATAATGCAACATGAAGGTTCAATCTGCCTAAGCGGTGAAATGGTTAAAACGTTCCAATGAAAACTGTCCGCTCTCACGAAATACAATGTAATTCTAATTCTTTTCAGTTCCCACCGTAATCCTTTGAGCTTCAACAAAGGAGATTAAAGGTTTTAACGGGTTATCTGACGTGCATCAGAACTCATTGAAAACGATACAATGAATACTCCCTTTGAAGATTCCTCCTTTAACACACACTTTATTCAGAACTCGTGATACAAATATTCATTCCAACAGTTTCAAAAAAAAATTAAACAAAACTAAAATAAAGTTTCGAGTAAAGGAAAAGCGAATTAAAAGATGTTAACTACACCTAGTTTTTACTTTAATTTTTCTCTCTAAATCTTGTCTATTTAATAGTAATGTTCTTCATTAATTTTCTCTCTTTGTCATATCAAGTCCTTCCATTTAATCTGGACCGGTATGATCCGGAATAGTTCCCGTTCTTGCCAGCGAGAAATCCGGGAGTTTATAGGTGTCTTGATTGTTTCGGAAGCGCCTCGACAGTTTACTTTAAAACTTTGGGACCCTTTTATTAAAACATTCTTCGGGTAATGCCGAACCTGCAGACGGTTGACAAAAAAATGCATGGCCATCCCAACGCAGAAAAAAAACATTACTGAGAATGGGAATATTCTATTTTTTAAGTCCCCCACCCCGCCTTTTTTGTAGCAATGAACGTTCTAATCTGTATTGTGTATAGTACATTTATTCACTGACGAACATTGTGAAATAAACAAGTAAAGAAAATTAAGTTTTAAAGGCAAGTAACTTTTAAATTAGAATCAATTAATTTTTGGCGAAAAGTCTGAGCACCTTTCACATAATACTTTTCTCGTTACGGGTATGCTAATAAGTCTATTGTGTTAGCAGACGCAACGCCTGTGACTCGAGTGTTGCTCTAATTAACCTCTCTGCAGAGACACAACTCATCTGTTTCCATATAGCTGTATTACCCCGGCAGTCTCCACAACGTGTACCGTCATAAACAAACACATTTACTACGAAGTTAATCCACGGCTAATGCGACAACTAATGAGATTTGTGTATCAAAAAGTACATTTACGGAGGTCATATTTTTCATAATCTACACCGCCCAGTGGTTCACAAAAAAAACAGTATTTTTAATGACTAAGATTGTTGTTCGACATAACAAAGAATACGGATAAAATCAAAACTCTTTAAGATTCTCAATAAATGAAGATACTTTAACACAACGTTGCAAATATAATAAATGTTGTAAAGGTATCTTTCAGCGTATAGCAATGCTTCGAGTTGTATTAGAACTTCAAATTTTCTACATCGCCGAAAAATGTATGAACGTTTTTGAAACTATAATCAGACAAGGAATCAAATTGATACCTGTAAAGTTGAACAGACCTTTTTCGTACACCTAACCCTTTTCGAAGGGACATCGACGTGTTCTGAACTATCAGTTGAGCTAATCGACAATAACAAATTGGCAGCAGTCTTCTAACATGAGCGTTTTAGTCAACACCTGTACACCAATTTGCTGCCTTGTTATATCTCCTCTACTCCTCAGTGACACACTCTTCACCTCCTTTGATCAAACCTTCTTCCATTCGTGACTAGTCTGTTTGTGATCCCGCTCTCAACCCTGTGACCGCGTTCGCCCTCCTGCGTCCGTCCGCCCGTCCGTTCGCCT
Organism: Laupala kohalensis; assembly: GCA_002313205.1. NCBI lineage: Eukaryota > Metazoa > Arthropoda > Insecta > Orthoptera > Trigonidiidae > Laupala > Laupala kohalensis. The sequence continues at coordinate 192,422 of NNCF01129733.1, forward strand.
ACCATTTCCGTGGTGTTCGACAAAGTCAGTGGCGGATCTAGACCGTAACCGGTGACCATTTTGGTTTAAAAAATATGGTTTTACAACACAAATTTTATGAATATTACCTTAAATGAAATGCATCAAATAAATAATTAACAATTACAAATCTGGTTTAACTAATAACAATAACAATTATTTATTAAAGTTACTTACATGGTATTATTAGTTTTATTAATATTATATTATTAATTTTATTAATCTGGTATAATTTATTAAAATAACCATTATAACTAATAACAATTATTAATCTGGTAACGCTTTTACAAAGTATGCCATTTATCAACTTCAATTTTATCTGGTAAGAGTTCTGGTCCAATGCGGGGGAGGGGGGCAAAGATCCACCACTGTCCACCGTCACACACATTAATTTTACGAGCGCTCCTTCATTTACGAGCGTCAATGGGTAGAGTAGTAACGAGGGACCTGGTAGCGCGCCCGGACGAACCGCTGTCCTCGTCAGGGAGAAATAGAAGGAAGAATAAAAGTTAAACGGAGAGAGAGAGAGAGTGAGTTATGCCAGGAAATAACGAATCGCCCGTGCCGAGCGAGCGGAAATCCGCAACGCGCCTGTTAGTGCTGGAGGGCGAGGTGAAAGCGGAGGTGGCTTTGCCTCACCTGAGGGCGCTCTTAGGTGCTAGGTGTGTTGCTCACTTCCAGGCTTTCATCAGTTCATGGGTCGAAAACATTGAAAATGATTGGTTCTGGGAGGTGATAATATGTTTGAGAAACCGCCAGACTATTATACAGATCAATCTGATTAAATTTTAGGAACTGTCAAGTGAAAATGGGTATTTAGTGATCAGAAGTTGTTCCTTGTAAAAATGACCAGTGACCGTCGGAAGTTTACAACAACTCCTCGAACCACACTAGAATTCATCAAACAAATACAGCACAAATGTCTGGTACAATTGTAAGTAACACGTATGCCGAGTCAACAGCTGCTAGAAAAGTTTAATTGTGGTCTTAGAGCAACCAACTGATTAATTTATGCGTTCATTTAAAACTATGCAAGGTAAACAACTGACCTAGAACACCGCTGGAGACGATCGAAGCTACGAATTCAGAGATCATGGAACTTCGGTTTCACTCTGTTTCATAACGTAAGAACATTTACGTAGAACTACCTGTTATAATTTCTTAACATGTAATAATAAAAACGTCATAAGGGTTACATGTTTAAATCGTGTCGTTTATCGCTTATGTTTTAGGCTACGCATTTGGTATCGTGGAACCATTATTTTAGATTAAAATTTGCCACAAATCGATTGTTGGTAGACAGTATTTGAAAGATTAATTCTGCCCGCAATCCACGAGAATAAACTAATAAACTCAGTAATTAATTTAGAAATTAATTTGACACGATTCAGAATAATGGAAGTATTAAACCTATTCAATATTATTTAGAGAGTTCATTAACGAGTAATCAGTGTACCAGCTAATACTATACACCATCAGAGGTATCTAGTAGAGAATTATACTCCATAATTCAAAGATTTATATTCGTGGTTATTACAGTTTGCAATAATAATAATAATAATAATAATAATTCATTATCTGAAATGGTATATTTGTGTTGTTCGACGTGATAATTAATCTAAAAAATTCGAAACTAGTTGTACGTCACTGAAATGCCGTTGAATCCGTGTGTTAATAATATTCTACTAACCTAATACAGTATCACGTCCTACTCTGTTTATTTAGACACACAGATGGGTTTAAAGGCGTACTTGCTTATCATGGTAAGAAGATACGTATGTTCACTGAAGTTTCACATCAGCTGTAGATGACAGGTCCGAAGCCAAAACATTAATGAAGTTATTTGCCCTTAAAGTACTTTAAATTTGTTTCGTTGATGCGTTCACATTGTTAAAGTTAACTAAACTGTCTCCATGCACAGGCTCAAACAGATGACATTCGCGGTACACAGGGAGGGGAACTTCGGCCACCTTGATAGACCAAGTAGTCTCTTTACAGCGAACTGAGTGGATCTGGGAGTCATTATGGAATGTTGAAGTCTCATTAAAAATCTCACATGATCTCCCCGGCATTTGAATGCGAAACCTCAGCAATTCTAGAGAATGATCCACGTTCCCTTATCCCGCGTTTTCACGACGCCAATATGAAAGCCATTGAATGGAAGAAAATCATTGAAGTTGCCATCCATTCAATGGATGATAATAGTTGCCTACTCCAGACGACGCAGCGAACTGGTTCGGCCAGTACGACCGTAGTAGAGGACGCGACGTCAGTTCTCAAGTAACGGTGCTGGAACTGGTGGAAGGGGAGGCAGAAGGGAGGTACTGCACGCCAATAGTTGGCTTGAGTCTACTCCGAGGGGAAATTCATTGGCAGGCAATTGTCCAGGTTAAAACCAAGCCAGTGTTGTCCACACGACACCAACCATTGAAAACCAACTATTGGCAAACGCGGCATCAGATACGATAAATTTTTACAGCTTTAATTTCATTTCTACAAGAACATTGTAAATTTGAGTTACGCGTCGTCATAACTTTGATATTACAACATCCTCCAACAGCCTCATCTTTGGAGACTTTTATTTCCCATCCAATCCGCGCGTCTATCGGAGTTTCCCACCGCGTCACCGGCAACGACTCGTCTCTCACCGCACGCAACACAATGCTTCGCGAAAGGTCTCCGACCTCTTAACCATCCTCGTTGGGTCGCAGATAGAAACGAGTATTGTAGTCGCTACCGCACCGCGCCATCGCGTCGATAGCGGTTCACAGCAGCCGCGCCGCGCTCGAGTTTATTCCGGCGGAGCGAAGTCACGGAGCGCGGGTTCACATGCGGAAGATCCTTTTGTTTAGCTTCACATTGAACAGTCGGAATCTATTCACGAAAAATTTGTATACGTATTCAGTGATCTAGATAGAATTGAGAGAGAGCGGGACGACGTAACATGTTTAAATAATCATACCATACGAGAAATACCAAAGGTTAGACTAGTGTCGTTGAAAGGCACACGTTGACCAGCAATTTTGTTCCTGAAAGCTGTAAAAATAGTTTGATGTGTGAATGGTGCTTACTGCATTGAAGTAGTGCTTAAATGATTTCAATACATTCTTTACTTCAAAAGACACTACACAGTTCACTTCAAAATACACTAGGGCAGTATGGTGAATATTTTAATATTTGACAAAAATGACTAAATGTAGCACATCCTCACTTTACAATCATTATGTCATGTGCTGCTAATAAATGTGAAGTGAAGATTATTATATTTGGTTATTTTTTTAATTATTATTTCTAAACCAAACGACATGGAGAGCTCAGTGAATATTTAGTGAAATGTAAAGGTCTTTAGTCTGTGAGTGTTCCAAATATTTTCTCAGAAACGAAAAGTACCTTCGTTAAGAAAGTTCGGGAAACATTGGGCTACCCAACCGACTGAGAGGGAAACAAAAGAGCTCTAGCTCGGAAAAGTACAAGTAAGTTCGTCAGTATCGTTCCAGCTGCAAAACGAACATCGAGGCATCTCTCACCGTCAACCCAGTAGCGAGTTTCGAAACGTGCCTTCCTCATGGCGATGTTAATTCCGTTCTCTGAATCACAGCGTAATTGGTCGAGCTTCGACCTCCGAGCCTCTCCTCGCAAGATCAACTCACAGAGGTCGTTGCTCTTTAAAAAAAAAACTTCGCCAGCTCGTACAATGCACAGCCCCAACGAAAGGAAAATGCCATAATTAGTATCCTGGGAAAGCTCGCGAACTAGTTGAATTCCGAATAAATACTTTTATTTCTCTGCAGAACTTTCTGAACGTTCTTGCTAAAGAAAAGAAGTGGAAGGGTGAGAGATGTGGTTTCATTTTGACCTCCCGCATTGTAATACAGACGTAGTTGAGAGAACTCTTTAAGTTTCCGCGATACATTCATCTCCTTTCGTCAGAGGGGGGAAGTGGTTAGGAAAGAAAGAAGAAAGAGAATCAATATCTTTTTCATTAGCAGAAAAGTAAAGGGCATTCATGGGAACGATTGTAATGAAGTCTATAGAAGACGTTGGGGAAAAGAATAAAAATGGGCGATCATTAAATTTTAGTTTCTTCAGCAACGATGTTTTTACGATCTGAATTATGAGAGCTGTTTTGATATCGAATTCACATTAGGGATACGAGCAACTGTTATTCGGGAAATAAATAAAGAGTTCCGAAAATAGTATCAATTTTTCGTAGAATGAAACCACGAACACGACAAAAATACAAAAACCAGTGATTAAAATAAATAGAAATACATTTTGCTGACCTCTGTACGCAAAAAAGTGTATTCGAAACTAAAGGTGTGAATGCAGAAGTGAAACATTACTGACTTCACTGAACTCATCTTCAAGATATCATTAATATGTGTGTGAAGTATGCTACAGCTAGGACATGTAGGGGAGAAGAAAGCTCCCAGTACTATGTTATCGCCTCCTAGAATACAAAATCCTGTACAAAAACGGAGAGAAATTAAGAGGAATAAAATTCGTACTGGATACAGGTTATAGAGAATGGGTCCGAATAAACACAACTGCCATTTTTCACTAGCCGGCGTTTGGAAAATTAATATTTTCATGATCGTATAAAATTACGACAGTGAAGTTGGGTTCGTCACAGCTAGGTGTCATGGTCAGTGGCTGTGTGTAGTTGTATGTTATGGTTGGTGATAAGGATATAAGGGTGTAAGCGTAGATGTGTTTATACACACCCATTCTCAAAAACCTGTACACAGTACGTTAATTTTGGGATCAATAGCATAAGAAATTAGTTCTCAAAAAATCAATTTTTGATATTAATAAAGCAAACCATTAAAAATAAAGACTTACATAAAAATTTCAGATTAAAAAAAAAAAATTTCAAGGGTTCATTTTGAAAGTAGCGACCCCTAAAACACATTTTTTTAAATCTTAAATTTTGTAGAAGTCTTTTTTTACTATTATAAAAAAAGTGGGACGGTGTCAAAAGTAGATTTTTTAAGAACTATGCTAATGGAAGATATTGAATAATATTCGTATTCGTCGGCGCATTGGCATTATTGTCACGTGATGAGTCCCTTCCCGACTCGCCGCGCCGCCGCCTGGCTCCAAGATCGACGGCGCCGCTTCGGTCGCAGGTGGTGCGGATCAATGTTCATTATCGACAGCGGCACTGCACCCTTCCTTCTTCGGTGTCCCTTCGTCAGAGCGACGTCCGTGCCCGCCCGACCGCATCAGAGACATCGTGTCTACAGGCGCTTAAGCTTAGTCGTAACCGCTTTCATGGAGCTTAACTCCACCTCTGCACTTGACTTTCGCTCTAGGAATTCAATAGTGATATTGCACTATCGCTACGCGTACAATTTTTCACTTTCAGACGAAATAAAATCCCCGTCTTTCTTGTCAATTATCCAATAAATGGAAAAATCTTTCTTTTCTTCAATTCCATGCAGTTGCTGCAAACGTTTTTAATTTTATCTGATATATTTTATAATGAATTTTCAAGTGAAATTGGCCAATTTGGGTGATCTGGATGCCCCGGAGCATTTGTATTGAGATGGATTACCGCAGGTGTCTACTTCGTGGGAACATTCGCTCTCCCGGACATACGAACCCAGGACCGACAACCGAGAAACCAAGTCGATACACTAACCATTAGAAAAAAAAAAGTAAATCATGAAAAAAAATGCTATTCTTGCGTAATTCGTGAGAACATACAGGATCAAAATTAACTTAAGTTAAAAAAGAAATGAAATATTGACCCCACCACAATCTTCTGAGAGACAACCATTTTTCTTTGCTATGTAGGTATTTACTATGTAGGTAGTAATCATAGTACCAACGGAAATATGTACCAAGGAATCACTGTATTTTCAGTCGATCGGTCTAAGCGTCCAACGGATTACATTTTGCGTGATCGTATTACTAAACATGTTTGGAATAGCCATGATTCGCCATATTATTGGTTTCACCGTATAGCAACATTTTTGAGAAAAAAAACAAAGATGTATACCACCCCAGATCGCTAAAGGAAACTATTCTTACCGCTTCAAGAAATCTTTTGTTTTCCAGGTCTCGAAATCACCCTTCTCAGTAACTTATCGGCATCGGTTTTCAGATCACCCGTCCTCTCAAAAACATCCTGAGGCGTCCGCCAAACATTTTTAGAGTTTCCACCAATTCTTTAACACTTTAGGGCCCATTAAGTTTAATGTCAGACGCAAACTAGAGAAAACGGTTTAATATGAAAGGAATTTTAATATTAATTTTAAGAATACTTTTACTTATACACGTCTCCCTTTTCATAGCCCCCTTGCTAAAATTTTATGCTGTTCTTTGTTCTATGAAATTTACGTGCAGCGTCCTACAGAATAACTTCTCACCCCGTCCATTTTCCATCCTTTCTTTTAAATGTTATAGTGGGTAATTTTTACCAACCTGGATGTGAAAGCTTTCACGGTACGAGATAAGGATTGGTTGTCCGGGTGACGCCGCGCAATTGAAATGAACGTGAATGATTATCTATTATTGGTACACATCTCTCTACATCCATCTTTTATTGGTCCAAAGAAGACCACGGAAGGATGGTGGGAACGTAAGTTTTAAATAATTCGACGCGCCGTCACCTGTACAGCCCAGTTTCTCAAACGCTACAGCTCAGTATCACTATCTATCTATTTACGTTTCCACGCTTTCTGTCATCACTCTGAGTGAACAAGATATTCAACAAACTCTTGGTTGTGTTCCAGAAGAAGCCTCCAACAAACCACTTGAGTTTTTTTTTCTTCCTCTACTTCTCGACGCACTTCCTGAGACATCGCAGTCGCCCTCTTATCACCAATGCGTGGGTGGGATTCTGATGTGGCGAAAATAACTGGGAGCGCTGGGACAGGAGAGAGGAGGACGTGGGTGGGCCGTTCAACTGGAAGATGCACAACGCTGCACTTTGGCATAAGAACGCACAGAAATAGAGTACGACTTTAGGGTATCACCTTTCTTCGGTGGTTCAATGCTACTTTGAGGCAGTTGAAAACATACACTCTAATATTTAAAATTTTTCAAAGCTTAAAATTTTTATTCTAAGATCCCATTGTAAATTAAAAAAAAAAAAATAGTTTTTGTCATATGCTCGCTTTTAGTTGGATAAAATTGGTTACCACGGCTGATAAACTCGCCTCCTGAATCACGATCTTGTGCAGGGCTTCGACTTATACGATGGGTGATTTATGCGAAGGAAACAAACATTACTATCAAGATGGAAATCAACGTGAAGAACAACTTAACTTCCTTAATAAATTAAACCACCTTCCGAGCGTATTCTCTACGTTACAATACAAAGAGGAGAATTGGTTTTTGCCACTTTAGGAGAATTATCGTCTTCCTCTGAGTTTGATAATGAAAGTTGAAAACTTCGTTCCATCAAATCCGTCTCACCATTCTAAACCAACAAATCGTTTTGAGGCCATCGATTCTTTGGCAGTCCTTTCATCAGTACTGGATATGAACCATGGATACTTCCAATGTAAAAACCCTTCAAAACCAAACGTCTTACCGATGTGACGTTTTTCGAAATGAAATATAAAATGATCAACTATTCCTGCTTTACTTCTTTCAAACAGGAGAAATATAACACGCGAACACCCTTTCCACAGAAATCGTTTCCCAATAGCGAAAAAGATGTTTTGTAAACATTACACAGTATTTTTTATGAAGTCTGTGACTCAGTGCATATCCATGAATCTTCTGTGCACATATTTCGCATTACCAGAAGTTATGATGCAATTAAACGTACTATTACAAGATACTCCCTCGATTTACAACACAGCGTTCTCTTTTGCAATCAGGAATCCCGGATTAGATCGCTAATAAGTATCTTCTTAGTGACCCCCTTGCGCATAAAACAAAACCAAGAGGCACTTTGCGTTCATTAGAATTTAAATCATCGTATTTACTACCGCTGCGGAATCATATTGGCCTCCTGTTCCCGGAGATAAAACACGACCCGACCCACTTCATTACCTGGCAGCCACTAAAAGAGGACTTTCTCTATCTCTCCACGTCTTCTTTCCTTTCACGTAAGAAGAGAATCATTGCTGTTGGCACCGCGCCAAAAAGAAAAAAAAACGTCTGCGAAAGAACGTTGCGAAAACTTTCGAAGTCAAGAAAACAAAGGAAAGAAAAGACCGACGGGGGCAGGTACAGTGAAGCATACAAAATTTTCGTATAGACGCGGCCAAATAAGATTAAAGGGGAGGGGAGGTATAAGAGAATTATTTACCATTCAACTTCATTACTGCTTCATTTGTTTTATAATAAATGGAGAAAAAATAGTTCTTATTTCTGCTAGTTTCATCGGCTACAAAGCCCCAAGATTTTTTCGTCGTCCCTCAACCTTCTTCCTGAACGCGCTATTGGACTGGTATCTCCGTCGAGCAATTTTTTATCGTCATTAACAACACGCGCGTTCAAGATTCAGGGTTCATCAAACTAAATGCGTTGAAAATACTGCAACATAATGAAACCTACAGCACTGACAAACGTACGGAGCAAATAAAGCTACAATGATACATGATGTAGTTGAACAATTTTCAATTCCGAAAAGTCATTTGTTTCTATGAGTGTGCTATTATATACGTTTGCGTTGAAGAACCACAAAATTTCGTGAGCAAATTCAAAGTTGTAAAGAATTGACTTACAAAATAAATCCAAAGTTTCTGCGGAGAAATGACTTCAGAGCACGAGGTAGACTAGTGGCATGTGCGATAACCCTCCCTTTCCGTCCATAGCCATCACACACGTTTACTCCCATGCGCAGAACTACTTACGTCATTTCACCACATAAAATTCGTGCTGTAAATGGACAATTAGTAACAGAGCAAGAGCACTTAAATGAGCGGTTTCAAAGCGATACAACTATTTTGAACGTTGTTTTAACGTCTTCGGAAACCGCAGACGTGCACCGAAGAGCCTTGAATGCATGAAGGCTTGAGATGTGCGCGTGGCCAGACGGCAGCGCTATCGTTGTCAACCGTGCGTAGATCCGCGTCTCTTAACCAACGCAACACGATTTTCATCGCATCCGACACTTCCAGGACTCGTGTTGACGAGCAGCGGTGCTCAACGTGTACAGCGGTCGAGGTGACGTCATTCACAGAGATAATGGAATCGTATTACCGTATACGAGTCATGTTAAATTATTTTTCGAAAAACTCCACTGAAAAAATCACAACAACATTTATTGAATTATATTATAAACCAAAATATTCCAAGCAGTTGCCTTCAGGAAAGATAAGCAGCGTTACATAAAATGTCAAACAACTAAAAAGCCGATACAACAACAAAAAAGTACTATATACAACGATGTCATTATAAAAACAGGAATACAGCCAGTGTACTAAGAGAACCTTGAAGGACACAGGCCCCGCATTCGAAACTTGTTTTATGTTATAATGAAAGTACTTTTTATGTGTAAATATTATTAATTTACAATTAGTTAATTTTGTAATATTTTATAAGACCTTATAAGTAGACCAAGCTTTTACACAACGATTTTATTACGATAAGTGACGAGGATATTGTCAATACACTCAGAGAACTACGTGAATTTAACCATTAAAAAGATTTGAATTCTCAACTAGAATTTTTTTTTGCGACAAGTCTGGACAACCCCCGAAATACAGGGCTACGGGTCTGCATAGAGAGTATATTCAGCGTGATAATAAAATATTACATTATATTTGAGGAAGACATAAAATAAAGGGTACATCAATTTTAATTACTTTGTTCCAACAAGAGTTTATTATTTTCGAACAAGTTCCGAAGCCGTAAAAAACCAATTCATAATGGTCCTGAGAGGCTTTTGAAACTGTGACAAGGGACTCAGGAAATGCGCAGCCAATACTACGATTTACTATAAATCAATAAAACACCAAGAAGTTGGCCCTATTTTCCTCTTGAAAAGTTTCTTTTCTCAAGCAACGAATGCACAGCGTGGAATCAATCAGAGGCTGCGGGAGGCAGATGGTTCTGTGCTCGTAACAAGGCAGCATCCGCTGCCGCAATCTGGCCCTAATTGGATCCCGGAAGGGCATAAGGTCCCTCCTTCGCTGGGGTCGAGAAGCCCCGCGGAAGAGTCGTCCATGATCGAATCCTTTTGATGTGGGACGAATTGCTCATGGAGCGCTTTGCCCAAGGGACTTTCAAAAACACCGTTTTACTTCCTCATAATCAAAGTATTGTTAATCGACAAAAATATTACGTCATTTTTATCAATTCAAGTTTTGAGATCAATCTGAGTCATATTGTATCAATTTTGAGGTTGGTGTGTGTCTTTTTATTTCAGACAGTCCTACAGTATGATTATACATCAAATAATTGCCAAAAAATTCCCAGCATGTTGTACTTAAGGTGGTTGCTAGGCATAGTGTGTTATGCGTAAGAATATAGAATATACGTATTAAAATATATATTTCGATGTACTCGTACATTCCAGAAGTTTGGAAACATCCTCGCTCGAAGCGTGAAAAAGAGAACACAAATAACATGGATGAAATGAAAATGCAATTATGCAGACAGCCTCAATTAAAAATAGAATTACGAAATGATCCATACGTGGGAGGACACTACAGTCGAACATAAATCACATTATTCAGACGAAAATCGCATTGGAGCTAACAAGGCAACTCGACTGAATCCATTGTCTACATTCGCTCTTCGTGGACTCGGATGAAACCATTTAAGGTCGATAATTTTATTTGTAAATATATCTCACTAGTTGCAGAAATCGAATGCACAATAGAATTGACAATTTGGAAGAGAGCGAAAAAGTTTTGTCAGAAAATGTGCGAAAATAGAAACGACCCATATCGTGCATTTAAATGTTTCATTCTCTGAAAACACATAATGAAAATAAGTACTTAACTTAATGAACGACGATTGAAATTCAAGTATAGAGGGTCTTTTCAAGAATTTCGCCGTGGCATGTGTTCCGGTTAAATCAGAGCCACCCCTTAGTAAATAGTTGAACGGATCAGTTGATTTGGATGCCATAATACAATTGTGGACGCATCTGCAGGACTGTGATCGCCCGAGCACACATTAAGGGCCAACGCATTCGATGGGTAAGGGGAGACAGTGAGCCGATTGCTCATTGCGTATCGATGGTGTAATGAAAACAACCAATGAGAGCACATTGCTTTAGAATAACATTAAGTGAAACAGCATCAATATGAAACTAGTGATCTCATTCAGACATTGTGTATAAATCGTCACACTTTAATATCTTCATTAATCGTCACACAATTGTGTATCAAGCTATAGAGAAAATAAATATTTCGCAATAAAATCAATATTTTCCGTGAGTCTACCCTGCCAATACCCAGTGATCGCTAAGTGGGTCCCTTAGTTCGTGAATTAAGAGAATAAAAAATATATCCCATTTGAAACGTTAACGGGTATATTACCAAATTAACTAATTATTTTGTGGCTAAAAGACTAGTTAAAATATTTCAAATGCCAAATGGTGTAGTAGTCACCATCCAGCCCTGATGTGCTCTCGACACTATTTCTGAGAAAAACGTTTTTATTTATTGTCAAAATTATTATTTAAATTTATTGTCAAAAAACAGTACAAACTGCGTATAACCACGTGGAGGACAGCAAACTAATTTTACTCTCCGGAAGTAAACAAGGGACCATCCCATCAATTCCGATCAAGGGCCCTAAGGCAGAGGCGGATTAAAAAATTTCAGCAAAAATTCCTAGATAAGATAAAAAGTTAGCTGTGAGTTATAATACTGATAAAATGTCAATATGTTTGTAATTTAACGCAAAAAAAGTACATGTACAAATTATTATTGAACTACAGATTATTCTGAGTATAGTGTTTAAAAATCGAAAGAATTGAAATAACACTAAAATACTTAATGTCGCTGTCTTCCAATAAAGGCAAACATACTCCAACACTTTTGCAGTATCTCCATTCCCAATGCATGTTGGTGTACCGAAGTGTGCGACTGCCCGGGGGAGGGGAGAGAATGAAGGATGCATTGGCCTGGAAGTGAAGCGACGTTCCTCAGGAAGCGAAGCGGTGAATTTAATTGAAGGTGCTGTAGATGAAGGCGTGTCTACGGTATGTCCGTCGGGGTTGATGGAGGAGGAAGGTCCAGGGGTCCGAGTGAACGGGCAGATGGAAGATTGGGGTCGGAGATCAAATCCACTGCGAAGGATGTGGTTATTAAGACATTGGGACAAGGAAAGAGGTTCGATTCCCTATGTTGGAGAAAATTAAAACTAAAATAAAATGATTTTATCCATTTCCCCTTAGAACTCAAGGTGAAAATAAAGGGACACCAATTATACTATTTACGCTCATTTCTAAAGTTAATTATAGTTAAATATGTTATACGACCTAAGTGAGACTCCATACAATATTACAGTGAACGTTTTATGTTTCAACCCTTTTCGGGGCCAACTAAGGACGTATAATATATTTAACTATGAAGGGACTTAAACCGTATAATGGATTTCACGACAATATTTTCTTATTACAATTCCACCTCCAAATATTCTAAATCCTCATCCAAAGAAACACCGCATTCGTTGTTCTGAGAGTGTCTTATTCGAAGCGATGTGCTGACGTCACTCACTTCACTCCCGGACGCCGCTAATGCGCACACGAGCATAAACCGAAGTTAATAAATAAACATGTGCTCCAATCGCGTCCGTATGTCTCGAGCAGTGGGTTCGAGAGCCAACGAGCTATCGGAGCGTCCGTGTCACTCTGACGATGAATCATTCTCCTTCGTTTCCTTTTCCAAGAACTTCTCTCCTCGTTACTTCTTCTTGCTCTAGCGTGAAATTACAGCGTACACTAAGCACTCCGTCTCAAAGACGACACTCCACTGACTAATTACCGAGAAACTGTTAATCTTGTTTTCATTTACCGCTACTCAAGTTTCCAGAAATCCAGTAATTGGCGTCCCTTTTCAATCTCATTTAGGGCGGGAGCTGAATGTAATTATATTATGCACAAGAGAACATACTGGGAGGTTACGTTGGCGAAATTTGCGAACTTCGTAAACAGTTCGTACATTTTAAAGCAATTTGTCCAGGTTTTAACTCGATGGGTTCATGATATCGCTTCAAAAACTTTCAGTCACAAAGACCGACAGACTAAGATTCCCCTAAAGAATTCCTCCCTCTAGAATTTTCAGTATTATTAAGGACATGCTGAGAATAGATCGCTGCTGGTAGGGTGAGAATTTCCCTATCATTAGATTTCGAAAATCATGTTTTCCAACTTCGTAAAAAGAAAAAAAGGAGCAGGAAAAAGCATGTTTACGCTGGGTTTCAAATGGCACACAAATCTCTTTAAGCTCCTGACGCCAGTTGGTGGATTAAAGGAAGCCTACCACTCTTCCACAATAAATTCGACACCCGGAATCCAAATATGATTAGGGCTTCACCTGGGACGTTCCCTTCATACAATCACAGGCGGCGGCTGAGCAAAGCGAAACCCTCCATGCCTCCATTACAGTAGGGTCGCTCTCCCTTAGCGAAGTGCCTCTCCCTTCGATTTCGTGGAGAAGAATCTCAAAAGGACTTCGGAAAACTCAAATGCGATGTTACATTATCAGTAAAAACAAATAAAATATTTTGATGTAAATTAGTTCCTTGTGCCATTTTAATATTTATATACGGAAGTTTAAAAAGTGTAGACTAAACATTGTGTAATTGAAATTAAAAACCTAATAGTGATCTACAAATACAGGTCGTATTTTTTAATATATTTCATTATTTTGATATCATTATACGAAAAGACAAAAACACACTGTTACACACCTAAACGTTTTTTTTCTTTGTCTTGTGCACTGCGGATAGAAGGCAAAGTTTGTTGTTTCAATCGTTACTGGAGTGATTAAATTTCATTAAGATGAAATTATTTTTTGTGCTGACAAGAAATATTCTAGCCAGAAGTCTGGATGTAGTCATATGGAAATCAGTAGGCGAGTAATCCATTAAGGTGAATATACCAGGAAGTGGTATATTTGCTTTAGAACGTTATATGCTATCCATAATGAATCATTACTGTACGGGTTCCATGGGCTCGAGAAATGATGAAAACACCCATATACCTTGTCTCAGAATCGAATCCCGAACCGTAACTTCGGAAGGAAAAATTTCGTCTCGAATATAACACTCCAGTTCGGGGAAATATTATTCGTTACATCCTTATTTAAAGTGATCACAGAAAAGTTATTATTATTATTTTTATTACTATTTCCATTAACTATTTTCACAACTTGTAGTTGGATTCAGGTGAGGTGTGGGGTGTACCAAGCATCCTCACCTCACGCAATGTCAATTTTTAAAAAATCTTCTATTCAACAGGTATTAAGGATGACTGCTTTTTGTAAAGTTAGACAAATGTGTTTTGGGAGTTGAAGCCGATAGATGCTCCGATGCAGACTGTGAGGGATGACTCCAGTCGTGGACAGGACTATAGGAACAATATAGACACACTCCATATTCCATAAGCGAAAAATTTATGTTTTCAAATCTTCATTCATTATCTTATTATTATTATTATTTTGTATTTTCATTTAACTACGATGGCGGCTTGTGTTTTGCGAGTTCAAGATTCTTGGGGAACACAACAGTTGAGGAAGCGGGCGTCCTCCTGGCGTGTGAGAGCCCTTCTATTCCTTCACCTTTCTTGACTCTCCGGAGCAACATGACCTCCCTTCCCACGAGGCGCTCCGCCGCTGCGCCGCCGTCAGCATCTCCGCTCCAGGCTGAGTAGTCAAGGAGGAAGGTGCGTGGCATGGGGACATTTCGACAGCTTCATTGCAGGTTGACTAAACAACAAGTCCTCAAAATGTATTTGTTAATCAATGGAATTTCGGGACCACTTTAATTCTTAGGATGGTATCTTCAGTTTTGAATACTGAAACATTCAGATTACCTACCTAGGGATTTTCTATTTGGTTTTGGTACTGTATCTAAAAGCAATATACTTAGTGGGATGCTGGAATGTTTTGTGGTGGGTGGATAATGTGTAGCGGTGTTTTCAGAGAGGTCACACGTTGGCTATCTCTCGAATGTTTTCAGACATTTTTTCGGAATTAGTAAGAGACAAAAGAAGGCTTTTTTTGTTCCTCCCTTGTGGATGATATATCTGGGACTGAATTATTCGTACAGAATTTCCTAGCAATAATACCCAACTTAATAATTAGTTCGAAACACAATTTTTTTTTTTTTGCAACACAAATTTTAGTTTATTCCGAAAATTATTTGTTTTATAAAAATACTATGGAACTAGTAGCACATAGAATTAGTATTTCCTTCTGGTACGAAAAAAATTCTATTTCCAATTAATGGAAGTCATAGTATGAACGAATAGAAAAGGGGAAAAAAATCTTTATTTCTAATTAGAGGAGATCGAGTTTTATAATACAACCTAATGTAACCGCAAGTAATTCTCAGACACAATACAATTCACCACCCAAGTGGTTGTAATAAAGTTCACAACAGTCTCCTCTGTAGACATCCAAGGCAGCAATTATCAGCCTTCCAAGTCTTCTCTGAGTGACAACGAGACGACAACCGCTCTTGTCGTCATCCTTGTCATTCCCAACCCTTTGAAGATATCATCATCACCTACGTAATCCACTACAATTCACACTGATATATTCCCCACCAACCAACCACCCACCCTCCCTTCATGACGTCGTCGGAAGAAGGAACTTTGCGGCAGGATTAGGTCTTCTGCGAGTCTTCTGAACTGAGGAATACTGCAATGGGAGTGTATTGTGTCGTGGAGGGGAGGGGAGGTTAGAAAGGGTGGAACAGCGAGGGAAGTGACATGAAGAAGCTTCATCGCACTGGCTCTGAGGGGCAGTTGCAGTTGGAGGGGAAATTAATCAACGTAATGGGCAAAGAGGACAACTACGGGCGCGCCCTCTCTCATTGCGGACAGACACCAGTCGCCGACGTGCGAGAAACTCTGCAGCTTTCGGACGAGGAAATCGTCGGAAAACAGGACGGCTTCCGTTCGTGCGGGGATTCAGGCTGATTTATCAAAGCGAGGGGGTACGAGTGTCTCCAGACACGTCCGAAGCAGAGCAATGAAGAATACAACGTAGGGACATAGTTCATAGGGTGGGTTTCTTGGGGTAGTTCTGTCGACAGAGAAATTAATTTTTTTTAAGTCTAAAATCTGAATAAATGGATGCAATAATGTATGCTCAGCTCTTAAAACACACATTATCACCCATTTAAATAATATACGAACTATTTAATTTTTTGATACAATTTATATAATCTTATAAGAAAATAATTTATTTATAAATTAAAAAAGAATATTGTACTACTCTATTAATTTTTAAACTTTCATTAATGATTAAAATATTTTTGTTTAGAAATCTCCAGGCATTCTAAAGAGATATTTAAACTTGTTTTGTCTCTCTCTTACGCCAACGCCATACAGGTTGTTAGCCGTTTCTACCACTTTTCTCATAATAACGTAATTGTGATTAGAGTGGCGTGATCAGTTGGTTTCTCTGATGAACACAATTCAAAGTAATTTAAATATAAACAAACAAGATAATCAGACTTCTGAATGATTTGACTACAATTACTGGGCAAAGCTAACTTAAGAGGAATTTAAATTATGCGTCCAATGGGAAAGAAACTCGGGAACAGCTTCATGACGGAGTAACTAAGAAGAATCAGAATCGGTTTCGACCAGAAAGATCGAAATTAATGTATGAAGAATATCAGATAAGATATAATGAAATAGATGCTCCAATGCGTTGGTTCTAAGAGGACTATCAGCATGGTTTACTCCGTCACTAAAATTTTATGTCCCTTCGCATTTTACTGACGGGCTTCTTAATTGAACTTAATTTTAGGTAGCTTTCAAGAATGCATTAGCTTTCAAAATCTATTGTTCGTGGAGCGAATCAACTCTCCACACTTCTTTTATTCCATTCCCAAACCCTCCCGCGTAACTACCCGCGGAGAATTTCTCTCTAAATTTTTCTTAGCTGAACTTTATCAATAATGAGATAAGGCGTAGACTTTAGACCGTTTTTGACACTTGCGATTACCTGGTCAGTTTAAATCCCTATTCCTTGAGAAAGAATTTGTATAGGAAATTCGCCCCCCCCCTCCATTCTCTCATGGAAAATCGTATTTCCGGAGAGAGCAGCGAGGGTCGTTCATGATCGATAACATGGAATTCTATTCCCTTCATTTCAGAGGGGAGTCAAAGGCCAGCTCTGGGTGGCGAGTCCGATTCCGTCGTGAAAGAGTTCAGGGACTCTGATTCGCGTGACGAAGAGAAGGGAGAAAATGGGAAATAAAGGAGGGCAATTATAAGGTATCGAGAAGAAGAAACCGCTGGGCAGTAACGTTCATATCACTTTCCAAAGAATACAAGACGACGTCGAAATAGAGAAGGAGCAAGGCCGGTTTATTTTGCTGCACACACAATTTCATCACATTAAGACAGAATGGTGTAATTAATACCAATGATGTAATTTAAAACTCTAATCTTCTATATTTTAAATAATTTCTTGTATCTTGATTCAGAAAAGAAGCGAAAGAAATCTCACTGGAGACGATCAGACGTTTTGATGAGCCCGCTAGG
The DNA here is from genome assembly GCA_002313205.1 of Laupala kohalensis. Classification (NCBI taxonomy): domain Eukaryota; kingdom Metazoa; phylum Arthropoda; class Insecta; order Orthoptera; family Trigonidiidae; genus Laupala; species Laupala kohalensis. Next base: position 210,084 of record NNCF01129733.1, read on the forward strand.
GATCAGTGGTGGTGAGGTAACAAGACTATAGCTGGGCAGAAAAGCGTTATTCCTTAAATAGTTAATTCACGAGATTTACACTTCATTTAACTTTCTCTAAAAACCATTAACAATTCTGTTAACTTCAGTTACCTTCCGATAAGTTAAAACAGTTAATTTTTAAAGCATAGGGTAGCATGGTGTGCCTGTAGGAGATGAGTGTAAGCTTGCTTCGCCTGAAGGGAAGATCTCTTAACTGCATATTATGTGCAAGAAAACATAATGGTACCGTTTGATGACTCACTGAATTTCTGAGGGGTAAAGGTTCATTCATCACTCAAAGATGAAACTTTAATAAGTTAAGTTTCATGAAGGGGATTTTACAATATTTTCTATATAGAATACTACAGAACTCATTGACTGACTATAGAAAAGACTCACTATTTCACTGATTTAAAATGTTAATTAACATTTTTTAAAATAACTTCCGTAAAATTTTCTACAATAAAATAACGCTTTCACGATTAACGAAGTTAACATAAAATTTAATAACGGTTAACGAAGTTAAATTTCAGATTAACTCTGCATAACACAATACCTATCATATTAAACACAGATCATCGGTAGACAGCGCATAGTTGCGTTCGACACGACTAGGCGTCAAAACAACAAAACAAAGAAACAAAAAATACTTTTGATAGTTTACGTTAAGAGAAAATAGAAACAGTTATTTTAATTACAGGATTAGGCGTGCGATAAATTTTAAGTATTTCTATGCTAAAAGAAACACGACTGTAGATCTGCTGGTACTCAGCACGTAAATTTTATGAGGAAAGAGGTGAGGTCGATGACTTATGGGGAACCATAGAGATTTCAGCACAGTTTCAACTCTCCCATTAGTCAGTCCCCCTCGCACGAGACAAAGCGTCCCCCTCATTAAATATTGCTTGTCCACTCCATACTCCGTGAGGGAGGATCCTCGCTTCAACATCACGAAATCCAGGGGGATCATGACAGATACGAGCATATTTCACTGACGACAGGGATACAGTGCATTCTACGGATGAAAATTAATATTTCTCAGTTCAGAGCAATACTTCTAGTCATTTTGGTTTAAAACGACGAAATATATATTTTTAAAATTTATTTTCTTGATTTGGAGAAATTTAATTGTAAATACATGATTCTGAATGTGTAAAGTAATTATTAAAATTACATGTGTACAAAATAATCATATATGGCTACTCTGTATGAAAATTACCTGTCATTTTAACAATTTGGAGATTGAATGTGGCTAATACATTCCACGCCATTGACTGGTTATTATATCAATTGAGCGCCGAATTACGGTTCACGCAATTGATTCGATATCCAGGTCTGAAATTGTATAGACATCTGTGTCGATGAGACCAAATTAAAATAATATCTCATTCGTATTCGTAAATACCCATTTTTAACCTTTTCCTTGGAGCTACTCGCTGAAAGAAAAACACAACTTAAACATACTACACCAAGAAAAAAAATGGATGTAAGTACCCCAGAATTAGATGTGAAAAAAAACCAGAGGAGGAAAAGAATTTCTCCAAAAAGTTGGGTATGATTTTTTGGGTACTGGCACATCCAAAGAGATTTGGAAAATATTTTCTTTCTCTGAATTTGGACCTCATATCCTGAACTTGTTCCTTCAGTGTATTATTACTTGCGTAATACGTTAAAGAGTTTAATTCACGAGACGACAAATGTAATGAATTAGGAATTTGATAAAATTATCTCGTAGGCTCCGAGCAGTTCCAAATAGGTTAACAGACGCTTGGTCTCCTGTATTGAAACAGGAGGCGTGGCAGTTGAACAAGTGGTCTTCGTGACCCTTGCTTATTGCTTTCCAGATATCCTACACCCACTGGGAAACATAATTTCTCCTTCTGGAAGAGGACGCCTCTTATCCTCCTTCCCCCCCATCCTCTCCCCATGAAGTGAGGACGAGTAGTAAGCAGCACGAGGCTTTGGTGGGCGCGTGAGGCCATTCGTGTCACGAAGGTCTGCCTGCCTCTGCGGCGGGCAGGCGACCGCTCCAATTAAGGGAAAAGAGTCGCTGAGTTGGACAAGTCGTCCTCAGTCCTCGTCGTATCCACGTGTCCTGCACTCGCACCATCTGCCTCATCCGAGATGTGTTTGTTCATTATGTTACATTACTGCAATGAGTACTAGAAGAATGCACTAGTTGGAGGAGTGTAAAGAATTGATAGCAAAAGAAAAATGATTTGGAATATTTTTAAACTATGCAAATAAGATATGTGATTATATTTTTTACTGCAACTTATTTGAACATTGTCCAGCGTCTTGTCCTTTTTGAGTATTTTTGACATGTACGAGGTATCCGCCACGTTTCATACAGGTCAAGACGAGGAATAAAATTATAATTTCAGTCTACCATTGACATATCAATCCTCTGACAACAATATAACATAATTAATTTACAGCTTGACATAAGTATTTGTAAGTACATCCACATATTGACTTCGTTAAAATTATGGTTAGCAAAATTAAAGAAGTAATTAATATGATCCTGCCTCTTTATCTTTACAAGAGAGATGATAAGTACGATTTAATAGTTAGAGAAGAAGTGCTGTTGTATTTCTTTTTGATTATAGATCTAATTTTGTCTCGTTAATATTTTTTTTTCTTTTAATACATTTTTCAATTTGCATGTCAAACTCACCGCAAACAATTTCCAACAAAATCATTACTTTTCCTGTATGTACAAATCACGAACATATTCGCTAAATTTCCGATGAAAACAAATTATCTGCGTCATTAATAAACTATCTTTCTATGATAGTGAAGTAAAATGAGGTTTCTTCAATGGAACCTAAGAATCGTCCTACAGACGCCTGCATCGCTGTCATTCCTCTTCCCCCCTGCTCCAGAATAACGTCTCAATCTACGCTCGGACGTCGCGTGCCCAGTTGCCCCACTTGAGAAGGCGTCACGCGCCCACACATTATACGTACCTCCCCCCTTCCCTCCCTCCACTCCACACACATACACATAAACACGCTTTAAGAGACATACAGTCCCCACCGTTACGTAATGAGAACTCAACCGCATCCCAGTCATCCCGGAAGGTTTTTTTAGACGACGAGATGAGCCGTCGGTTTCGTACTGGGTATTAATAAGTAAAACCAACACGTGCGACACAATACGAAGGATGAAATGTAATACGCGACTTCAAAAGAATAACTGATATTAGCAAGTCGACACTTAGAGTTTTTCAGAATTTCTACTGTTGGTGATTTCATAGAAGTATAGTACAAATCGAGATAACCGAATTAATCGGGTAAATTTAGATACGCTGAAATTAGTGGCCGCAGGCTCCTATGTGAACATTTTTTTACGAGTTAGGTCACTCGGTCGCAAGTGGTTTAGGGTCCTAAAGGTGAGTTTTTTTCACAAAATGATATAGTTTCAAACAATGGCTCAGGAATTAACGAAAAAATCATGTCGGTCAAAAATCATACGGGACACGTTGATGAAAATGAATGGACGAGAAAAAAAAACATTCGTTGGTGGTACGTCAATTGCAAACACTATAAATAAGGCAAGCAAGTCTCTTTTCATAATTCTGAACAACAGTATACAAAACTATTTACATAACTAATATTATTGGTAAGACTGATCTCCAAGTGAGCGTTACTCGTGTAGGAAAATCTATAAGGATAATTGGATTTCTTCAGTAATTGTACTAGTTTGAATCGAACAGATTTTCTTTTAAAATTTACGACGATTTTACCCCAATCAGTAGTTCTACAATATTTAACATTATTGCGTGTTCATAAAATCTAACAATGAATACGTTTACGAAACATTTTACCGATTATTCAACATTATTTTTCATTTCTCGTATTTCATACTTCATGATAACATTTACAATTTAAAATTATTACATTGTGCACTTCATTCGATGTTTGTAGAACCTCTGATGTCAGTGAACGAGTTTTTTTTATTTTCTAAATATTACCAGTATATCACGTGTTGCTTCGTGTTGAAGAACCTAAGGTTGTGGTTCTAAGCAGCAATCGACGCGCACTTGTTCACTGCGTGCTTGTACGCACGCGTGGGCAACTGAGCGTGCTGTTGCCGCTTCAGCACTTGACGCCTAGCGCGAGGAGCGAGGGGCAGTAACACAGCGCGGATACACAAGGAGCGACGTCGGTGTCAGCGACGGCGATCACAACGCTATTGTTGATTACGGCAAAAGGAGAGGGAGGGACGCGGTCGACCCGTCAGGTGCTGGAATTGCCACCTGTTAGGGATTCAAATTTCATCACCAGATTCTGGTCAGGGATCGTATTGAATATCTCACTGATCACCCCGTGTAATTAAATGGTACATTTTTTTAATAACTTGAATGTTTTGTTTTAAAATGTACAGAACTTAAGCTCCAAAAAATATGATTATGAACATAACACATGCACATACAAAAAGAAAAAAAAATAGTCTGTTCCAAATACTAGACCAATGTATCCTAATGAATTTTGACGCGCTAAATCCAAATCTAGGGCCAGAATATCTCCATCACCTTCCAATTTTTTTAAATCACGAAACACCAACCTTAAATACAGAAAATACGGACAAAAAATCTGGGAAGCGATGGAGTAGTTCTAAACTCGGACTCAGCACGTCGAAATGCATAAGGACACATAGGTCTAATATTTGGAACAGACCAATTTGTGCGTGTGTGCCTGTGTAATTATTTCAAACAACCCAAAAATATTCATTAAATTGAAATCTATAACGAGTTAAAAATTAGTTAATATCTCCTTCCGGATCAACGAATGAAATACTATATTTTATTTATAATGTCGCTTCTTCCTTTGGTCTTTTTTATGTATCATTATCTCCCCTTGATCATTAAGGTAATACAAATAAGGCAAACTCGTGACACCAGAAATGGAATTATTTGTACGCGAACACTTTTCCAACTCACGCTTTCTAACTCGCCACTCATTACTAAACCCTGTATCTCTACGAAGAGAATTAATCTGCATTTCTCCGTCCACAAATTTAAACTCTCAAATGATAACAAAACCGAGATAGCCACTCGACAGAGACTGGAGTGGCGCAGTGCGCGAAGTCTTTGTTTGCTATCGTACAATCAGCAGCCGCCCGTGCCGCTTCAGCGCAACTGACTTCGTCGGCGGCTCCGAAGTGGTTGAAGTGCTTTACACCCGGCTCCACATAGGCTCCGATTGTGGAGGACAATGCGATAGTACACTGTCGGTACCTTTGAGTGAGCTTCTAGTCACAAAGCTGTTGGTTACCGCGAATTAAAGTACATATTTTCGTGAATCGCTGGCTACTTTGCTGTCATTTTACTGATGAACGAGTCAGATTAAATGCAGCGTTCTATTACGTGCAAATGCCTGCCAATAAACAAATATACTTTGCCATTTATGAAAAAACTCCTTTTAGGGCCCCTATTATACTAAACCACTAGTGACCGACCACTTATAACCGAGAATGGCCAAAGTCGTCTATGTAGGAGCCTGAGGCCACTTGTAACTGACGTTGGTTGAACTCCGCTATTGCTTGATCACTCCAAGATCGATAGCGTATACAATGTTATTTGACAACTTAGACACTCGGTTGCAAGTGGTTGGTCACTCATGAAATAAGGTCAGTACTGTTTTAATGATAGAAAATGTGAGTATAATTTACTCGCTATTATAATTTTTCTTTCAAAATTTCAAACGTGGTAAAATCAATTTTAATTTATGAATTTGTTCAGACCAATAATGTTAATTTTTAAATTATACTGGTATACTTTTTAATCGCGCTTGCCATTAAAGGACAACTGGATGATTCAAAATAAATGGAACAGCCGTAACAGAAAGAATGGCACTGCTCGATACGAAAAACGAGCTTCACCCAAATTCACTTTGCGATGGAGTGAAAATGGTGGGGCTTATCGCACAGCCAAGGGTCGGTCACGAAACGAAGCGATGACCTCGTATCCAAGGACACAAAGCGCTTTTGTTCCAATGTCGATGGCCAATCAGATGCTCTATATTTAGTTTCCTGTTATGGAACGGATGTTTTCCTTTCGGTTGGAAGTACTGCAGACAGTCGATGACTTGTGTGTATACAAAACACGAACGCACGTTCGAACAAACGCCGATTGTCATAGTTGTTTCAAAGGTAGCTGATTATTCGTCTGGAGACTGAAATAGAGGGAATTGTTACGGCATATGATGCGCTTGATTACGTTTTTGAACTACCACATTCCACTTAATAGAATTATATGCTGGGTCATTAGAATTAGGTGAATAGTGTTATATTCCCTTTACTTAACTCGAAATAAAAGTCCAAGAAAACAAAGAAAAAATAAAAACATTGTACGATCGTGAAACATTCTATACCACTATGCGATTCACTGCAACAAACATAACAAAAACTTTACGAACATAAATCCATACATGCTCATAGCAATAGTAAAAAAAATACACCAATTCCCGAGATATAATCCAATAAATTTGAATTGTCCCTGTGTTTTTTAAATTTTTCCGGAGGGGGGCAGAAAGAGACACATATTGCATTGCACAGCATAAGAACACGTACAAGCAATTATTAAGATCTTAACGCAGTGAAAGCGATAATCTTATGACCATGTCAAATGTGAGTACAAAGGATCTATTTTACCGCATGAGTCAGCGACTTCTTTAACTAGTCACGTCGTAATCTCGTCTCATACGACCTATAAAAGAAGTCACACTCTAAATAATATGAATACAACATTCTCTTGTGTAAGAATGCGAAATAATATGAATACAACGTTCATCGTACTGAAGCTAGTCTGTCTTGTGTATCCAAATAGAAGTGGCGCCAGGTCTGGCTATGGTAAAATCACAACGCCGTCACACGAAATTGGAAGAAAGACAGATTTAATATTTATTGTCACTATCTCCAACACCTGTAGTATGAAAATGAGCGGAAATGGGAGGGCTGAGTAGCAGGGTAGCGGTGTCGCCAGTTCACGGGACATCCGATACCGCTCGAGTTCCTCAACCTTTCCATCAGTAACATGGCAACACTGAACACTTGCCATGTCAACAGCTGTATGTTTGGCATGTTTTTACAAATGACAAAGTTGCAATTTCTTCCACCCGCCCAATTTAGCGTCGCGTCGTATACTCTCCGTGACTTCTAAGATTCTGCACAAGGAGTGAAAGCATGCGACAATATAGTTCCGTGGAAATAACTGAAACTCATTTTCAAGAAAGGTTGCAATTCGCTCTTGAAATTGGCGCCATGGTAGAAATCCATTAAACCGCATCTGAGGCCCTGTACATCACTAATTAATTACGAGGATTTGCATTCTATTAATATCAATAGTGAATGAAGAATGATTTTATGGGGCAAAAATTCTGTGACGTAGCGAGGCAAAACATGTATCGGTCTCACATTCATCGCGATAACATTTAATACGACGCAGCTTTTCCCAATCTTCAAGGAGGATAACTTTCTATGTCTGACTCATTCGAGGATTCAAGCTGTCAATGAGGCATCCACCCACATCGACCTCATTTTCTGGCCTCTATCCCTCAAGTGTCTGTGCAGCGAATAGTAATGCATTTGCGATCGGCTATTCAGCGAGCACCTGTGTACCATTTGATGGTCACAGCGATAAGTTTAATGCGTGTAGCCGCTGTGTCGTGTGAACCCTTCACGGAAATTAGAAATCGAAGCACAATCCAGTATATTGAGAAATGAACTATTTAAATATGAAACTTTCAAGTAGATATTTGATCTACGTGCACTTTTAGTAATATTTTTCAAAATATTTCTTGTCTTATACATAATTTCGAACTTTTCTAGTTATTCTCTTAATCATGCCCAGTCCAATTATTAGTTGTAAATTTGGCATGAGTCAAAATTATTTAAACACCATTCACATACAAATCTCGTTCGTTGTTTTCATCAGGGTGCAATGTAGCTTTGTTAAGGGAACAGAGGAAAGTCACTTGACGACAGATCCGGAGTGTGTACACTTGATTCGAATGTCAATGACTCAGACGTGAGCTGCCACCCGCGCTCAGCAGTCGGTGCGAATGTATGTTTGTCTGTTCAATTACAACTTCCTGTGTGCTCGGCGTCACAACTGAACTCCGCGCTTCAGTCATGCACAGCGACGACGAAAGTTTATTTGTCGTTCCGAAAACCACCGGGATTACGAGACAAGAACTCTCACCGGTGGGGGACAAGGATGTATAACATATTGAATCGTGAAATTACGTATGAAAAATTAGGGAAAAGAGTTTGTTCGTAGCTGTTTCCATAGGCAGGAGACAGTAGCTTAGTCGAAGATTAAATATGTTAACGGAATTGGGCATTCAAGAACTTCCAATTAGATTTGTAGCGCAGTCAAGGTAACTCAAAACAATATCTTGTACAGTAAATTTAGATTAATATTTCTTCCTTTGACTAGAATTGACTCGATATTACTCTAAAAAACTGTATCAAGTCTAGTTGCTAATCTCAATTAAAAAGGCGAGTTTACTGTAATATTTATCTCAAATAAACTTTGTCGACCTTTATTTCAAATTCAAGAAACCTCAGGCAGTCTCCTTCTTTGAACTTGCCAACATGTGTGAGCGCACATTCTCCAGTTTCACGGGCATGTCAAACCATGTATAAAACAGGAGGGAGGACATATAAATTTTTGCACATGCACAGACTACGTGGACGTGATTATATCAAAGGACCCGCATGTCACGCCGTTCTTTTGTGTCGAGGACCGAAAAGGGGAGTTTCCCGCGTCTCTGATTCCCCACCTTCACCATCCGGGTCGCTTTCGGGGGCGGGGTGGGGGGGGGTCGAATGGTGCAACGATCGCGTCTCAGCAAGAAACCTGTTTCGCTTTCCTTTCACACACCCACATCTCGCGCAGTAACACAGATCTATTCTCTCTCTTATTATTTTATTACTATTTCATTGTAGTTTTCTTCTTACCTGAGAGCGGGTTCATCGTTGTGTAATCACAACGTGACGTTTCACCAAGACAGGTCCCACTACAAATATTTGTGTCTTAACCTTCCTACTCGTTTTACAACGGGCTGAGTGAGTTTGGGAGCCTATCTGGACGTTGAATTATAAGAAAAAAAATCCCCAATGACTTCACCGAGGTTTAAACCGCCCACTCTGGACAAAGCTGACATGAATGACATTTCGCAGTCACCTGAAATTTAATCGTAATTGTGAATACAATAACAGTTACAAAATAAATAAAGTTTTAAAGACGAGATAAAAGTTTAAACTAGGGGTCGGCAACCTTTCTTCGCCGAGGGTCAAAATCAACCAAATTGTGAGTATTAAAGAGACGTTTGGGTCAGAGATATTTTCGTATTTAAACAGTCTTTTAGTAAATAATAAAATATATTTTATTACGGAAATAATTACAAACATAGTTGAATGAACTTTATTTATAAATGTTCTCTTCGATATCAATGGCTCCCCTGATGTTGAACTTGTGACGTCAATTTAGTTAAATCTGGTTTATAGTTAGTAGTTTTTTTATTCTCAAAATGTTTGTCTCATGTTTATGTTTCATAATTTATTTTTATATATTATACTTTATTTTCGGAACTAAAGTGGGTCACTTGAAACTATCAAATGGGTCACTCGGTGACCTTCGGGTCAGAAGCTGCCTACCTCTGGTTTAAACTATTAAAGTAATTCATATAAGTTATTTCACAGTTGACTCAAAGCAGTCAAACTTTTCAGTTTCAACTTTTCGTCTCTATAAACATTTATCATTCCAATGATTTAAGACTATAATGATTTATAATTTAAATCATTTAAGTCTCACGACCTTTTGATGAACGAATGCCTTTTATTTCTTGGCTTTTAAGAACACAACGTTTCAACTCTAGGTATGAGTCGTCGTCAGGTGTAACAAATTACTAAACTAGGCAAGAGGTGAAACGTGTTCTTAAAAAACACAAAGTAGATGTTAACAATAGGTCGTAAATCTTATATTATTTACTTCTCCATTATATGATGGACGTTAATAGTAGTTTTCGTCTCTATTTTCACTTTCTCATCTCGTTTGCAATTTTTGGATTGAATTTTTAATTGTATTCATAAAGAAAAATACAAGACGTAACAAAATGCTGAACAATAAATAAAATTCACGTTTTTTAAGTCCGAAAAAACACAACGGATTACCTAAGTTTCCGTTCTCGACCGCTGTGGGAAGAGAAGGGTGTTCTGTTTTAACTCACTTTACGATCATGACCCTACCCTCTGGGGCTCCAGACGCAGCGAGTTCAGAAGGTGGAGCCAGCAGTGCGGCTCAGGTAAAGGCAGAGGGCGAAAGTCTTACGGGAGCACGGAAGTTCTTATCCGACTTAATTGTATTCCCCAGCAACTGTTGAATGAGGAAAGATCGTATGTGTAATAAATGTTTGTGAACTGAACTCGAACACACAATCTCCACACGACTCAGTGAGTAATACTTTTAATAATTATCACAGAATTGGGTTTGTTAAAAATTTCACAATTCTTATTTCTTAGAACAACAGTTACTTGAATGGAAAATATGGCTTCATTTCAAACAAATAAATTGGACCTCAGCAGATATCCGATACCACTGACCTTGAAAAGAGCAAAATTATTAATGCATATTTCGTATGTTTTGGGAGTCAGATTCAATATGCCTGAACCAGATGAAACATATCGTCTTATAAATCCATTGGAAGCTTCACCGGGCGACGAGAAAATGAGATTTTCAGTCTTTCAGCATTGCATATTAAAATTTTCTCGTCAGAGAGCGCCACCAATATTAGTTCCGCACATACAAGTGCACATCGCCGAAAAAATATTACCGATATAGTGAAAACACGAATAGCAAGCTATATTGTTTTTTTTTCTTTTCATTTTTTATTGATTTGTGACCCATTTCCTCGGTCTTCCGCCCACTATATGGGTTTTGCTTCTCTTTCTACTTATTTTCTCTTCTCTAGGCTGCACCTGTTCGACTTGCTGTACTGTCGTTTCCGTGGTGTTGTGGAACGTGCTATTATCTAGTGCGATATTTTTATTATTTTTCGCATAAACATTATCTTCGTGATGTATTCCTAAAAGTTATGATACATGTCCTTTGTTTGAATGTATTTTGTCCGGTCTTTTGTGTCGAGTATTCCTTGTTGCACCAACTGTCTTATCCAAAGTGCACGATCTTGTCAAAAAATACTACAATCGTGTACTGTATCATTTGCTCTCCCGCATGCACATTTTACATCATCGGTAATTTTTCGCTTGTGCCAATATGTTCTAAAATCGCCATGTTTTGTTAAAATCTCCATCTTATGAAGTGTAAGTCGAAACCATTTTCGATAGAATATCGGATCCTCAAGTGCGTGGGAAATGCATTCAATGATTCCGTGAAGGAAAAGCGCTGAGTGGCACAGCGAAATTCTCGTGGACCGCCACGCTGAGCAAACAAAAAGCCGTGCCTGAGCCCCTCTGCAGTTTTCGGCGCATGGTGTGGTGGGGTGGGGGGGACGAGGGAGGAGGACCTCCGCGTGGGAACGCAGGCACGGCAGATCGCACGCGCTAACGCGACTCGTCGTTGCTGTAGCACGCGTGCGGGTGGGTTGGCGGGCGTGTCTGTCTGCCGGCGAAGGGTTTTATTGGCTCATCGCTACGGCAATATACGCCCGGGCCTTTCACCTCGCGTTTTAAAGAGGGCAATTTGATGCTGAGATTATAGAACCAAGCGACTCACGCTTTAGTACAATAAACTTGTATATATGCAGTTACTCAAACCATATATCGTTATTAACAGACGTGTAAACAACTAAGCATTCTCTAACAACTAATTATTTAATTGAGAATTAAATCGCCAAAGAACCGGAAGGATGATGACTCACAATGAAATAAATTTGGACCTTTAGAATGTACCAATATAATTTTCAATTTTGCAATTCAAAGGGCAAACTGTCATTAGTAAACTCACTAGTGATTGGGAGTGGATAATTTGCACGGTTAGCTCAATTTTGACAACGCTAATTACACTAAGTACGTATGTGCAGATATTGCTCCAGTTCGCATAATTCATTCTACATCCCTCTTTGACACAGTACGTACTTGTGTCCCGAGTACTGGCAGGTTTCACAACTCCACGGACTCCCTCACAAAGAACCGTGTATTACATTTCCGTAGCGGAAGAAGGTACATTTCAGACGTGTGAACCCTCCTCATAGAGTTGAGTTCGCCGCTGCTCCGCGTCGCGCCGTGGAGGTTCTCGTTACAGCCAGGGGCGGAGCGGGGCATTGTCCTCGCGAGCGCACGGGGTTGACTGCGTGGGCGGCAGCGGTGGAGTCGCAATGCTCGTCACAGCCTGTAGGATAACGAAGGTGAGCGAGAGACTGTCGTCTGTTCTACTTTCCTATTCTAGTGCTATCGAAACCATTCCGGCGTGTGAAAACTGCAGTTGAAATTATTTTAAATTCAATCTATGTTCATAGGTAATTATGTTCCGTTGTACATTTTGTAAGGTAGCATTTTATTTTTGGAAATAAAAAACAAAACAAAAAACATTATATCTCTGACCTTGAAAGCCAGAAAAAAACATTCCTTATAGGCGTGAATTTCAATTACAAATATTTTTTTATTATTCAAAATTACTTTTCTAAAACTTTTATTCACTTAGTCGAAGAAAGTTGATAATTAGTCTGCGTCAACAGTAGGGTACTTTGAACAAACTTCCGTTATTAGAACACATTTAAAACGTTTGATACCCTGAAAAGAAGAGAGTGGTTTCAAAACACCAAAAACCTCGTAACGTATTACTTTGACGGTCACTCACACCAAATGACCAAGTAATCAGCCGACTTTAGGAACGAGTATTTCGTAACGACCGGAATAAATGTTACGATTACGTTTAAATTCATTGAGTGCTCACTGTGATAAATATCTTTCATTCCTCAACAACTCGTGTTGGAAGAAAGAAGCCCATGAGTAAGTCCTTACTCCTTCGGACCAGTACCCTTCTCCGATGAAGGTCAAGGGTCGTCACCTCACTGCCCTCTGCCGTGACGTCACTGACTTGGCTAAGAGAAAGACAGCCACGTACGAGTTTATTATTCCCGAAAGTTATGCACGGGACAGTAGAATTCATTTACAGATCTTTACAATACCTTTTGTGCAATCCGGACACAATGTAAAAGTCGTCTCTTGGTTTATTTAAAGAGAGGAAGGTTGTATTAAAGACGGGGCCATGTCTTAAGTAAAAACGTTTAAAATCATTGGATTTCTTCAATATTTAGATCAACTACAATATAACTTTCAAACGTTGTTTCGATAAGGTATTTTTGTTCTTATTCATCCTTCACACCTTTCTAAGACAGGTTATGTGAAGCAAGAGAGAAAGTGTCGAGTTTCAAAGATCAAATGCGAAGGGCTTGAAATGTTGTACATTATATTGTGTTTGGTCAGGACCAGTGGCGCATCTATGGTGTGTGTGTGTGTGGGGGGGGGGATGCCAAGGGGGATATAGCCACCCCCCCTCCCACAAAGGACCTGAACTTTCAAGAGATAAAATTGAAATTGATAAAATGTATCTTTGTCCTTTAATATGTGTTTGCCATTTTAAACAATTGATAAATTTGATCACTATTTAATGAATTGTTAATTACCTATCTCATGAATAGATATATTATATTAAAATACAAAATCACTTTAATATTAATAATAATCTTTACAATAATATCTATAAAATTTAGCCCTGTCCTTGATTAATCCGCCACTGGTCAGGACGCATATACAAAATAGTCTTACTCTACCGATAGCACATTCAATTCAAGGTATTGACACGCTATGACGAAAGCAATATATACGCTTCGTTAGTGAAAAATAATGCACAGCAAACATCGATTCTTGAAACCTCATTCCAATGCCAGCAACTCCAACTAGACACGGAAGATTAAATTCGATCTGAAAGGAATGTAAACGTTGATGAATGAAAAGTCCTTGACCTGAAAACGAGTCTACGGTCACTTCGCGTAGGTGGAATACATACTCATGTGGAGAGCACTTACGCAATGCGACCTACACAAGAAAGTAAGGATCCATCATAGCAATTCATCTCGTCTTGTATTAAGAGACAGGAGACGTTTATTAACACGACCTCAATTCACGGGAGATTTAGTAGAAATATCATGACACATTTTGAAAGACGTTTATTCAGATGTGGCATACATTTGGTTCCAAGTGTTGTGAAACTATTGGCGGTACTTCTGGCGCCTCTTAGCACGCCTGCGCAACTCGTTGGCTCCGAAAAGTACACGTCCTGAGCTGCGTCAACAGTGGGCATGAGGAATTGCAGAATTAAGCTCAATTAATACAACTATCAATTATTTCAAATGATTAATAGATAAAAGAGGATCGATAATGTTTACATCAATTACAGTACGCATCGAGTAAATTTTACGATAATTTAATTGAAAAGTGGTTTTTCGCAATTTATATATCTACATAAATAATGAAGTGTAATGATGATAATTATTATTATTATCTTTTATATTTATAATAATATAGGAAAATTTTCGTAAGTTTTATAACTAGGTGAAGTCATATCCCTAAGTCACTTAAGTATATTTCGTTACGATTTATTCTTGCAACACACTAATTGTTCATAAAAATATTACTTAGAAAACTAATCGATTATTGCGTTCATCGATTAAGGAACTCATCTGCGATTTGTGTTGAGTAATGGTATTCATACAGTATTTAAAGTTAATATAATACATAATTATTACAAAAAATTATCTAATTTATCTAATTCGTCCTTCAAGAAGATTCGAAAAAAGAATTGTATGGCAAAGTTTAAACCAACTATTTTGTTGATTACGCTATTTCTTACGGAAAAAATTAAATTAATGGTGTATCACTCGTCGCAGAATCGAGACGAGTAGCGTACCTACAACTTATCAGACCAAGGGTGGGAGATTTTTATAGAGGTTCCCTGTTCCTATCCCAAATCAACGTGTTTGCAAGCTGAGTTAAGGATTACGTAAAGAAATTTGATACTGAATTTCGGGTTTGAATTCATAAATACCTATAAGTTCCTCTAAGAAATAAATAACTACATAAATAAACTATAAGTTATTCGAATCTTTTAATATTATGGTATATTAATGTTTAATTATTCGTTTTTATACTATTTTTGGTGACCCTTTTGGAAGTCCCTTGTAGGATGAGGCCCGGGGCGGATCGCCCCCCACGCCCTCTCCTAGTTACGCTTCTGCAGGAGACACCCTCGCCACAACAACTAAACGAATGTAACAGTTTTTGGTCATTTTATTTCTTTATTTATAAAATGCCCTTACTACTTCACCTTCTGGGACGTGCCAAGGCCAATGATGCAACCGCCTTTAAAACGCTGCATCGAAGTATACTTCGCGATGCTTACGCGTAGCATTCTAGGAACACGCAGCTATATTCCCTTTCCGCTGTTGATAAAAAGGGAAAGCACATTCTCGCTTGTTTATGGCTCTCTCAGAAGATGCACAACAACGAGACATTGTGTTCTGAAATAGTGAATACGTGAGGTGATTTTAGTTCTCACGCGCCAAGTTCACAAAGCGATAGATTACTCATACTTCCGCATTTCTGCCTCAGGTTTAGAATGACCGGTAGACATTTATCACGACTGGTTGGTTGCATTGGCGCTTCCCTGCTGAAAGTGATTTATTTCATGAACTTCTTCGTACACATTAAATGCGTCTCTCGGTATCATATCGATGATAAAAAGGAAGCAATTTCCTTTTGAATTTCTCGTGACGCTAGACGTTTATAGAACAAAATTCCCAAGCAAAGGCCGTTGAGAAGGAACAGCAAATTGTTCAGACATTGCTTGTACTTTAAACTAACAATTAAATATTCTTTAGCGATGTTTTATTGGTAATATAATCCATAAGAAAAATGCAATTTTTTTCTGTATCGGTTACTTTTTATACAGTTTTTTTGTGCGGTTTTAGGGCTCGTCAACGTCAAGGTTATTAGAGCCCTTTTTTATACAGTTCTACTTATGTACTTTTATTTATAATCGGTAGTAATCGATGGTAATAATATATTATACACTAATAAAACTGCAATTATCCCTCAAATAGCTGGTTTCGCAATATTGAATTGAGTTTTCTTTGTGAATATGGCTCAGGTAATAAGGTCGGCAGTTTCGCAATACCATCAAAATTATAACTGATGATGAATTTTTTTTTAAAAATTGTATAAAATTTTACACTAACATTCTATACAATATTGCATTCTAAGATACAATACAAGAATCATCCAACAAAGAGTAAAAAGAGTCTGTTAATTATATAGTGAATATTATACAAGTAATTTTCAATGTTTCACATTTACCTTCCATATTCCTTTAAGCGAAATTCGGTGAACCCAATATAATAAATACTTCACATTTGCACACATATAAAATTCCACAAATTATAGATTTGTTTAGTAAAAAAATAACTGAAACATAAAGAATCAGTAGAATATTGCGATCAAATTATACTACAATTAATGTTCATTATATAATCTTGTACATCGTAAGTCTAGCATTATTTATTTAATTGAGATCAAATGTTTAATGAAAAGAACTCTGTGTACATGTGAAAGGAAAAAGGAAACCTACGGTATCTTCCATGTTGGCAGTGAAGAGCGAGTTTTCCCCTGCATATCTACGTAGCGTATTTGAAGTGGTGCGGGAGGAGTGGGGGAGGGAACTGGGGGTCGCCGTTCGAGAACATCGCTCCTTTGTTTTTCCTTCAGGTATCGACTCATCATACAACAGACAATCGAACGACGTCGCTTTATTGTCGTTCCTCTTATATTTTCATTAATACACGAATAACACACTATTTTAAATCTTTTAAGCGTTTTGAAATTCTAATTTATTTCCTTTGTAAAAATAATACTTAAATTTCTCACTTCATAAGTTGTAGTGAAATAGCATTAAAACAGTTTGGAACGCCCATTTCAAATAATTTGGAAACCCATTTTTTTTCCGGGTTTCGTAAATGCAGCTTGCGTTATCTTTTGTCATCGACTGCTGTAGTTAGATAGTCCGTACATTTGCCAGTACATCGAAAAGCTGTAAGTGAATTGTTAAGTAATGAGAAAGTCGATGGCACTTGTGATCGCAGTAAACAACTCGAATGACATTTTTCTTTTCGTAAGAGCAAGTCACTTACGTAAGTGCAAAGTTGGATGCGTAAATGCAATCAAAACTCGATTTTTTTTGGGAGGGGGGCAAGGTCATTAGAGCCCTTACCACTCGTGTTGTTTTATCATCGTTCATTAAACATTCAGTAGTGATATCGTATTGTCAGAGTAAACAGAAGAGTGCGCTCCGTCAGCGGTCGCCTTATACACGCTGCCGCACCTGCGAAGGACATAGCGTCGGAGAAAAGATTAGGAGAAAGGAAAAAGCCAACTTGCGTGGGTGGAGGCTTTGTGTTTGCTCTTTTTTCTTTCTTTTTTTTATTTTTCAGTTATGACAGTGCATGCACCGTCAATACACTGACAGCTACATTGTCAAGGACCAATGAGTGAGTTGTCAAGTGGTTACAGATTTCGTCCGGAACAATTAAAATTATATTTTCACTCCTAATTTCTTTTTTGGACGTTCTCTGAATGAATCAACTACGATTACAAAGGAGTCTATAGTTTCTTTAAAGTACATACCCATACTTTGCATACAAGAAATTCGTCTATGAAGCGCTTTGAATACTAAGTCTTTCTAAAAGATGTATTATAATAATAAATATAATAAATTTGGAAATAAATATTTATTTTTTTACGTTTACCTCGATAATATATATTTCATTAGTTTCCCCCTTCAGCTTATAATACAAACCTTAAGGACACATAAGAAATATGACATATCTAAGAGTCACCTAAGAGATTTACATTTTCGAAATAGGATTAAAAAACAATAAAGACATACAATATTTCTTTCACATTATCATATATTTCAAACATACATTCATTAGCAATAAATTTCCCGGGCAATAAAAACGGCAAGGAATTTTTCCTGTCCCTCGAAGTGTTCCGAACGCAGCCTCGTGGCTTATTAACCGCATATTTTCTTCTCACAGAGTGTGGGTCCCAAACTAGACACATTTCGACATTCTTCGCATACCTTTATAATTACTTACACAGCATTTCGTGAAACTTTCTCAGTAATGCGTGCGAGAATTCCTTTAAACTCTTCGATGTTTACGAAATAAATGAAGAAAAAGTTATGGAAACGCCGTCGGTACAAAGACATACTTGTTAGAACGGACACTGCATCTTTAAAACTTGGAATGTGAAAAAGTTTGTCAGATAAATCAGTTGCGCAGCAAGCAGTATGATGTTTACGAATAAGTGAGAATATAGACGACAGATATGTAGTTCCCCACATTTTCAAGGCGAGGGATGGATATAACTTTAAATTGCTATCGTGTTTCCATTTATCCCTTCTGTTTTGACATGACAAATAAATAATTTATCAGGGAACGTTAAACAAATCTATGCATTGGAGATCATAAAAACATTATTTTCACAGCGCGAATAAAAAAATACTTGTTGTAGGCTTCCTGACGAAAACGTGACACGTATTATGTGTGAATTTTTTTAGAACAAAGAGTTTTCTGTATAATTTTACTTGGGTATAATTTGGGGGAAAAGTCCATGAGATATTTATTAGCTTCTCTTGTATTCATCAAACAGAACGAATTTAAAGTTCTAATTTCACTTAATTGGAGAGTACAGTTTATTAGAAATCCTACGTCTATAATTTTTGTTGTTTATTAATAAGTTCTCTAAAATTAAATAATCATATATCATTCGCGGTGGGGAATGTATCGCAATGCTAATATCAACAGGAGGTAGAGAAATTCCACCTCATCGATACTAAATCTCATTTCTTGATTCTCATTCATTGCATAGAACTTTTTTCTCTCAATGTTTCAGTTTACGGATAGCAAAAATCACCAAATCTCATCAATTGCTTCCTTGCGGTTTTTTAACCATGTCAAATTCAGGATTTTTTTTAATTTTTATTTTGCTTTACGTATTGAAGGAAAATGCGTTCTAACACCATAGTGAACGTTTATTGACTACCACACACACACACACACACACACATATATATATATATATATATATATATATATATATATATATATATATATATGGTAATTAACATTTTTGTCATCGAGGGTATTGAATCGTGTGTA
>NNCF01129733.1:242113-255419 GCA_002313205.1 Laupala kohalensis
AAAAGTATATTTCTTTAGTTAAGAAGTATTTTTTTATTATTTAATATCATAATAAAATGTTTTCATATTGTAATGTATGTTGGAGTAATTACGAACACAATTCTCTATTTTCTCTCACCGGACATGTCACGTCAAATATTAATTCTGACGACGTATACTTATATGTAATGAAACTTTTGAAGAAAATGTACTAGAATATGCGCGTCGCATGCCGCCCGCGGGACGCTAGTTGGACAGCGCTGGTTTATAAGACTAAGACCCAATTTCACCAAATGTAGAATAATCGCGATTTCCTTAAACGTGATTAGGTAAATGGAATCGCGATTACATTTTATGCGTTTCACCAAGCAAAACTAATCGTCGATTAAGTTGCTCAATGTTTCTGAAGAATCTCTGGGTTGGTAGTAGTTTTACAGTGCATTATGGGTAATTTGAAGACAAATGACGGGAGGAAAACGCATCATGTTGCTCACTACCGCCACCTAAGGACACCATAGGCAGCAGCGGGCCTCCCTCGTGCCACTGAACATAACCTATAAACCGAGCTACGAGCAAACAAACAAAATGGACGCCATATTTCTCGCAGTTCTGAAGAAAATCGCGATTTGCGCTGGTAATCGAAGGGTCCCCGAACGTTTAAGCGTTAATCGCGATTTTCTCGTAAATCGAAGATGGTGGAACGCGCATTTTGATAATCACGATTTACTGCACAGAAAATCTCGTTTAAGACATTAAACGAACTTGGTGAAATTGGGCCTAAGAAGCAACATAAAAAGAAACTCACGTTTAGTGGTTATTCTTATTCAACTTGTAGAATACTATATATTTTGAAGTTTTTCTCAAGGCTACTTATGAATTCCATTTCGTTGATTCTTTACATGATAAAAACGATTTTTGAGAAAAGATATTAATAATTAACTTTGTTGACAAAAAAGCAGTTGCAAACTGGTTACGACCACGTGGGGAATAATAAACTAAGTTCTGGAAACAAGTCACGGACCATCCGATCAATTCCGATCAAGGACCCAAGGGCAGTGGCGTATTTTATAAAAGGAATTATGTAATTAATACGAGTATGTATTGTTATCCATTTATTATTCCAAAATGAATTGTAGATATTGTGCGCAATAAAAATTCGAGATTAATAGAACAAAATTATTAATGACATTCCTGCCCATGGAAAATCCGCCACTACCCGAAGGAAACCCAAAGAAAAACCCGGGTCAGGATGGGAGGAAAGAAACAGTACAGTACTCCCTCATTGGTGCACATGCAAGTTAAAGCTTCGTGCTCTGCACACGTCCTCCTCACTTGTCTTCTGCAGTCACGGCACTCTACTGCATTGTATTCAAATGCAACCCGAGGTTCCCGACTGGCCGTCGCCGCCGCCCCCTCCCTCGCCTCCCAGCTGCGTTTCCGCGAATCGTGCTTGCTGGCACGGGAAACCGGTTCGGGACGCACGCTTGCAACCGGGCGTACGAAACACTACGTCACCTCCTTACATGATCCGCTATGTGTTGTTAATGTCACGGAAGGTTGTGGGGTAACAAACAATATGTTTTGTTCCTACAACTCTGATGTTGCATTCCTGTTTTGTAACAAACAATAAGTTGTATAAATGGATAATAGTACAATTTATTAAACAATTCCTTTAATTAATATTAAATCCACTACTGCCCTTGTGCACTTGATCAGAATTGATGGGATGGTCCTTTGTTTGATTTCGGAGAGTAACTTAGTTTATGGTCCCCCACATGGTCATACGCAGTTTGCAAATGATTTTTCGACAAGAAAGTTCATGTATTTATCCTCCACTATTATCAGATATACCACTAACAATACAAATTCTACCGTATTAGTTTCGAATCATTTTAGGTAATCAAGCACTATATGTGCTAACGAGAAAGGCTCATCATGAAACACACTAATGACGACGAAGATTTCGATGCATTAAAAATATTTTATTTATTCATGCCCTTCTTATCTCTCTCATGCAATTCTACAATATATTTTCAGTCTGGAAAAGAATTATTATTCCTGGGTGTGCTTCGAATTTTCTCTCTCAAAAAATATTTATGACACTTCCATATAAAATCAACTTACGCGCTAAACTTTCGGTCCGATGAAATATCGGAGATGAAGGATAAGGTCAAATAAGTAAATTATGTACACCAATAAGAAGCCTGATATAGTAACTTGAATGAAGGTCGCAAATCTAGAATGGGTAGGGGTAATTACAACGAGTATCCGAGTAATTACAATGGTTCGGACAGTGGAGGAGGTATTCCTGAGCATATTACGTCTCCAAGGAACACTGACGTTCTCGATCAAGATTCATCGATGAACTTGAGGATTATTCAAGAACAAAATAAACATGAAAATGATGAAGAAAATAATGACTCGGAAATAAAAAATTGTAACGTTGCCATTAACTTATTTTTAATAGTCATAAGCAGTTTGTACGGGTTTTTTTTTAGAAAAAAAAATTACTTAATTGTCTTGCATCACACTGTTCATAATCACATAAGTTTTTTCTCTTGTAAAGTGTTAAAATTAGTTACCTAACTAATGAATTATTTTTAAACGAACCTCCTGGGATTCCGATTCACGAGATACATTCAACGAGCACCGCGACATTATCTTACGGGAAATTTTTACGAAGAAAAATACTAAATGTAGCCAACTAGTAGGTCTACTTATCAATTTTAAATATTTTCTGTCACGTCTTTTATACCACCAAATGGAAAATATATGTTCTGCTAAGATACACCTCCTCCTCCTCCTCCTCCCACACGAACACACAGAAAGATTATTCGGAGGTTCATGTACCCTCAAAAGATTATTTTCTGCTTACGCCACTGCTTCACGGCACCACAAATTATACGAGAAATTTCCGCGTAACTTCTCCCCAACCCACCTGCGAAATACCACTGATGGTGAGTTTCGCACCTTTCACACAATTGAATCTCTGGGGAAGACGCATCCCGTCGATCCGACCTTTCACCTCACTATCTCCCCATGTTCTGCTCGGGGTCCGCGACCGGTCCGAAGCATTCAGTGCAAGGGAGCGACCCTCGTGGAGGGCGATTGTGATTATGCGAGTGAATAGTCTCCTCTCCGCTCCCCTCCATTCAATGCAATGAAAAGAATTTCGAGGAATTCCCCCATCTTGCGTGCGGTAATATTTGCCCTCCCGCCGAAACTCGAAAGAACGGTATAAAGAGCTACTACGCTCAACCAATTGTGGGAGTGTTGATAAATGTTTGACAGAGGTGAATACCTGTTCAAAATTGTTACCCCATAGTTTAACTCAAAATCAGAAAAGGGATAATGGATAATGATTTCATAAGGGTGTGGTTCTTGGGGAAGGCGAAATCCCTATGGTAACATGGGATTTTTTTCTCCGGAAAAAGAAAATTATTGAGGGCGAATTGATTCAACCCCAGTAAAGGATACTTATATGTGAGATATTTAATTCATTTATTATACTTAGGGGCTTTGATATTTAGTTAAATACCTAAAATAGAGGGTATAATAAAGTTTCTGAAATTGTCGAAATCTTTTACGTGTTATTCTTCATAGCTTTCTTTTAAATTCTTACAAATTACGGATGAAACTTCACCTATGAGTGGCTTTTCTATCGCTCAATTATGTATTTACAAACATTCTAAACAGTTTTTAACATCTGATACATCCCACGTCAATCACACTTTCAAAGTTTTTTTCCCCAATTTCATGAGATATATGCTCGATCTCTGCTACATTGGTAAATGTTTCGCAACGTTTTCTACAATTTATTTTCATTGTCAGAAGAAACCAGTCCGTCAGTTTCTACCACCTACAGGCGACATCTGTTGACGGATTCCTAATTGTACGATGACGAAATTGTTTTTGCCTGAGGTTGCGCGTTCCGAGTTACAAGAGAAGCCAAGTCGTATTACATATTTACTCCATGTGATTACACTAATCTGCTACCTCCAAATATCAGCTCAACACCATCAGAAGCACGCGACTGATGGTGGGGAAAAAAGTGTAAATAAGTATATGCAATTACACATTGTTTGGGTTACTAACAACCATCACGACTTTCGCCTCCCTTCATGGAAAAAGTGATAATTGGTACTGGACGTATTCTACCAGTCACGAAAACGTCTTTCCTCCGGTGACAAACCCAAAATCAAATACTTCGGGGCAATTCGAAAGTTGAAATGCTTCATAGACTCAAAGCTTCGTAGATGATTTCCTCACCTAGAATGTGAAGATTTATAATAAATTCATGTAATCCATATACATGCAATATCCTGTCCCCATTTTTGGTCTAATATACTCAATTTTATGAACAAATTTCCTTTCCAACGAGAATAAAACTCACAAGTTGAATAAATCAAGAATTTGTGCTAATTATGTGTGTATGAATTATTCGTAATATCTTCTATACTTAAAATATTCAACCAGGCACAGGAACAGAAATGTCCAGAAAATCTTGATTACAAATAATAACCCCAAACTTTATGTAAATTCGAATTTGTTCATCGAAATAAGTATCCGTGCTACGAACTTCATATACTCGTGAAGTAACATTTATATAAGGATGGTATTTGCTGTTAGTAACGTTTGCGGTAGAAACGTGGTTATCGGGCGAGTTGTAGTACAGCAGATCAAATGGAACAAATAGGTCCAGGTATTCAAATCGTATCACCTTAACAAGATTACGTAGTCATTTGGATGTAGGAGGGTCTAAACTGTTACTATAGGCGCGTAGTTACGAGTCTAACGATAGAGAATGGAGACAAAATATGTGGTTGCAACGCAAATTGTTAGCTAAGGATGAAAGGTTGATCGGAGAGCGAGAATTGATTTCGGATTGTGAAGTGAATGGACGTAAGGTTCCGTGCAAAAGTTAATAACCTGATAACATTCACGGTAATATCAGGTAGTAGCTGATGAATTCAGGATAGAACTGAATAAAATATTCTATACTGTAAATGTTCACAATATCAAGAGGGGAATTTATTTAGAAGACATCATTCTGATATTTACGATTTAATTCGCATTTTCGGAATGCTAAAAAACATGATCCAATGATCTGACGAACGCGTGTTACCTTCGTACGTGTCCTAATGTGTTGTGTGTAGCCGGGTTCTAAACCACGCGGGTGGCGGCCGCCTGCGGCACACGTCCGTTGCACGCACGTCGTTCATGGCTCAAGGGCTTTGCGTTTACGGTACAACAGGACGAGAAGCGACTTTGGGACGAAGCAGCAGCTTCCGTCGGCTGTGACAGCACCGTTGCGTATTCTCTCCATTGCAGCGAAGGAGCTCGTCTGTTTCAGTGTACTGTTACAAGATATTACATCGCTTCTAAAAACACTTTTTTCCCTTTTCTTATCTCACTGAGAGGATCCTCGGAAACTTGGACTTGGCGTTCGACAAAAATCTTTACGTTTGTTATAATCTTGGGTTCCGAAAACAGAATTTATGAGAGAGTGTCTGTTTATGTAAACACAAGAACTTGACAACCACTTGATGTGAGTTCGCCATACTTTTCGTGACTATACCTGCAATTTAGTTCCATTAACTTTAGACAAATTAAAAACATTTTCTTTTAATTTCTTTTCACCTTGGTTACCCCGTCTCTTTAGCAATAGCAATACGGGGGTCTCTCAGTATCTTGTCTTCTGTTTGTTCCTCTACCGTACTGCTATTCGTACTAAACATACCTCTAATAGTAAGGACATTGTCTTTATTTCTATTAACTTACTATTCTCTCTCGTGACAATTACGTCCTGGCGCATGAATAGACAAAAGAAAAACAATGAATAATCAAAGAAATCATTATATACTGCAGAAAAAAGACTATTTCAAAGAATATTATATTTTTATACATAAACCTATTCGCAGAAAATCGCACTGAATATCAAGACATTGCGAAATAATTTATATTGTTATTGCTGACGACAGTCGTGAACCTTGGGATCGAGTATATAATGAGAACGACATGTTTCCTTTTTTATTAAAAAATAGATACATTTCCACACGCGTTTCCTTTTTTATTTTTTACTTCGGAAAATTACTGAAGCAATTCGTTGATTCTCAGGTATGTGCTCAACTGTTCTTTGTATAGTAATAATGGTTAACACAGAACTCCAATTTTCATGCCTTCTTTTGCGTGTTTACCATAAGGTCTTGATACTTCGGGAGTATGTTGCAACGTTGAAATAACTTACGTGAACAAATGAAATATTACTCATGCATGTAGGAACATAGTTTTCGCATCCGTTAGCTGAGCCCATCTCGCATGTTCTGATAAGTTTCGTGTGTGTCTCTAGAAGATGACCATGGGATGAGTCGGCGCATTCTCAACATGTTTCATTGCTCTTCGAAGGAAGCGTTTTGCAAACAAAGCACGCCTTCCAAACATTTCCCCAGGCTTTCCCATTCGAGATTTGCGATTCCTGGATAGTGTTAGAACAGAGAGCTGCTCGCTAAACATGATAATAAATGTGTATGTGAACAGGACATTACAAATTAGTAAAACACTAGGCTACTTTATTTTCTGGAGGCAAGCAAAAGGCAATTCAAACATTTACTCTTGAAATTACCTTAGAACCAAGGAAAGATCTAAGGGGTTCATTATAAGACGGTTGTAAACCTACAACCTAGTCATTTCATTATAACTCGGATGACAGGAGGTATTATTCATTCCCCTTCTCCAAAGTGCTTACTCACTATTCTACAAACATTACGCAGTGCGTAGCACAGAAAGGTGTTGCCGGTCACTGTGATTAAGAACACGGCACCCAAGGAGATGGCAGAGAATTAACGTCTGCTTCGTGACAGATGCAAGGTCGCAGCCACCGACATTGGAGATCTCCGCATTATCCTCGTTTGCCTTGATTGTTTCTTTTTCATACAAACCATTTCTGCGGGACTAATTTAATTCACTGTCACAGTCTGATATTCAAGACATTTGCATTAACTCTTATATTACAACACTTATCTTACAACAGCGATTCTCCATCTCATGAAGGTTATTGATGTATGATTATTATTAACGATCCAATTGAAACGACTCATAAAAATATTTGTGGTCTGTTTCTAAAAAAAAAAAACATTATTCGTATGTTAATTTCTCAGGGTTGCGTAGATGAAAATTTGTTCCCACATTTTCCGAATAGCAACAAAACCTTGTCTTAATATGAAGGGTCATTTGGGGAAGGGGGTAAGATATATCATTACAGGTGCGGTATGTTGGTGATGTGGGGACTTAAATATTGTAATTGATGCGTAACATAATTTACGGACGACCTCTCATCAATATTTTGATACCAGCATGCGTCCAACATTACAAGTCCATATAATCAAGGTTCCATGTTCCTTCAATGTTCTGTTGATGGAGGAGAAAAAAGTTCGTCGTAGCAGCCTCAGGACCATATTCCGCGACTCCCCTGCTCGCGGGATTAGCAATCTTTCTTCCAAACCCTTCGTGAGTGGGATGTTAATGTCACAGAACAAAGCCTCGCTTGCTTTGACAAGCGGCCATGACTAGCGAGTTCCAGCTTCCATAACATTCCTCTTTTTTGCTATGCAAGGATACTCATTGAATAACAAACAAAAAGTATTCGATGTAACCTTCATTTGTGTAGGATGTGCGGACGTGAATGTATCCCTTTGCGTGATGCTATGCGCGAAATATTTCGTCGATTTCTTGGACATCCGGAGAGGTATGAATGAAGACGAATAAGATCGGAACCTCGCCACATCCCATTCACGGTCTCTGGAGAATCTGCTACACGACGTAACGAGCCTGTTAAGAGCTGTCACTTTCAATTTTACACCACCACTAAGTTGACTTGTTTAGGTTCATTGAGATTCATGATTCACGATACGGGTTATTACAGACGGAGATAAATGGAATGCCTTCATTCAAAAGATAAGAATACAACAAGGTTATGAAGATAAAATACGGTTTTCTTTTTAATGATTATTAACTGAGCTTCAGCCAAGTTTTACGGACAAAAATCTCTTGGGTTACGAATATTGGGACTCTGCAGAGTGCGACAGCGACTTAGGTATGTACGACTCTGACATTCCCCTGAAGAAGGCTACAGCATGATGGCCGAAACGTTGGTAGTTGTATCTACTAAGACGCGGTTTGTCCCGGACAGACAAGTTCATACTGACTCCGGCCGCGGAAGCCTATGTTTATAGAAGACATTGATTGTGCGAAAGGACCAAGGAGAAGGGTAGAGAAACCGATCCAACGAGAATGGTTTCTATGTGTAACTTCATCGCTCGTTCCTTCTTCGAAAAGTGTCACGGCCTGACCGAGGATATGATTTATGTTTATTGGTATATTTTGGGTAATTGGTTAAACTGCGCTAAAACAGCATCATTGGAGAGCAAAATAATGTACACGAAAAAGAGAAGAAGAAAAAACATATACACCAAAAATTGACAAATATAGTTGTATGAAAAAACAAATACTTCACCGATAAAACTCGAATTAATTCCATACATTTAAATATGCTGACAATGCGTCTTTTTTTCTGTTGCAGAATGGCGAGTGCGCAACGCGGGCGGCGGCGAGCAGCTGCGTGGCTGACGCAGTGCGCGCTGGTGGCACTCCTGGTGGCGAGCGTGAGCGCAGAAGAGAGCGTGCGTGTGTGCAATGAATACGACCAACTCGTCACTTCCAGCACGTTGAGTTGGGTGGCGGCACATCGAGGCGTGCGCGTCGCACACGCCGTGCAAGTCGGCTCACTGCTGCCACCAGGTGAGGAGAATTCACTGCTTCATGCGTCACGTGATATTCCGACTTCAGATGGAGAACTCTCCTGTACATTCTTGACATTCTATTAGTATTATAACTCGCAGCTAACTTTTTATCTTATCTAGGAATTTTTTGCTTCCGGAGAGTAAATTAGTTTTTTTTCCCCTCCACGTGGTCATACGCAGTTTGTACTGTTTTTTGACAATAAATTTATTTATTATTATTACCCTTCGGGGAAGTACCCTAACCTCAAAGACTGAATAATGCTTTTTTAAACAAGATTCATACGAATAATTTCAATCTTATTACACACGATTTATGTCGATTAGATGCATTTTACAATATTATTCAGATAATAAATTGTGTTACAAAAAATTTATAATAATAATATGAATATTTATTAATATACACTAATATTTAAGCACTATAAGGTAGCTGCATGGCTAGAAATTACAAACGTATTGTAGTTAAAGATTGTTTTTAAAGATATTGCTCCAAGCTATTGTAATTAAGAAATATTTACTAACGTTTTGAACAAATGAGCTCCACCCACTTCCGAAGACAGAAAGGAGGAACTCTTAAATCATTTTTGTCAACATAAAGTTGAATAAGATATGTATTACCTTAACTCAGGTCATTGAAGTAACTGGTCTTCGTAACATTTCCAAATGGGTCCCAGATATAAGCAATCAATTCATGGAACTGCCAAGGAAATGCAACCAAGCATAACTCCTTCACTTAGAACACGGATGCGCAGGGAAATGGATGGAGACAATTAGTCATCTGAACCCTTTCCATCCATGCTAATTTTGTGGTCTCCTCTATGCTAATGTTCAGAACTCTACAAAGGGGCTAGGGACCAGAAGTGAACGGATACTAAGGGCTTTTCATTACTCCTAAAGAAGACGAAATTAAAAAGATGGAAGGTAGAACCGGAAGCACGTTTCCTGACTCGTTTACTCCCGCGCGGATGTCATTTCTAAGATCAGTTTTCGGAGTGTCAAAATTTATGTGGTCGGGCATTGTCTTGACCACTAAGAAAAAATTTAAAACGACAAAAGATATCTTGTTTTTTAAACTGGCAGATCATTACAAAAGAATTATTAGTTTATTGTCATCCACATTGTCATACGCAGTTTTTACTGTTGTTTTTTGACAGTAAATTTATTATTATTATTAAAGTCACAAATCAGTAAAAAAAATAGAGATTTTCTGGTGTTATCTAAGTACAATGTACATCCGTGTCTGAAGCCGAAACTGTTCCTCTAATCTGTGAGTAAATAGGTATACATTTTTCAAAACGCACAGTATTTCTAACTAAATTTGAATGTTGACATGGATGACAGGTACGCGGACAAGTAAATGTTTATTCATCGAAAGTCATATTAATATCGTACATTCACCCGTCTCGTAAAAAAGTCGTGAAACTTCATTAAAACCATTACTCAAATTGAATGACTTTCTCTCTGAGTCACCTCCAATGAACCAACTCGGAATGTCGCCTGAGTCACGGACGCTGCCGCATGCAATCTCCGCAGACTCGTTCTATCAACAATCGTTCATCAAAACCACCTGTAGACACACCCATTGCAATCAACGAATCGTTTATCACTCAACTCGTCGAACTCAAGGTCCAAACCTCCGACTCTTCAAAAACATAGATATGTTTCAAAAATGTTCCGTAGCCGAGTCAAGATCATTTCTGGAAATGACATTGGAAGGGGTATATGTGGTTCAGTAATTGGATTTCGTAACCAACCAACGAATGAAAAAAGTCATTCAGGGGGAGTGCTTGAAATTTGATTCGTTCAACGCAGAAATGAAGAGATTCTTTCCGTTAGATTACAGTGACGATTATTGTATAAAAGCAATAAATCGAATTTTATTCCTTCTCTTGTCTTCCCCCTCGTGATATGTGTTCAATTAATTGTATTGCGACGCCATGGTATATGGCAATATTAGATAATAAAAAATACTTTTTCTATTATTTACAACTGATTCAGTTCATGGATTGAGACCGATTTAAACATTACTTCCTCTTAATTAAGAGATATTAGATTATTATTATTAAATAATAATAAATTTAACAAATATTTTAATGGTAAAAATATATTAATGGAATGTACACGAAAAATGCTCGAGTTTGTTCGAAATATTAGAAACACTATGTGGAGAGTAGTGAGAAATACGAATTAAGGAATTACGAGCGACCGACGAATGTTATTAAAAAATCACAATTTGTCGAAATTATGAAAGAAAAAAATCATTATCCATAAATGTGTCGAAAGAAAATTGAACTTCGCGGGATTAATATTTGAATAAAACCTTCTCAAAGTTGCATTGGCTCTTATGTATAGTCTCTAAGAGACTACTTTTTTTAAAACGAATTCTAATGTTATTCTCATTTATATTTAAAACCAACACCCGTGTCACAAATTTAATATAGAAGAAAAGTAGAACGAAATTTGCCGCAACCTTTCGGGACAATTAAGAAAGTTATTCAACGAAAACAATTGCAAAACTGGAGAACTCGAGTCAAATTAGAGACTATTTACATAGTTTCAATTTAAACGCTACAATTAATAATTTGCCGGTTTAAATACATCATAATTCACGAATAACTGTTATAGTGACTGTTTTTAGTATAAACAAAATAGGTAACATTATTGAAAGTTTAATAAATATAGTTATGTGCTTGACTAGCGCCGGGAACGCTCACACTACCTTAGACGAATGAATAGTTTTCTCCGGTCACCAATCAGTCATTTGTGTTCAAAGTACGTGTGACAATTTAAGCACACGATACTGGGGACATCGCTGAACACCTGCACATCATGCAGCGTTTCATGGAGAATTCAGCTCAGTTCCGCCGTCATTATGAGGTACCGCAACTCCAACCATGGCTGAAATTACACCTCATCACTATGAATTACGTGTCGAAGCATTTAAAGAAATTGACACCTTCTAATGCAATAATTGCGTTAGAATTATACACCAAGGCATCGAACTTGCATTCCTGGTCTGCGGAATATAATGATTCCTAATGAACGAATCTCAATGAGTTACCATTAAGACATTTCTTTCGCAGCAGACCACCCGCGAGAGCAGTCAATGAGTGGGTCCAATTAACGAGGTAGACCTCGACAGTCACAGACTATAGAATAAAATGTTTTTTTGACAATTATGGCTATTGACTGATATATTTCATTCTTTTCTCCTGTTCATAGAAGTCGCCGTGTCCTGTTACAAATTCTATTGTGCTCCTAGTCCGTACAAATGTAACCTGTCGGATGTATTCATACGTTTGCCTGCCTTTTATGCTTTTGTGCCACCGTGTTTGCCACCCTACAATTAACGCATTTGTACTTTGCGGGACCCCTTTTTTCTCGATACAAATCGGTATTTGAAGTCCCAATCCGGTAGATGTGGTAAAAACATAATGTGCCAAACTTTCCTCTCGAGACTTGATTTGATTTCGAGACTCGAACCCTTTTCCCCAAAGTTTTCTTGTTCGCCAGGATCCGTGGGAGAAGAGAGTGGCGACGGAGCAGAAGGGGAAGAAGAGAACTCGGAGTCGCAGAAGTCGCTGCCTGTGCACGTGTGCCGCGCTCGCCATCACGGTGTGTGGGTGTCGGGAGCGCTGAGGCCAGACACGGGCCGATGCCACGTCGCACTACAGGTCAGATTCGTCTGCACACTTATATTTCTAAGTCGCCACGAATTAAGTGAATTTAAACAAATATGTTATTGATTAGAATATATTAAAAGTAAACACGCGTATTTATATTGTGTATTATGTTGATATATTTTTGATTAACTTATCTATTTTAGCGCCCTTATAGTGACATTTTTTCATCACTAAATATCGATCGATTTAAGATCGCTTGGTCTGTTACGCCATTCCTAGGTTCACATTTTATTTCTACTTTTGTTTTTCTTCATCTAGTCGCTTATACGTCTCTGTTTCATGGCACCCCTCGTATTTCTGTGAATCTCGTATTGACTCAGTTCTTGTGCATGTTTCTAAAAGCTCATATTTCATTTTATTGATCAGGTGTTCATGTCTAAAATTAAAATATCAAGTTTCCTGCACTCTCTTACATAGTATGCTCCCTCATGACCGTGGAGCCTACAGCGTCAGGGCATACTGGCGCTTTGCCCTTTGAAACTTTAGCTTTCACCCTCTAGCAGAAAATATTCTCTCTTAAAACAATAGTGGCCGATGTCCAATTGTTCCATGTTTCCGTACACAAAGAATATTTCTTTCGGGTATCATTCACCAGTTGTAGAATTTTGTTTCCTCGTAAACAAAGATTTAAAACGAATGATTCTGATTGTTTCTTATAATAATTTTATCTCTATCTAATCTTGCACGGTTGTCTACATTTTCTCTGTAGCCCCATTCTA
Organism: Laupala kohalensis; assembly: GCA_002313205.1. Classification (NCBI taxonomy): domain Eukaryota; kingdom Metazoa; phylum Arthropoda; class Insecta; order Orthoptera; family Trigonidiidae; genus Laupala; species Laupala kohalensis. Next base: position 255,293 of record NNCF01129733.1, read on the forward strand.
ACCCGTGTTATCTTGTTTCTTTTGGAAAATTGAGTGGAATGTGAATCCTTTGCTTCCTTAAAGTTAAGTGGCTAATTATACCAAAGTTGTTGTACCTATTTTAATTGCAATTTAGAATATATATATA
>NNCF01129733.1:255542-284135 GCA_002313205.1 Laupala kohalensis
ATATAAATTCAACATTCTGAATACGTACAAGCCGAAAGAAGTTGGTAGTACATGATATTCCTCCAACCTTCTCTGTTTTTTATTCTCATAGGGTGTAGCTGAGCGCTACGAGCAATACCAAGTGCTCCAGAACGTGGGTGGCGGCGCTCGTCTCTCATGGCGTCCATGGGACAAGTTCCCACTCAACACGAAAGGAGCTGTCGCATGCGCAGATAATAAAGTGTACGTGGCGCGTCGCAAAGTGGCTCTCGACGACGTAGCGGGTACAGCGGCTGGCGTCTCGCACTACGCCGGACGCTTCGACACCAACGACGGTTTCGGACGAGTCTTCGTGCTGACTGAGGTAAGAAGGAGCGAAATTTCCCTTGCTCTTCAATCTTGCTCGCAACAGGGGGTGGGGTTCTCTGTCCGTAAACAGGGGGTGGGGGTAACCGGGGAGCATTTCTGTTTCAAAATTTTCCTTTTACTACACACATTTTATAAAAATTAACTTTAAAAAAATGCATCAAATAAATAATTAACAATCTTGTATTATTAATAACGGTAACAATTATTTATTAATGATATTAATCTGGTATTATTAATTTAATTTATCTTGTATTATTAATAAAAATTACAATTATATTATTAATAGGAATTATAACTATTAACAAATATTAATGTAGTAACACTTTCACAAAGTAGACCTTTTATCAACTTAAATTTTCCTCAGGTCTAATGGGTGAGTGGGCTATAGACACTGCTCGCGCGGCATCTAAGACATGCCGGATTTGGGAATTTTCAGGACTATAAGTTTTTGATTTTTTCTGAAAATGTTATTATTGATTTAGACAAGTTTTTTAAAAGAACTCTACTGTAAATCAAAAACTAACATCCATTTATCATTTCTACAATTATCGTGTGTTGTTTCAATTTAGGCAACTGTCGCGAATTATGGCAAACACCAAGGGCGTGGAATAAAACTTAATTAAAAAGCGAGGTTTAAATTAACAGTCATTGCCAAAATAGTTAGATTATAGAACGCTCCGGAATATAGAATGCCGGACTAGAGAGGTTTTACAGTACTAATGTTTGGGCCATCCTTCATTGGTCACTTCCAGAGGTTCTACTGAAATTAAAATGAAAATTTATCAGTTTCATCTTGTCTCCAAATGTAATTTAAAGAAACATAATTTATTGCCGTTCTTGTTCGTCTGGTTTATTTTCTGAGGAATATTCTTATACGCCTAAACAAAATTCTGTGCTCTTTTTTTTACTATGTAGTGTTTGTAGAAAACATAGCAATGTTTTTCATTCGGTACGAAACGGTGATCCTAGTGATGATGTTTATACTAGCGGTCTCCAAGAGTCAATTTAGGACAATTTTTCACGAAGATTTTACATTTGCGAAATCATTCAAACTACTTTTACAATCGGCAGACAGGCTCCACGCGTGGTAGTTCACAGGCAACGCCAACAATGTGTTATTCGGAATTATATGCTTTCTTATGGAAAATATCTGTGTTGCTTCCTATTGTTGATGTATTCTTGTGAACTGCTTATAGATATAATAATAATAATAATAACCAACTTTCCATTCCCTTTTCCCCCAAATGCGATATATATCATACTTATACTCGTTCATCTTTCTCATGAAAAGAAGGGAATTCACTATTGTCAATATAAATAAATAAACTATTGTCAAAAAAGCAGTTGCAATCTGCGTACGGCCACGTGGGGGATAATGAACTATGTATTTGAAATAAGTAAATAACAATTTCCAAATAAATTTCAATAGTCTATCTTCTTTTACGTAACATGCTTTAAAGTGAGACCAGCACTCCAAGATTGTCAAATCACTGATATGTTTAATTGCTTTCTTAATTCTATTCTGACTATTTTAAAACATGATATGAATAATAATGAAGAAAAAANTACACCATCAATGATAATTGCAATTATTTCCTTAAAATGGCCGGTGAGGTATGTATTTGAAATTGAAATCATAATAAGAAAATGTTTGTTATTTTGTGATTTACTTCCACTTGGGTTCGTACTACCATAAGGGATAATCCAATGCTTGCAGCTCAAGCGTCTCAGTCTTGAAACTGCGAGACCCATAGTCGTCGTTTGATTTACTGCTTGTGGTTTCCCGTACTTGGAGCCACTTTTCATCATCGCATCGTGAAAAGACGCAAGTGGGGCGACTTAATGTAGTCACAACTCATTTACAAGCGATTCTGCGCTACTCCCTATATGGCTGCATTCGAGACATTCGCGTTTGAGTAAAAAGTATCGACTCATAATTGGTAAAACGCAGGGTAATTGGTAACTGTAAGTTAGATGCAACCCTGCGAAGTATACATTCGTTACATAATCACACTTTCACATTTGATTAAAACAAAATTGTTAGGTCCATTTCCGTGAATAGCATGAGGGTAGGGTTGTTGTTGTTGTTGTTGCTTTTACTTAAATAATTAAAACTCCTAATATTGACAACATTTAAAAAAATCGTTTGGAACCGTCAAGTTGGTAGCACATACATTCAAGAATCAGTAACTGCAAATTTCATTGGGCAATCCAATTGAAGAAGTAAAATGTCTTTTGTCAGTTAAGTTAGAGAGTTACATATCAACATTTTATAATCGCGTATCGTTTTTGTTATATACTGATTTGATCACACAGTGCTCCAATACTTCATGTGGCTTTGGAAGTTATGGATATCATCAATGATCTCAAGCATCTTTTTTATTTAATTCATGTATTAATAAAACAGAACAACATTTTTTTTTAATGTACGTTGATTACTTACTGGAACGTGATTCAATCTCTAAAGAGAACTCCCTCTTATGCTTCTTTTGACGAAGTCTGCGACATAAACTACCTTTACTTTCTCGTCACATAACTCAATCCGTGATGTGACGTCACACTCGCAAAGACGAAAGGAAACGAACATCCCTGTTGTAAGCAGCTGCAGCAATCGGTCGGTGTTCGGAAGGCGTAAGATCGAGACGGGCTCCCAGAGGTCGCAGGGCAATTGACGAAGTGAGGGTGATGAGGAAGAGACTGCTCGATGTGGGTAACGGTAGGGGTTGGGGGTGCTGCAGACGCTATGTGCCTCGCATGCACGCGCCGAGCCAAGGCGTCTGCACCAGCATCTCAATGCATCCCGTTGCCTTTGCAGACTCACTGACGAAGGCCTCTCTTTCTTGCTGACACGAGCGAAGTACTCTCTTCTTCAAATAAAAGATCTACCATCTGGAAATGATAGAATTTTCGAAAGATAAATCTTTGACATCTTGAGATATAATTAAAATAACCTTTTAAATCTAGTTTACTTTTTTTTTTTTTACTTTCACATTTTAGTTTACCTGTTTTTACTAAAAACTCCCCGGTTATGACATGGCTGGGATAAGATCAGTTTGGGGATATGCAACCCGCCACATCGTTAACTTGAATTATACTTACAATTATTCCCATTATATGTCGTTTAAGTACGTGGAGCCCAGGTATATCCAACCTCTTAAACAGGTGCTCCCCTCGTGTGAATTTAAAATTTCCCAATTTCTCCTCTGAAGTACATTTTCTAATTTTCAAATATTTATTACGCATATGATTATTTATTTCTTGAATAATTTATAAGCTTCAAAAATATTTAATCTTTATTGGTTTTTAACAATGACATTACGAATGCCATATTTCGTTCTCTTTAATTTTTCATCTCATATTCTGATCTGTTCTACTCCTTCTTTTCATGTCTTTTCATCTCCTTGTCCGCTGGACCCAGTTTCTTTGTTCCATATCGTTCCTAGTTAAAGTGTGTCTCGTGTGGTACCTCATTTCTTGTTATTTGCGTAGCTGATAATTTAGTTCTGTATAGCATTCGGGAATGGGATCCCTGAATCCTAGTGTGAATTTAATTAATTACATGGCCATCGCGCGTGACACCTTATCTAAGTAACCCTTGTTTCTACTACTTTGCGTCACCCGATATGTTCTTGAGAGCTAATGAATGACAATTCCAACGCCTAGCTTAGGATTCTGAGACCGCACTGAGAAATTCAGTTCTAGGCATTCACAGGGGCAAAAGCAGATGTCCGAATATTCATTGTCATTTCACGGGAAAGGATGAGCTCCACGGATAACAGATCTACAGATCATCAGCTCAAACATGCGAGATAAGTTAAATTTCTGACTAGATGGGCTGTGGGAATTCCCTAAAGAAATTAGCGGACTGAAGTTAATAAAAACGTTAATGGTTTCAGAAATTAACTTTCAAGTTAAAAGGCTAATCAAAATGTTACTTTTGTTAATTAATGATTAGTGGATTAACGCTCTTCTGCCCAGCTATGTGTTAAATTAAAGATCGAAAATTGAGAACTCTAAACTGAATTCTTTTGACACAGGATGACGAAGAAAAGGTGTTCACTGACGGCGAAGTGCTCGTGGAAACAGAACCCGTACGCTACGAACTGTCCTCTGTGGAATTCAACAAATGGCGCAAGCGCCTGACTCGCCGCCGCACCGTCTTGGCCACGGCGCTGCTCCGCAACGGAGCGGGCACCGAACCCTTCGAAGTGGACTCCATGCTGCAATACGAAGCCAACTACTCCTTGTACTGGGGCCAAGCGCCGGCGACCATCAAAGGCTTGCCCACCGACGTGCGTCTCGCCAACGGCTCCATCTTCGACCGCCACATCGCTTGGGGACTGGAGGCCAGCGAGACCCAACGCAACGTCTTCAAGTAAGGATTTGCTTTTGTTACAGTTTTTATACCGATGAACAGTGTAGAGGATGGGCTGTGATCTAGAACAGCGTTTTCCAACTTACCTTAGCTCTCGTATCATTTTTTATACACTTTATATCGATCGAGCCGGCACGGGGGAAAATTGAATAGTATGTTTCTTTATTTAAAAAGTATTATTATTATTATTTAGTGTTACAATAAAATGTTTTAATATTGACATGTATGACGGGGAAATATTCTATTCTCTCTCAATGGACATGTCATGTACGTTTTTAAATTATATTTTTAAGCTTTATTTTAATAAAGTACTCATAAATCCATTTTTTGCCCAAATTTCATTTCAGTTCAAAAATTTTTAATCAAATAATGAAAATGGAGCTAAACGCGAAATTATAAACAAATAGTTTTGGAACCACCACTACGTATATGCAATGGAGAATACGTTGATGTCAAAATTAATGTAGGTCTTGTTGAACAATTGGAATGTTGGAAGGGTTTTCTCGGAAATGTTGATTACGAAATTAGTGCTTTTTAGCCAGGGTTCCAAAACATGAACATCACACGTAGCGAACGAAATTGCCTCGTCAGAGCAATGCAAGAAAATGATTCTGTGCCGTGGCGTGTTGTAAAACGCACTCCTAATTTGAAACTAATTGACTACTCTCGCTTCATAACATGAGTAATTAAAGTAATGACGCGTAATTTAGTTTCGAGTGATACATTAAATGTCGAGTTGAATTCAAAGTGACCATATGACAAAAGAATTGAAACAGTTGGAAAACATGCTATCGTTAGTTTCCAGGTCATTTCAATACAGATAGTGTTCGAATTAGAAATATCGTTAATTGGAACTATGCGTGAAAGAAATCCGTTGGACTTGAGGTGCACTTGACTCACGTTTGGATGCCGCGTGAAGTATCACTGTGTTAGGACTGGTAACATTTTTTACCCTTCGGAAGACTCGTACTGCGTCAGCTCTCATGACAAAGAGACCACGATAAACATACACAGAACTAAACACTGGCCATTCCTACTTTGCACATGGATTTGTCCTTTTCCTCCCAGTTTGTACGGAAAATGACATCGTCCCATCCCTTGCTGTCAGTGGTAGATCCAATATTACACGACCCCATGGGCCGACTCGCAGGTCTAAACATTTAAGGTTTTCGAAGGTAGAACTGGCAACTTTTGCTTGAAGCATCGGTCGAAAATTCCGCGATAGATGGCAGCCGCCCACCCATGACGGTGCAAATTGTTTGGAGACGTCACAGATCTCCACCAACCCCGGAAGCTTCTTTATTGGGTGGTTTAGATGGAAATATTGCTTTAAGAAGAACGATTGCGACAGTGCAGCGTTGTGAGATTGTCAATACCGTAAGTGCAAAGTTAGAACGGTTTTATAATAGTGGCGCGCATACAGAAAGAGACCGTGAATGTGAACCTCGGGATTCTTAGCGTAAATTTAACTTGATATTCTAAAAATTTTGAAACAATGACAATGTTGAAGAAATTAGGGAAATACATTCAGAGACCTTAATAATTTTTTTCTATAATGAATTGTATCAATATCTCACTACGAGCCAGATAGCTTTGGATCATTTACGGCAACTCCGTAGAAGCTAAGACGGTTTTAAAATAATTTGTACAGAAAAAAGACGTATGAAATATTTTTTAGCAAAAACTGTTCTACGTATCAACAGAAAATGAATCGTTAGTATCAGTTTCATCTTATATTAAAATTAATTCTAAACCCAAACCGTGTGTGTTAGACATCTAATTCCAAAGCATTCAGAGAACACGAGCCCACGAGGTAAAAAAGAAGGATAAAAAAAACCCGTCTGCATGATGTTCAAGTGAACACACATCCCAAAGCCGCTGTCGGAATGTATAAAAAGAACAGTGAGAACAATTAACAATCTCTTTGCGAATTCTAGCCCCGCCATCGGCCGCAAGAACATCGTTTCCCGCAGATGATTTACGAGCATCATTTCGCGTAATCAGTGCCCTTCACCAAGTGGTCCGCATTTACCGCGTGCAGATATTACTAATTTTAAATTGTTCCTACAGCGTAACCTGCAATCTCGCTATGGGGACGCGCCAATTATTGACTGACCCCGACATTTAATGCAGATATGAGACGGTCGCCGTGCTGGGCGCATTGGGCGAGATTAACTGTTCGATAATGCTTTCGATTCGCCAAATATAGCCTTTTACAGGAGAAGCAAACATCACGTTCAGGGAAATCGGGGTTCGATAATATTTACCCAACGGATTTATACAATCCAGATCTCAGATCGTAATTGTTTTAAGGATTGGCAAACCGTGCTAGTTAGTAATCTTTTTTGCTCTCGGTGAGATCTCACGAATTATTCTTGTAAGCTATCACGTTGACGCACAATAAAGTCATTGTGAAATAAATGAGTAGATCACTGCATTTTGAATTTCATATAAGTTCCAAAAACTTTAAATTAATGAAATATTACCTATATTTTAACTTGTTATTTAAAAGTACATTTAAAGTTATACAAAATCACATTTTCATTTGTTGCTCTGGTATGTCGTGTTGTAGGACATTGAAATAATTTTACGACTGTCTTTCATAAACTTATTGAATGATAATATCATTTCTAACTCCGATGATCAATTGGTATTATTTATTTTTAAAGTACGTAAGTCATACGTATGGATCGAAAAGACGCTACATTACAACAAGTATCATCATAAACTTCATAATTAATCAAATTACTAGGCAATGTGCGACATTTTAATGCCAAAATAGTGAATAAATAAATTCATTTTATTTCCGTGAGCATTTTAATCCTCGTTAAGGTATTTCGTATGTTTCCCAAGGATTGGGAACGTACATGCACTCATGTGTTTGCTGATTCTTTGTGATGGTCTGCGCAGAGTGAGCCACTTCCTGGAGCCGGGCACCGCCGTAAACGTGACGCTCATCGGGAACAACACGGAGACCGAGTTGTTCTACACAGGCAAACTCATCGCATTCTACCCCGACGGCATCGCCATCCCCCGCAAAATCAACGGCAGCCGTCGCGAAGTGGACATGAAGGACGTCACCGCCGAATACGGCCCCGTCTACTTCATCCGCAACCACTCGCTCGTGCCCACCACCACCACTACGACCACTACGACCACTAGCACCACATCCACCACCACCACCACGACCACCACGACGCCGGCGCCGCCCTTGGACCCACCCAAGCCCAAGAAAGTCTCCGACTCCCACGACGCTTCCGTGAACGAGATCAAGAAAGGCGACGGAGGCATGTTCGCCGACCAAGCGTCGCTCAGCTTCAAGACGGAAGACGGCGCCAAGACGGAGCGCGGCGCGGTGGAGGGCGGAGGAGGAAGCGGCGCCGCGGGGTCCAGCGTCGCGACGCCTTGGGCGTCCGCCGCCGCCGTCGTGCTAGCGGCTGTGGCGCGCGCCGCCGTCGGTCCCACGCGCATCGGCGTCATGGCGTAAGCGGAGACCAGACGCACGCTGACACACATACACACACACACCGACGACCCGTGTGTGGTGGAAACAACTTGTGTACATATAGATTAAGCTTACATAGTCATATATGCTCACGTTATGCGTTCTCTTCTACTATATACATTCCTGCGTTTCGAAAACATACCTATTTCTCTGAAACCCTTTCCCATTATAATGTTTTTTATCGCTAGATTGTAGAAGATACTTTTTTTAGTTCATATATATTTTGTACGTCTCCACCCATTCCTCTTTGTATGATAGTTGAATGTGTACATAGCTTGTGTAAATACCGGGACATTTAACGGGAGAAGCATTCGGGAGGATTTGCTGTTAGTAGGGGATATATCTCAAAAAGAAATCCGGGAAGCGAACCCAAGCCTTCCTAGAGAAAAGCCCGCGAGGACGTGATATGTACGAAGTAGTCGTTCACTTTAGCCGATGTTCCGATTTTTTCGTCACTCCATTTCCGCCAACATGGCGGCTGAAGATTTTGCGCTAGCGCCTATTGTCCTAAGTCGCCTGTATTTCATCCAGCAGAAACAGCATGACATTTCAGAGAGTTGTAACCCAACGTATTACTATTATTGTAGCGTATTTTACGACTGATTTCAGCATGAGTAACTACATAAATGTTAAATTGTATTGTTGTGAAATATTTCGATGAAAGAAAAAAATTGTTGAAAACTTACATAAAATATGCTGTACACTATGGTAAAAAATGTATTGCTTGTCTCATACACAATAAATAAAGATACCTACTAAGCTATTGTATGGGAATATGTAGAAAGTGAAAAAATGAATAATATGTGGAGGAGTTTGCGGTTTTCGACGGAGGTGTTAAAGTGTTTTGAGTCAATCAAAAGCAATGGGGGTAATCATTTGAGAACTTATTTTGCCATCCCACAATTTTCTTTCAATCGCACAAGTTATCAATGTTTTCTTATCAAGCATTCCGCCACAAGCACAGAAAACCTCAAATCAACAGTTACAAGTTTATCATATCTATGACGCAACTGTCCTAAACACGCAAAATGCAAAAGAAGTCGGGAACTTCAATATTATCTGGAATTCAACGTCCAAAACTTCGGGACGCGTAGGGGGGGGAAGGGAATATTTTATCATTCGACAGAAATGGATCGCGACCGACGATGTCCAGTGCTTTATATGGTAATCGCGTTCAATACATTCACCCCCTTATGACTCAGCAATTGCAAACCTTTGAGTTCCCGTTTTTAGTAACAAACTATGCTTCCCATTAAAGCAAATTCTCCTTATCATTTCCCAGTCTTCTCAGATACATTGCAAGACCAACGACGGTGCTTCGCGATGCCTCGACGAATTCCGCCTGCAAAGGACGCGAAAACGTTGGCGCGCACCTCGTAGAGACAGTTTCCGCCCAAAGCAACCAGTCCACTGTAGACTAGTAGAGGTAGATAGACCTCGGCCGATGTGCCTCAAGTAGATCTCTTGGTAGAGTTAGTTCTACCTCCCAGGTTGAAGAGAAAGAGAGAGAGAGAAAGGGAGAGCAGAAAAAGGAAGACGTCTCCGAATCGAAAACCGCATTCGCCATCTGTGTGATATTTTTTTGTATTGTAACATTAAGGGTTAAGGGAAGTTTGTATATTAATTAGTGTAAGAAATCGCCTTTCCAGGCCCAGTCTCTTTCTTGTATAAATTTAAAAGCAACTATTTTAAGATATCGTTTTAATATAATTCTTCAGTATCGTCGCCAGTGAGAAGTAGTGTATTGGAATAGTACAAAACAGTGAAGGAATGTATTTTTTTCTTTATTTTATTAGGTGTGCATTGAGTGTAGACCACTGTTCCTACATGACTATAACATCTCAACCGTTACCCAACCTTCTTTTTGCCCCTGATCTGCACGTACACCTATTGACTTAGAAAAAAAATAATGGAAATCCTCAAAAAATGTTCTTGAAATATGAAACTTATTTAATCGAATAAAGCAGTATTGGCCAAATTTGTGACCTGCATCGATGTGAATAAATCTTGAATCATAATAAGTATAAGATGAAATGGACTGATAGTCACTGTTGTAATTGTGGGCACTGTACCAATTATTCTTCAAGTTCAAATCATAAAATCTCTACACAAAATGTAAATGTTGAATTTACTGAAATTATATCGCTGTTTTATTACCAAACTCCCTGTTGTCCCTCTCAGCAAGATTGAAGGTAAGTGTTTTCGATATCTGGCGAGAATCGTGACTAATGGTTCCGAGATGCGTTTTTCACACGACCAGGCAGGGAACGGCGCGGTGTGACTGAAGCACGAACCACCACTAGAGCACCAGGGCACGAGAAAACTGAAATAATTTCTAACCCCGTAGTTAGTTTAGTTGCTTATGGGGAGCAGTTGGACTATTAATCGAAAAAAAACCAAAAAAATATAATGAATTCTAAAGCTGTGGACAACCATTCACGTTACCGAAAGTACTATTATGAGACGAACACGTCTTTCACTGTTTTAATTATACAAGTTTCGTTTGCCACCAGTATGTAAAGCATAATTTTGTCGCATTAATTGAAAACGTACTTTGAAGACTAACTATTTTGATTTTTCGCGGTCAGTCTAGATTTGGTGATATCAAGTGTAGGTTGAAATATGTTATTTTTTCCCGTCATATTACCTGTGGTAAAAATATGAGATAATTGATATCAATGCATTCTCGAAATTATAGATAGACATATATCTAAGACTTAAATTAGTTCTTTAAGTTTCAAAGATAAAATACAAAAGCACATTTAAAGTTACTAATCATTTTGAATAGAAATAGAGTGCTACGCATGGAACCAAAATCCCGATTTTTAGAACGTATAGTCGAAGTGAATTCAGATTAAATAGGGCAACAATATTATTTTCAGAACAAGTAATTCTTTGTCATTACATCGATATCAAGACGTATGCCACTCGCTTCCCTAGAGACGTAAAAAATATATTAATTGCCTGATTGATGGAAGATGGCAGAAATTAGTTTTTCAAATAGTTATTAGTTCATCGTTTATCCTGTATGCTTTCTTAACTTAAACTATAAAAATCCTAGTCCTCGCCGCAGTAGCATGGAAGCTGGAAATGCCACTGATGTCGCTCCGTATGAGAAAGCTGATAAGAGGATTCTCCATCAACGACATACCTCCCAACCCAATATGAATGCCTTCTCCTTTTCTCATAGTTCTCAAAACCTCAGGCACCCAGAGTTATTGTCAAATTACAATCGGTAATTTCCAATAAAATTGTGTGAACATAATATATGTTCTAAAATAAGGAAGTTTTTATCGATCCCAGTATTTTTTCAAGTCGTCAAAGAGAACTACATTGAAAGAAAATCACTTTAATGATTTATCTGTACTTGAAAGTAAGATAAAACAGCACTTAACACCATCACTAAATGGAAAATACGATTAGGTCATACTCGCCCAGCAAACAAGTTAATAATTGGTATACCACATTAGTGATTTCCTTGAACCATTCGTACGAGAGCATACAATACTAATCAGAAGAATTTTTCCTTTAGGATATGAATGCCCTCAGGCACATCTCCTTTTGAACCACAACTAGAGAGCAATAAACATTCTAACTAAATATATCTGAAACGGGTGGGATGAAAATACATCTACAGTCTGAACAATCACAAGCGTCGATGGCTCTTCTTAGTTCTAACTGAGTATGTCGAAGTCGACCAATATAAGATTTAGGGATGGATAATTTACAAAAATATTATACATCATAAACGTTGGACATCCCCTATTATATTCAAATCTTAAGATTAAATTTACTCAGAGATGATACTAAAATTTTCGTGAATGAATGGGGACGGACTCAGTACATTATCGAACTCAGAAAAATCCTACTCCACCGAACCCCATCAGTCATTCGCGAATTTTTATAGCGCTAACGAATCAGATTTAATTTTAAATATACGCTTAGAATTAATGTGGAACCAAAGAATGCTACCTTTAATAGTGACAGCTTAACATAACTCCCAACTGTTATAGCACCATACTTTTTAAATAAAGAGTTTAAACTTTCAATTTCTCGGAATTTCCTAAATTTTTAATTCCAGGTATGTTATTTAATAATGTCATTCCTAACTCTCCTGGGATCAAAGTTTCTACGGTCGCCATTGTTCATATATTGTACGGACATAAATGGTAAAATCAATGGCACTATTTCAAAGCTTCAAAAATATCGTCAATATTTGTTGGAATATTTGCATCCACTCACACAAAAGATAAATAGAATTAAAAACATATATTAAGTTTTGAATTTAAAAAACTCATTTACTTACTCCGGATTTACAATGTAGTATGAATCTATTGTTTAAGTTGGTTACGAGAATTCTCGTGCGTAAAGAGATCTTGAAATATCGATAATTATGAGCTCCAAGACACTCTCATGCCATACAGAAGGAACGTTAATCTGGCCAATGGATAGCGGACACGCACTACTGGACTTCCTCCAACAGCGTTCTAACAAAATTGTTCGTTACTTAAGGGAAAGGGCACAAAGTTTTCGAGTAATAGCCAAATCAGTCTTCAGAGGCAAGGATCTCCCTCACGCAAGATGGAGGGGAAAAATCCTCAAGACAAAGGCTTAAAGAGAATAGTAGATGAAGATTCCAAAGAGCTTGAACACGAAAACATTAAAATTTCCTTCCATTTAATAAAATATTATTAAACAATTGTTCTTACCTGATGAGAGTCGATCTTCTGGTGATCGGAGACGATCATATCTTCAAAATCACTCATCTTTTCAAAGAGAATGCGAAAAGAAAACGTAGTATTTTTATAGCAATTTCGTAATACACGTAATCAGCCAATGTTTGTTTCAATATACGAGATAATTGAACGGAAAATTAAACCGGATTATGTCTAAGCGAAGAACACGTAAATTATTATATTTTGAATGTCAATTAAGATCATATTTGTATTCAAAATCTCCAGTTCCACATGATCCATTTCCTTTGATGAATTTTCTAAATATTGAAGGAAATGTGGGGTATTTTGAGTAATAACATACAATTGGTTACAAGGTAAAAAAAATCAACATGAAAAACTTACTCCAAACAAAATCTAATCACAACCTAAATCATTTACCAAGGAAGGCAAATAACTAAATTATCAAAAACGCCAAAATATTGTGCCAACAACTAATAACGTAATGAAATGCGCGCATGTCTTCAATTAAGAATGATACAATATCTTTCCAACATAGAAGGAAGCGAACAATATAACATCCGTATAGAAATGTTATTAAAAAGACCGAGAGCACACTCCTCTGTAATAGCAAACCAAAATGAAACAGGGATAAGAGAAAAGAAGGAGAAGAACTCCACAAAAATCCGATAGCACTCTTGGAAGTCTCACCGCGTTGGAGAAAAATATTACAGATAGCCTCTCCACAATTTCATCAACGTCAGTCGTAAAATGAAGGAGTCGAGAAGAAGGAAATAACGTAGAGGGGTTCAATCTCTGACCTATGTCTTCGTTCTTACCGAGGAGTATCAGCCACGGAAAAGGAACATGGTGGTAAGACTGCAAATTTTATTCCTTACCATGCTACGTGATAAGAGGAAATCATTTTACTTTACTTTATACAATTTCTTTAGTTATAATTTTTCTTGAACTTCGAAGTTCTGAGAAACATAAATTTTCATTCAAAGTTTCTCCAATATTATTCAATTTTTCTTAATTCCTCAAAAAAATTTCGAATTATTTAAGTAATGCAGCCTCGTTTAAGGTCCCAATATTCTTACACTACACAAAACATAACCGAACTGTCTAACTTTTTCCAACAATTTACCTCGCTTTATCTCATTTTGCAGTGCGAAAGAAGTGTTGGGAAAAATATGTTAAATAAAAAGTTGAGAGATTAGCACACAAAAAGTGACCACCAAACACACAAAAAGGGACGGGTGACTTTAAAATACAATGTAGCGATAATCCCGCTTTATATGTAATATCGAAGTTAGGACTGATAAGCATTGAAAGTATGTGTACCACAAGTTGAGACCATTATGAAGACGTGTGCAAAACCGATAAGATGAGAAAGTTACTACTTATCTAATTTTTGTATTAAAAGCCACATACAAGAGTTACGATAAATTTTTAGAGTAACTCCATAATCCATAAGTAGCTACTTAAGTTCTACAAAAATCGAAAATACTTTATGTTTAAACAAGTGTCATAGTGTCTTAAAGAATCACGTTCTTACAAACACGTTGTAACCTCAAATTCTTTAAATAAAGTGGAGAAAGTAAATTGAGGTTAGAAAGTGTTTATTACACTGTTACGGAGATTATGGTATAGTTTTGAGTTTTAGCAATAGCAGAACAGTTTTGAGTTTTGCAACAGAATTTGGAAATGAGAATTCAAATATGTGATTATTTTATTTAGATAAGATCATACAAAAAAGTCCTCAGAATTTTCTAATAAAGATGCCATCAAACATTTTCAATCAATCCTACGGGTTATTTGTCTTCGACTCTGCAACCCTTCACTGAGAGAACATGTTTGGGATGTGAGATTTGAATCCAGAGGAAGGAAAGATAACTCAAGTGCACATCGTACATTTTCTTTTGATGTTAGAGCCAAAATAATTCCAAAGTTTTCTTTGTTTCGTGAATACATGGTAATCATATTTACATCAAACTTGCATTCATAAATAGCTATTACACATACAAGTGACATCTAAGGTGTGGACAGAAATGAAGCGAGAGTTTGGAAAATTAATATGATAAAAAAGCAGAAGGTGGTGTTACACAGTGGCGGGTGTGGAAACCTTGAGAGATAAGGAGGTGAAACATTAATTACTGGGTTCCCCTACACGCACGGAAGTTAAAATACATCTGGTGGAAAAATAAAGGCGCTAGGTGTATAAAGGGTTAGACAAACAACGCTGTGAAAGTGTTCACAGAAACAGAAAAATAGTGTATCCATAACATTGTTATTAAATACAGAATCATAATTCATTACTAGATATTCGATCGACTCTCTCATTAACAAGTTTTTAATTCTATGTAAAAGTGCGTTCAATTCACATGGAATTTTGTTCATTTGATTTATGATCTGTCTCGCAAGTAGGCGATGTATTAAAAATTGTCGAGTAAAACTTACTCAATATTCAAGGCAGGTAAAACTAGGTAATCCATATAAATAAAAATAAATTCCACGCAACGTCTGTGGCACGGAAATAAGGACAAGTACTCGATGAAATTATCTGAACTTGAAAAAGAGGCTTCAGGATTATAAGCGCAAAGTAAAGTGAATATTGACATTACAGAGAAAAACAATTAAAATTAGACGCTGATCAGAAGATGTGCAACTTTATTCGCATGACAATAAAGCTTTCTGGTGTGTCCGCCAGAGTATCGTTGGCGTTAACGTTATGCGGACAATACACTGAACCTACAATCAAAGTGAGCCAATCGTAGAAGCCAAATTAAATACAGGCTATGTGGAACATTACTTTCAAGCACAGAACCTAAAAGTGAAATGAAAACCAAAGAATACAGACATCTTAACTATGCTCTTAAGTTATTAAGAGTTGCGTGTAAAATGTTTTTCCTTCTGTCTTGATTTTAAAATAATCCGTAATTACGTACATATTTGCAAGCAATTTACGTGTTTTCTACGTGGTATTTAATTTTTGAAATAACAACAGGGAAAATTTAATATTACTAAAGTTGAGAGTATAGAAACTAATAAATGAATTTACGATATTACACGAGAAAAATGAGCCAGTTTTCAACGTATCGCACGAAACCGGAAGAAGAAAATGAAGTGATGCGCTGTCAAGGACGATGGATTTAGATGTAGTGAGTTTAAATCACGCACCTGACTTGTAAGAGGCCCCTAGAGATGAGTCCCTCACCCTGTTTGGCGTTCGAGTTCGGCTCGGAACGGGCCGACAAGTCATCGGTCTCGGGTAGTGCATCCAAGGGTTTTAGAGCGAGTATCTGGCAGCGTGTAAACGGGTAGCGAGTGTCGTGGGGCGTGATAGTTTTATCTGCTTCTTCGCACTGGCTGGTCCTGGCACACCCTTACTACGTCTAGATGCGTCTAATGTAAATGGTTGGGGTGAGAATGAGTTTCACTAGCGAATGAGGTGCGCGAGTCAAGTTAACGACGTCTTAACCCAGCTAAATATTTCATTCAGGTCTGATACAAAACCTTCAGACTTATCACCTAGTCTAAAAGCACACAACAAAATTGTCCTGTCATTTGCGTATTTTTTTTTTCATAAAAGCAATCGGGTAGGTGTTGATAAAAAAAATTAATGCCTGCCAGCAGTGGCGGATCTCCATGGGGGGTGGGGATATGAGGAATATTAGTGTGCGAAATAACTGGTAACATTTTACAATGTGCGCCTTTATCAATTTGAATTTTATATCTTGAGTTCCAATGTGGGATTAACAGGACTACAGCGCCCCCCCCCACAAACCCCATAGGATCTGAACTCTCAACAGATAAAACTGAAATTGATGAAAGGTTAATATTAAAAAAGTGTTATCAGATATTCCGCACACTACATATACGTGTTATAGGCAATTCTGTCTCTACTACATGCACTGGTTGAAGCGACTCGCAACACTAAGCGAATTCCATGTTGACTGAACTCTACAAAACTTGTACACGCGGCACAACGAAACTGCAGTGCGAACAGAAACACTCGCCTCCAATCTTATTAACGCGTTGTGAGCAGGCGAAAAGTTCGTCTTTCTTAACGGGACCTCTACCTGCTGCAAATAGAATGAGACAGTCCAGAGACGATCGAAATTTGTCTGCTCTATATGCTTCATGTCATCTATAGACGGCATGCGTATTTCAATTCATTTACGAGTAGCCGTTTTCTCTTCTGTACGTTGTGTAGTCTCTAAGTACGTTACAAGATGTTCGTAATCTCACTAGTAGAGTCTTGATTTATTGGCGCTTGAATTAAGAAGTATACTCTTTAAGACGATGTTTCGTAAAATAAATCCTAAAACAAATTCGATTAAGGTTTTATTTTATTACTTTCATATATTTATGTTGTTTGTTCATTACGTCTGCTTTACCGGTAAAAATATCTCTTCATGAATTATTTGACTTGTATCTTTATAAAACTCTGATTTGGTCACAAAATCCTTATCCTTTAATATGTATTTCCCATTTTAAACAATTAATTTCTTTGGCCACTATACAATAAATTGTTAATTATCTATTTGATGAGTTGATGTATTATATTTAAAGAAAATGTTCATAAATTTTTTTTGATCACAATACTTAAAGAAGGCGGATAAAGATTTTCGTATCTGCTTTCGTGTTCTAACACGAAAAACATGTTTAAACTAGTGGTGCAAAACCATTGCACATACTTTCTCATATACATTTCTCAGTCTGGACTAGAGAGCGGCATTAAAGTATTCTATTAGGAGAGGGATGATTGTCAGGTGTTATTCTAAATTCCGATCGTCTTCATTTTACCCAATAAAAAAAAAATATTAAAGAAATATTTTACTAGCATTTATATAAAAGAATCTCTAATATACTATTTCTGTTTTTTCGTTTTTTGGTGAGATAAGAACAGTAAGATTTATATTCAATTTCAAAATAATTATTTATTAATAAATATAAAGATAAATAGGGTATTATTAACGCGAGAACAAAGCCAACAGACCATAAAAATTCTTATATAATTTAATTAGGAACTAAAGAGTTAATTTGTTTCCAATTTGAAATTTCAAAATTATATTAATAAACACTAATCGTACCTATAAATTACTTCGGTTAAATAGATGATGCTGTTTGTTTTATTTACTTCCTGTTATTTCGTAACGGTCCTTATTTCGTCAAAGAATTCTGTAAGTGTTAAAAAATATTTTAAACAATAATACTATTTTCACCGACTGAAACTACTATAAAGCATTGAATCAAAAAAATCAATAAAATAAACAAAATTGGATCTGAAAAATAAATAACAATATTTATCAAACATTACCTTCAAAAAACAAACAAACAAACAAACAAACAAAAAAACACGTAGCCCAGTTAATTCTTGAAACGATAAGAAATAATATAAAATAAAATCCTCAGGCATCAAATAATATACAAAAAATTTGAACACAGCATGCACCAATTAACAAGAAAATCAGGCAAAAGGAGCAGTGGACACATCTGATACGTAAGCTTACGCAGGAAAATGATGAAGCGTCATCGGATGTGAAGTTACAACGAGTGCGTAGAGGTCGCGTGGGTGGAAGATTCACGATACGAAGAGAAACATACGATGCAGACATTCCTCAGTTCTCCTTTTCAAAGTAACATATAAAAATGACCCATCTACAAGCATATACTCATTGGATTCACACCACTTACAAACTTGAAATTGCGTGCCATAAACATATATATATATATATATATATATATATATATATATATATATATATATATATATATATATATATATATATATATATGTGAGANCTATAACATTTTTCTTGGGCTCAAAGCCAATAATTCAACTTCTTAGAGTTTTTTAATAGATATTTATAAGTAAAATAAATAATCAGAATATTAGTTTATTCTACCTCTGCTTCATCCATATTAAATAATATACAAGGTTCAAGAAATAGTAAACAAATGCATATACGTAGTTGACATAAATTATTTTACTGCGTCTATACCAAATTTTGAAGCGAAATACCGCTAATGCGGATGTAATACATACTAATTGTACTTTACGTACAGAAATTTTAAGGAAAATCGTTGGACCAGTTTTTGAAAAATGTTCAAAAATGTACTTTGATCTTATACGAAGTGCCCTTTGTGTTCAAGTAAAAAGAAAATTGAAAGCACGAGCATATGTCACAAGTAAAATTCTACACTAAATACGAAAAATGAAAAAAAAAATCCATTCGGTCAGGAGTGATGCGCACAGACAGACGGACCTCAAATCATGGGTCTTCAAAACGAATATTTGCGCAAAAATCTCGTTTTCGAATTTTTTCACGATTACAATAGTTTCTATTCACTACGTATAAAAGGGCGTAAATAGTTCAGCAAATTTTTATTTATAATTTTTTCTATTTTTCTTTATTCCTTTCGAATGAATTAAGAGTTACTCAAATCCTAGGAGCATTACGTTAGAAATGATGAACAGAACGACTAATATAACGGAACAGTATTTTTTAATTATATTTTTAAAGAGCTAAGTACGTATGAGGTACTTACGATCTTATATACATTCCGTGACAGAATGATGGTTGGCAACGCTTCGCCAAGATGTTCGATCATCGCCTAGACTTCGAATCTAGGAAGGATCTGCAACCCATATGTTTTAGTATTCTAATATTCTATTCTAGGCCTTCCTCGGCTATTACAACTCTCAGCTAAGCCCTCTAATAAAAGCTGCACTAGTCCCTGGTACACGAAAACGCTATCTATCAATGTATCTCTTTACATCTCAATTTTAGTCATTAATTACGAACTTCGTCGATCATGTGTTGAATTTCGTCATTAGTTTTCTAGCTGTTCATGAAATTTTCAACATCGTTCAATCAAGCCGCCTCGAAAGCACTGTTTTCGTAATTTCAATAGAAAATTGAATAAAGCTTCAGATCTCAGTATTTATAATTGAATATTGTACATTAGTTAAGCATTTATAATTTAATAAAAATTTACAGACAGATCAAAATTTAAAAAACGAAGAACTGGTACTACTATTTAAATTAATAGTTAAAAACTTACGATCTTCTATGGACGA
Source organism: Laupala kohalensis (assembly GCA_002313205.1). Lineage (NCBI taxonomy): Eukaryota > Metazoa > Arthropoda > Insecta > Orthoptera > Trigonidiidae > Laupala > Laupala kohalensis. Next base: position 275,531 of record NNCF01129733.1, read on the forward strand.
ATAATATTTTAATTTTTCATTAACAACTCATATTATTATTCGTCCATAAAAGGTCCTAAGTTTTAAACTATTTATTTCAATACATTACATAATGGACGTTAATAGTAGTAGAGCTGGTACTACGTAAATGATAGATATAATTCTGAGAGAAACGATTCCAGAACAACCTCGCCACCTCAATCAAGATACTCATTACATAGAACATGACAATACAATTGCGAACAGAGAAGTAATCTAGCGAACGCCACGCCAACCACAAATTAGACAGCGGACGAAATAAGACCGTCGAGACGAGACGAGACGGATGAGGCTAGAAGACGGATGCAGGCGCCTCGCCCAGACAGCTACTGTTCCTCCGGAGAAGAACGATGCTCAACTGTCACCGTGCTCCGCTAACCTCCAGTCCTTTTCACCTGGGTAGTCAAGGCAACGAATCTCACGGTGCGAGTACGTGCGTCGCTCCTCTGCGATAACTGACATTTTCATTCCGAATTTCATTTATAGTTAATGGTAATACCCGGGGTTCACGTGTGTAACCAGAAAACTGGGACAGGGGCTTCCCAAAATACATTTGTATATACTGCAATGAAAGTTCATCGGTAAAAAATATTATTAGATCATCATTAGCTCCTAATTAGAAAAGCAAAATAAGCGAACAAATTGAAAATTATTTCCCCGCTACGAGCTTTCCAAAGAAATCTTTTTACATTATCATATACGTAGTAAATAGAAAGTTTTGTAATTGTGAAAAAATTCGAAAGCGAAATTTCGGCGGAAATATCCGTTTTGGCAACCCCTGATTCTGAAGTGGTTTTTGCCATAACAACCGTGTCCGCCTGTCCGTCCGTCCGTCTGTGCGCAGTGATTTTGAGTACATAGATGAATCAATTCAATTCATTTCGTATTTACAGTAGAATTTACTTGTCGATACACGTGCTCTATTTTATTTTAACTTAAAAACGAAGGGTACATCGCATGAAAGTCAAATTACTCATTTGAATGTTTCCCAAAACCGTTTCCAACGATTTTACTTAAATTTTCTGTTCCTACGGTACAATCAGTATGCATTACATCCGCATTAGCGGTATAGCTTGAAAGTTTGGTATAGACGCATTAAAATAATTTGTCTGCTTCACTTACACATTACTTTACTGTTTCAAGAAGCTTCAATAATATTTAGCAGTGTCAATGGACCAAGAAGACGTAGAATACACTTTTCGTAAACTGAAATGAAAGATATAATAATGATAAAATACATACAAGGACAGCAAACGCCCAGCATATACGAAAATACATCAATTTCTGTCTACAACGAAATTACATTGACATAACACTTTTACGATATTTATAAGACTAATATGTTGCGATATGTTTCGAAATAATATTCTGAATATTTATTTTCCTTTCAAATAAAAATCAGTAACAAGTTCATCTAGCGACTTTGAGTAAGAATAGAGCACTAGAAGACGACCAAAATATAGAGGACAACGTAAGATATTACCTTTACACTACAGAATTCTATCTCACTCCATGCTGCAGACGGAGAAACGTATATGACAAAGAATGTACAACGGTTTTGCACCACTAGTGTTTTTTCTTGTTTTTTTTCGCGGGGTGGGTAGAGGTAGAATTTCTAACTACTCGTGCATACATTCTCTTGATAAGAATACATGATATACTGACATATCTTACAAAGTCATAGTTAACATAACATGATAATTATTCGGTTATTTTTTAACCTTTTTCAAATCATCATCATATACTGACACAAGGTAGATTTCAAGTCGAACCCGATTGGTCTTTTGTCAATGTAGGCCTATATGGTATGTTGCCTACCTTCGACGAGTAACAAATCACACAAGACATTATTTCGGGAAGAAGCTGAACCGATAAATGAATTTCGATGTGGTGAATCCGAAACAATATTTGAAATAAACAATGAAACTGTTCTTTCTAAGACGTCCAATAAATTTTAGAAGATACACCGACGTATCTCAAAGAATGCAGTTTCTATGAGTTCATATTAAAAAACGTTGTGGTATACTTCTTTGGGGCTCGCCAACGTCAAGATCATTAGGGCCTTACAGGTGGGAAAAAATGTAGTTTCGTACCATAGGGAAGAGCCGTAGTGACTCTTCCCCGTGTGTGGGACTCGACGAGTATCTCGACCATACCCACTAAAAAAAACCCCCCTAAATTCAACAAATATATAAAAACGACGGCAGGAAAGGACAGAATAAAGTTGTCCAACACATTATATCAAAAATCAAATAAATTCTGAAAATTATAATTTTCAGAACAAGGAAAAAAAGAATGAATATAAAGAGTTGATGAAATATACAAATTCTGTTTCGAACGATTACAACGCTACAGTATGTGAATAAATAGAAAACAATGTCCTCAATCACAGTGGTATAGTAATGTAAACAACATTTCCATTAGCAAACAATCGATTCTACAACGTAACCGAGATGCAAGCAGGATGAGCTTGGTTTTCACAAGAGATGTGTGATTACGTCAATCTGAATGCATTTTACATGGACACTTAACGTGCTTTGACAAGCGATCAGAATTGCTTGATCATCTGTGCTACATAGTGCAGGGATTGCTTCACTTTCTTCAGCAAGCCACATCGATCATAGCTCTACTGGCTTCCCAAACCACAGGATCTATTTTACTCCGTACTAGCGTATTTTTATGAGATTCTAAATGTAAGCGAGACTGTTGTAACTGAATGATTTTAAAAATTGTGGAAACTAAAAAAAATTTTCTCCAGTGGTACAAAATAATTAAGGTGCACAAATCATTAAGAGGACATAGTTTTAGAACGCAACAAACGCGGAACAAAAATCCATTTTTTTTTTGTTGAGAAAAAATCATCATTTCTCACAATCAAAATTGCATCACAATCAAAACCAGTAATAATTTGACTCAGATAATTAGATTACTTTTTTATTATATGTGCTCTTTTCTATCGCTCTCTAAATTTAATTCGTGAGATTCTCATTAAATATTGAAAACAATTGGTTTGTAGTCATCAAAGGTCGACATGAATCATTCATTAGAAAATTGTTGTGTAGTAAACTATGCCAGTGTTCTAAACGCAAATAAAACGACGAAAATTTTTCTCGCATATTTTCTATCGAAACTTGCAAGTTTATCGACTCAAAGACCTCATAAATTAAAGAGTTAAAAAAATTGTTTTATTCTAGGTATTGTACATATTAAGTTCAAAAACAATTTGGTTAATGGTGCAACATTTATCTACGAAGAAAATACAGTTGGTAACTGAATAATATCTTGTTTTTTCCGAAGTCACGAGTAAACGAAGACTGAAGCTACGAATTTCTACTTTGGGATTGCTTCACAAAGACCAGCCACGTAATGAAAGAAAATCGTAAAAAGAAGAGGATTACAAAGTGAATAAAATGATCAGAAAACTACTATCGAAGAAGAAATTGAGATGATATGGGATCAAAAGGAACAAAGAGAGGATTGAAGCTTCCTTAAATGTAGTCACCTTGACTCCAGAACTGACCTCCGTCACAAAAGTCTACCAGTCTTCCTGAAAGCACTACTTTGGAATAGTCCACTCGGCTGAAAACAGGGCGTCAAACCTCGCACTAAACAGGAACTCGGGAGTTCCCTTTCGCATGTTGCGTCGCCCTCACTCACACGGTTACCTTTGCGCCCGAAACGAGAAGGCTTTCAAGGGAAAGATACTATTCTTTCCAACGGTCTCCATTGGATTTGGAGGGAGGTGTTGATCATCAAGATATTGGAAAATGGTGGTTCCAGAAGGATAGCTTTAAAGCGAGATACGATAGATGATGCTGATACAACACATACTCACACTCTCTACCATTCGCTCATTTCACTCTCCGTGACCCAATGAGATTTTCCTCGAATGACATTTCGTTGGCAGTGTCCTGAAGTGGAATTTCTATGTTTTGGTACCTCGAATGGTGATATATTCCCATAGCTTTTCATATGGAGTATTTGTTCTCTTAAGATAGGGCTAATAGAAAAACTTCATCCTCACTTAATTGAGATACCATGTAGGCTAAGAGATCATAAATATACTTCTCATAACGACAATAAACGAATTCATCAGAGCTTTTCCGAGACCTCGAGGCTTTTCTCAGACATTAATGTTCGACGACTTGTATAATTCTGTATGATGGTAGGATTTTTTACTACATAACTATGAAAGAGAACACGATGAATATATTAAAGAATTACGTAAACTTTTCATTTACTTAGTTTTTTATAGTTTGTTTTAGTTTTAATACGTGAAGAAACCGTGTTTAAAGATATAATCAAAATTTCGTACAAACAAATAAAACGAAACAGATTTGATCGAAATGCACAGGTGTAAATCTTCGTGAATAAATAGTAGCGACAAAAAAATGGAGGAATTACTGAAATGTGACCAATCTGCCCTCCTTTTCATTTAAGGGAGTGTGTTATCAGGAACCGAAACACGCTATATTTAAACTGCCTGATCATCTGTCCGTTCGGCGAACGAGGTATAAGGCGAAACTGATATCGCATACATCATTTACATTTCGAATTTACAATACTTTCTACAAGTAACGTATGACTATATTCCTTTTTTAACATGCATATTAAATATGCTCTCATAGCAGAAAAAACATTAAAAAATAAAAGAGATTTTTTTTCGTAAGTAACGAGTAGTCTTGTTTTTCCAGTGTTACATTTTCTAACTCTTACAAGAAGAAAGCCGAAGAAAAGGCATTTCCATCAAAATACTCGATGGAGTATCATTTTTGTAATTTTTTTTAGACTGAAGCTGACTGATAAAATACAAAAAAAGAAAACAATTTTATCCCAAATAGTTGTGAAAAAAACAATACAAAGAAGAAAAGGAACATGGACTTCAAAAAAGCTGTGCGAGAAGAGAACTCGCGAGAGAGAATCAAAAGGGTGGGTGGGGATGACACTGAGGAAGAAGGCGCAAGGATGAGACGAGGACGAGAGTGGCGAGAAGAAGGTCACGGGAGGGCCACACGAAGGACACGCGCTCTAGATGCACCAGCGAAACGAAACAACTTCCCACCTGCCTCACACTTCAACACAGTGTAATACTGTAACAAAACTTGAACTGGTCTCTTCCCGGACGCATCACACAATTTCACATCGTTTAATAAATAGAAGTCTCCACAGAAACGGTGCCCCGAACAATCCGTTAACCCTGCTGATGCCTCAACTTCTATTGCCTGCATGATGTTTTCACTAAAAATGCGTAAATTTCCGTTTGTGAGGGACGGGTGAATATTTAAAATAACGCACTGCCTCTTCAAGACCGTTTCAGACAACTACACTAGGTAGATGAATCATATATGATATATTATGTCATTTCATAGCAGAGACCTATCTAAAGTATAATAAGGGAAGTTATGAAGGTAGACCCTACCTCTCCTCCAATCAATTTCCTCATTGAAAACATCAGAAAGTTTTAAGGGTGATTTGTTATTTTGTAAATCACTTTAATTTATGGGAAAATATCTTAATTTCTGCTATTAATTATACTGATGCACGTGGGTATCTTCGTTTTGCCATAATGGTACTTCGAATCCTGTTACAAGCGAAGCTAGTGAGGAACGTTTGAATACTGCGGAGCTAAGGACTAGAATGATCAAGAAGAAAGAAGGTCGACCAATAGGGCCAAAGAATATTAAAACTCCAATGAATAAAAAAATTAAACCTCCACAGAACATAGAAAATTGTCCAGGGAGTAAAAACATATTGCTACGGAGAAGCAAACGGCATAAGACAATCGAATGAACAAGCCAATCAGAGGCAACCGGCTCGAGATATGGATTCGACCAATATAAACTCCTCCGAACAGCTACTCACCAGCCATTTCTCAGGCGACTCGCAGCACAACCCTATCTCCTGGTTGACCAAAGGAGCTCCGCCCACATAGTGGCTCGTGGACGTTTTTATGTAGTGTAATATGTGACTAATATGTTCTTTTAATCCGTTTTAAGTCGAGACGAAATCTGTATTGTGATCCACATCATATTCTGTGGATATTCTGATGAAACCTCTGTGTACTGGTAATTTGGGCGTGAATTTTTTAAATGGTGAACATGGACTAATCATCATCAGGAATCCAGAAGACAAAGTTATTCTCAAGAAATCCACTCGATTCTATGTACCTCTACTAATCTTCCATTATTTCCATTTATATTCTAATAGTGCAGATCAAGTGCTATTTTGGGGGGAAAGCAATTCTCTGTTATAATCACTTCTATATGTACATCAATAGTACTGGGTACACATCAAATTTGTAAGGTAGAAGTAATTCAGTGTAAAATTATCATTATTTTTAATATATGTTTATGATGCAGATCACATGTCGCAGACATATATATCAAATATTGGGACTTCAGAGGAAGTAATTCGGTAATTCTGCTTATGTAAATTTAAGGTCAATAATTAAACGTTTCTTTTTGTATCAAATATAACTTGTCATAACATTATGATAAGTTGTATATTAAATTTGTGACTGAGAGAAGTAAATCTGCTTATTTAGGTTAAGTTAATAATTTTTTTTCTGTTTCGATGTAATATGATTGTACGGTAAAGAGACATACAACCATATCTCAACTTTGTAATTAATCTTGTTTAAAGTAATTCTGTATGTGTAATTATTAATTATGTTAAATTTGTTTACAAGATTGTAAGCAATGAAAAAAAATATCATTAAATTTGTTTTCACAAAATGAATGAGTGTGTTGTTGATCCTTACGTTTAATCTAGCGACTGGGTATTGACAAAGTTTCCCTTATGTTAGAGACTAACCACTCTTAACAAATCCAGCCCTCCTTCTTTAATTTGTTTCACAGTATATTTGCGGTGGAAAAAAAAAGTTAGACATACATTCCTATATACTATTCTGCACGCATAAAGGTCAGTGAAATTAAATTCCTCTTCCTTTTCAAGCATTTTTTTTAAGAAATTAAAAACGAATTAAATCCTTGGGTTCTTATTGCACGGCGAACAGGGAAGATGAATTCCTCTCGAAGCACACATAAGTTAAAAAATAAACTAGAACATAATTCATAACGAACCTATTGTTTTGTAAGAAGCATATAGAAAAGGTGTACTGCACTGAAATTATTCTATGAAGTATAATAATACTAACCAAATTGATCAGAAGTGAAGAGTAGTGAAATATCTGCCTCGGCATGTGGACCACCAATAAACGTGTACATATATAATACATAATCGTAAATTGTGAATTGACGATTATAACATTACTTTCTCACAAGGGCGGGTCTAGGAAAAAAATTCAGGGGAAAAAATTCTAAAATGTCATTTGATTACGAAATATATGGAACATGAGTTATTTAAAAATAGGTTGAATCTATGGCAAGATTTCACTATCTGTAATGTAAATGTGTCATGCTAAATAAAGATTATAAAAATATAGTTTACTGATAAACATTCCGAGAGTCCTTCATCAATTTCAGAGTGATTAGGTCAGACATTTATGAACAGCAGAAATAAAACGTAGATTATTATTTGGACTAATCTCTAGATTATTGTTTACACTCATTGTCTAATATCTCTACTTTAAATAAATATTAAAATAATAAGGGACATAAGGGGTACCATAGCCCCCTCCCCGGAACTATCATTGCATTCCCAATTGTTAACTTTTGCGAATATAAAAATCAGCGGACGTATTAAATATTCAATCCAGGCAGTAGATAATGTAAGAGGCAGGGAGGGATGGGGGCTTACGGGCTCAAATCCCTCACCCAACAAATTTCTTTCATGTGGCAACAAAGTTAATTACTTAGATCTTCAAGAATATATTTTTACAAAATCGTAACATAATTTTACACCAAAATTTCAATATTTTTTTTTCGTTTCTTCCAGATCTCTGGGAGACCTAAGCACCCCCGCCAAAAAATCCTGGATCCGCAAGTGATTGTAAGATAATAAACAACTACTTTATTTTTTTACTATTTTTATTATTTTTTTCCTTGTTTTGATTAAGAAGGAAAGCACGTGAGTATAAAGCAGCATAATGAGATCTCACCCGTGGAGAGTAGGATCCATCCTTCTGCTTGAAAGCTAAGGAAAAAAAGCGATCGATTGAGAGACACGCGAAGTGAGGCGAGACGGGCACGTGGCCACTTGAAGCTTTCGAGACGGCGGCGACGACTACGCGTACACAAGATGGACAGCAATAGCCCTCCCAATTCTATGATAGATAAAAAAAATTTCATAGAAAAATCATCCTTACAATAACTTGCTACAATACGTGGCGGATCTATTGGACCTGAATTCTCAACAGATAAAGGCAATTTTTGCCAATATAAACAATTAATAATTTTGGTTACTATTTAATATTATTAATTGTCGATTACACAGGTCTGCAAGTAAAAAAAGTGCACATGATTTTTATACATTTTTTTATAGGTTTCATCTTGGCAAAAAAAGAAAAAAACTTTAAAAAATCCATCACGTCAATTTTTTTTTTGTTTTTCTCAAGTTTTTGTTTGTATTTGGCGTAAAATTTCTAATTAACTTACAATTTAGTATTATTTTTTATTTAAATAATGAC
>NNCF01129733.1:292340-333721 GCA_002313205.1 Laupala kohalensis
GCGCTCAGCGTAATGGTTTACTACGAATGCAACCCAACGTTCTCGCTCTCGAGAAAAAGAAGAGAAAATCAAGATCCGACACTTATCACGTCGAGCGACGGCTGCGGCGCAGGCGGTAGCCCCACGCCGAGACGCGTCTCCGCTTTGTTATCACGACCATGCATCGGCCTCCCAGCAACCGTGGACGGACGGACGGGCGCTCCTTGAATTTCAAGCGAAAGGATTCTGCGTGACTAGGCGTGATGTGAAGGCGTCATCGTGACTTTCCCTTCCAGATAAGGAGTCTCTTTCTCACTGCCACGTCATCGATGCTGGCGATCGAACATTTGTCTATTCAATACGCACTGCCATTACAGTATACTGCTCGGGGATAGATACGTATCTCGGTTCCGCACAAGAAACAAAAATAAAATAAGGTAATTTGTCAGTAGCAACGCTTAGTAACTCGACACAATATACTTCGTTTCGAGATTCTCGAGTTATCAATGACTTGAATATTTATATGCGCGATTTAATAAACTCATACTTATTTAACTTGAATTACATGTTCGTCCTGTAGGCACCGATCCATTATCAATCATGCAGGAAAGACGCTTATGTTCTTGTCGTAAATTTGGCCATAGTAAAGTGATAATTATCGTAACAATATTTCATGAAACATTCAGATTACTTCACTTTTGAAATAAAAATATAAGAATAAAATCGCAATTTAAAAAAAGTTTTAAATGTTTTTTGAGTTAGACACCATAACGTTGCATTGCCATATAGTGTGTGCCAAATCGGTGAGGGGGTGGGGGGACTGGTTTCAAATTGAGTTGCAAGCTTTCACCCAAACATACTAACAGGTGAAGTTCAATAAAACTGTGTAAAAATGCCCTTGAATAGAATTGTTGCTCCACCATAGGTCAAAACTATGATCTGCTATTGTGTTTCCTCTGGACATGGCGTATTTCGAGTTACGTATCTGATCTTTCAAAGTTATGATGCACAAACACACGAGAGTTTCACGAATAAATCTCATTTATTTTCAGACTTCACACTCGTAAGTAAACCTTCCGTTGTAAAAATACTGTTGATGAAGAAAATACCTGAAAAAAAAAGAGAGAGAGAATTCATGAAAATCATCACAAGATGTGAAAATGTTAGGGGCACGTGTCTCTTATCCGGCGTATTTCATTTGACTTGACATGAAATCTCTGGCCGAGTCAGAACACGAACGTATAAGAACTAGATTTGGATTCGATAAATATTCCATATAAGCAAGATGAAACAACGAATTAAAATTCAAGTCAAAGAGCATCGTCTGATCTCACGAAAGATGTATGCAATACCAAGCAGTACTATGATGTGATAATATAGAATTGACTCTTTATTATATTACATCTCGGCATATCTTTGCTTCTTTAAACATTTAAAGAAAAATAAAATAATTATTGTTTAAAATGTGATGGGAACTGGGAGCCAAACATGTTCAGGTCAACTATCGGATATTTTATTATAGACCCCTGTGTAACATCAGAACCAAGACATTCTACCCGTTTGTGAAATGTTATTTTTACGTATTTCTCTGAAGTGGGAGCGTCATTGAGAAGCTTAGCCGGACGTCGCTGATTAGGAAAAGTGACCGCCACTAAGCCTTCCCTTTCATTGTTGGATTGTTTCCATTTACTTCTGAAAATTGGGTAGCAATGCCCGGCGAAGAATGTCGGCCGAAGTGTATGACCAACGCGTGCCTCTACCTTTGTATTATAATATTTCTGTGAAAGTGTTTGACCCAGACGAAGTCCTTTACGGAATGTCGGGGGTCTCAGGAGAATGTTGCAGAAGCGTGTGACCTTTGTGGAGTAGTTTCACCGGATACTGAGGCAATAGCCGTCCCGGGAAGGACGCCTCCGGGCGCCTGTCTGTCGTCGGCAGCTCGTCATATCGGTGAAGACATAGTGTTCTCAGAAGCTGAGGGGTGACCAAGATGATTTGGAGTGCTCATTGTGGCAACGAAGGCGCGGTCACGTGATCTCCGTTCCGTATATATTGGGAGGATTGAAGATACTCAAGGACTCGGCTGCGTGATCTGAGCCCGCAAGTTGAGATGTTATCTGGTAGAGATTGGTCGACAGACCGCTTAAGAATTACTGCGGTAATTTAATTTCATTTGCTAGTACTTGCGAGTGACGTAACTTGTATCAGTTAATTATTCGGGAAAAGCAACTTGTAATTTTGGAGATTCAGATAACCTAGAGAGGTTTTCCAAATTTTTTGTTTTCAACTCAATGTATTTATGTGTAATTAATGCTTTCTGATAGTATTACTTGTGTAATAACAGATTTATATATGTATTAATGATTTTGAGAGTTTGTCTACGGTTGTAAATATTCAGATCTCTATTTAATTTGAATTAAAGAATTAATTATTGTATTATGCGTGTGTGTAATTGCCCAGGAAACCAAGATGGTGGCAGCGGACTCTACCATAAAGGTTATGGTATATGTGTGGATCCCGCTTCTACCCAAAAGAACCCACACTACATCTGGGCTTGTGGTGTGGTGTTACACCCTGTCTTCTAATAGCTACGGAGAACGCAACAATAATCCTTAAAAAAGCAGTTAACGCCAATGGATTTATCATTTTGTTCTGCATATACACAAGCGAAAAATTTGGTTTTATGAATTAATATAATTTTTTTAAACCTGAAATTCAGTCAGCAGACTGGTATCTACAGCTGACGAAGTTATACTAGTCAGTGGAGTGATAAGCATGGCTGCAATGGGCGTGACTGTAATTCACCACCGGGAATTGAAAACGTGGGTTTATTTATCACTTGCTGGAGGCTGCGTAATTAGTTTCAAACGTTTTAATTCTGTTATAATGTGATCTCCGCATTTTTCTGAGCGCGACAAGATAAATTTTATTCCTTAATAATGTGTCCGGACATTTTTAGTACCGTTAAAAAAATTAATAAATCACAATATTGTGCAATTAGAACCTTGGAATTATTAATGTTGTCAGAAACACAAAAGAGATCATACGATGAATAAGAATTTGACACGATTATTAATTATAAAATAAGCTAAGAAAGTCGCTTTATCGGCAAAACCCGTAGAAATATCACGTATTATTTTCAAACATTTCAAGTTTGAATTAGTAATATTCATTCATAAAACAAATTTTTTATGTGCAGAACAAAATGATAAATCTAATGATGAAAACTATTTTTTCTACGATTTTTGTTGCGCTCTCCACAGCTACTAGAGTTAAGGGTTCTATAATAAAAAGAGATAAATAGAGTAAATATAGGACAATCGCGTTACGACGGGTTTAAAGGTACCATAAACCAGAACAGAAAAGACACCAACCTCTTCAAAGTAGACTTAAAAATACAGTCCTCTGATTAGATTTACTAAATTTTCATGCTGAGAGTTGGTACGTGTTCTTGTTTATTTCACGTCGCAACAAACTCACTCATACACTCAAACACACCATTTAATTTCATCCTGTCAACCATTTCATCCGAACGTGTCTCGGTATCTTTTACGACAGCGCTGTCCAACTTATCTCAGCCCGCGGACCATTTTCTATCAATCGGCACGGGATGGAGTTTGGCAAAAAGTTGCCGGACAAATAAAAAGTAATGACTAATATTTATTTATTTGTAACGCGATATTTTGACTATCATCAATAAATTTACATAATTTCAAACGAAAAAAATTGATTATTTCTTTATTTTAAAAATATATATTTTTATATGTTGTATGAAAACATAAAGTATTCATATTGTAATGACGAGGTAATTCAGAACACAATTTTCTATTTTCTCTCGCCGGACATTACATGCCACGTCAAATATTAACTCTGACAGCATAGACACATAACACACAGTTGTGCCCTCCAACGTTTGATGAAAATTTTCGTGTAAAATGTACAAGATTACACAGAAAAACGGAAACTTTTGGCAAACAAATGAAAATAGAATACATGCAACAACAAAACTTTTTATTGACAGTAATTGAACCAATATAACTTGCCTTTTAAGAAATAACAATCCAAATTATCAATTTCTCAAAATTACGTTCAGCAGATTTCTGAAAATTACGTTCAACATACCGATCTGAAGTGACAGTCACTGTGATCCGGTCTTCATTTTTGAAAAAGTAAGGTCCAATGACCCCGAGTGACGAAACTGCACACTATACAGTGTCCTTGCTGGCGTGTAAAAGGCGTTCATGAATTTCTTTAGAGTAGCTGTCTGCCCAGTAACGATAGTTCTGCTTGTTCACGTAACCCGGAAGATGGAAATGGGCCTCATCTGACATTCACAGCTTGTCCAGAAATTCATTGTCCTAGTTTATGTTTATCATAATTTGCTGACAGAATTGTAATCACAACTGGTGATCGTTATCATTCAGATGTTGCACAATTTGCAGCTTGTTCGGATGAAAATTTAAATCAAAACGGAGAATTCGGCGAACACTCTCTCGGGACACTCTGGCCACATCTGCTTGCTTACTAACTGATCGCTCTGTAACACAGAAACGCGTCTATAGTTTCGATATTCTGTTGAGTACGAACACTTCTCCGTCGTCCTGACGGTATCTTTTCCAGAGCAGATCCAGTCTCTTCAAAGTTATGAACCCAAGTTTTTTATCGCGTGTTTTGAAGGAACGCGATCATGACGCCCTAATTTGAAAAAGCGACGGAACTCCCTCTGCGCACCTTCCAAACTATCGTCGGTTCTGTGAGACATTTTTATCGCGAAAGCACGCCGTCCACCGTTCCACTCCTCCATTATTGCTGAATGGAGTGATTGTTTACAACTAACAGTCCCCCTTCCGTAGTGGTGCCAACTGTACATGGCTGCCACTACGCACCTCAAAAGTTCCCGTTTTTCTGTGTCACCTTACTAATATAAGTCACGAGCAAAAAATATTTCGTGGGCCGCACTTTGGACAGCACAGTTGTCTAACGACGAAGCTCAAATCAAAAACATTTTCACTTTCATCAAATATATTTTCTTAAGGTTTTATGTAATTTCCATCTCGGTGTACATCGGGTTATAAAATCGCGGTGCTAGTAACATGGTATTCTTTCCCGAGGATGCTACATCATTTTTCGTCTGGTGACATTATCTTTACGAGAGCGAAATATTATTTTATGTTGACTCTAAACACAGAAGCAGCCACGAGAGTTTTGCTAGAATTGTAAGTTTCGAATTATCACATCTTCCCCAACAAATTCAAAAGTTCTGAATCCACTAAACCAAATTTTTTTCTAAGAGTACTTAGCAAACGATAACATTGCATCTTCATGTTCATCACATTCTCAGCAGCTAGGGCATCCGAAAAATATCTGCAGAGAGAATTTATTGTCAACACAATGTACGTTATTCAAAAGGTTGGTATTTTCTAGGAGTAATGGCGCAGTGATACATTAAAATTGTAAAGAAATGTTTAATATTTCTTTGGTTTGAAGACCGAAAACTTTCATATAGATATCAAGTTCTCAAAGTAACTAGACGAAACGTTATCCGAAGAATATATTAAAGAAGTAAGAATCTAATGATAACAACGCTGAATATTCACTTCGTTAAGTACTGAAGTCCCACAACTGGAGAACATTAATATCAATTTTGTCAAAAAATAGTATTTTTTTCTCGTACAGAACATAACGTCAAATTACAAATAAATTAAGATAACTGTTTCTAAACCGCTTAGAGAAATATATTTCACTTACCTTCAACCATTCACTTCGAAAACACATGAAAATAAAATAAATGAAATCGAAAACTTACTGAAATAATTTCTGGATCAATGATAATGAGAAAGAACAGCACTCACCTGTAACAGAGAAATACACAGCAGTTTAAAGATTTTTCATAAATCTTTATCATTTTCTTCTACTAATGGCAAAGATCATGACAGGAAACCTTTCTTTTCTTTTTTTCTTTTTTTTTCTTTTCAAAAATCCAATCCAGAAATATATTATTGTGTAGTGCGTTTGAACGTTTAAAAGTGTGATATCAATGTTTTGCCCACAAATATATTGCTGACTAAGAGGCCATTCTGATTAGTGTGTGTTCCTCTATACTGTAGCGGAAGAAAAATTATGTTTTATTAAAAGAAACACAAAAATATTTATGATTAAAATAATAATTAAAGGGGAATTTATTAAATTTACTCAGCGATCCCGTTAGGGTCATGTCTTTTCTCTCCTTACTCAGGTAAACAGAGCGTGCCGAATAATGAATTGTTTCTCAAAACCTACGCAATTCTGATAAGCAAATTTTCACAGCATTTACACCAATGTAGATGAATATTTCTTTAAAATGACATAAATAAAATTAAAAATTTATTTATCGTAATTGGAAAAGTGAATGTAAAACTGAACGCATTTAGTAGTCTGTCATTTCGTGACCGAAAAGACACATCCTGTAATAGCGAAGAAAATAAATAAATAAATTTATTGTCAAAAACAGTGTTGATAATTTTTATTAACCAAACACCTACGTTTGCCTAGTTTCTCAGAGATCAGTAATGCGCAGCACTGAGAAATTCTGGACACACTACCAATGGGTATTGAGATGCCACGGAATAATGAATACACTGTATTCTGAATGTCAAATCTACTGCCCGAGTCTCCTCGTACCGTGGCTAATAAATTGCGGATGCCTATAGTGCTGAACAACAAGTACACAACTTAGAATGTTACGTGGAACTGTTTGACCTATTTGTAACCGTATTTTTTAGTGGGGGACGATGTTTTGTAATTACCCGGTTATTATCCTCGTTGAGTCCAGTCAATACTTTTGATGCGTTCAGTCACAGACTAAAAATGCTCAACGACAAAGAATGCTTTTCGAAGGTACGGTATCTATAATTAATTTAAAGTAAATCTTACGACACAGAAGTCAAAAGATCACAGTTTCATGTAACTCGTCCTCAGAATGGAACCTCTTGGAAACAGAAACTATTTTCACGTCAAAATCAGGCCACTCAATGAGACGGAAGAGTTAGAATTCCTGTGACAGTTTGAACAACCGTTCCGGAAGAGACATTTATTGCATGCGGATCAGCACAAAGAAAAAAGAATTAAAAAAAAGACTTTTATTGGGTCGCAATGACGCGAATAGCGTTCATAAAAGCTTCAAACACGCGCTCATGTAGTGTAGCTTCATAAACCAATTGGATTATCATTTTTCATTTTCCCTATTAACAAGGGTGCAATGAAGTTGGAGGATTGGTTTGACTGACATTGTTATTTCTCTGTTTCAATACACAAGAAATTAATTTTAGATTTGCTAGAGGAGAGATGAACAACATTTTTATCGCTTTCGCCAAATCATACACGCAATGAAAACTTACGAAAGGGTACGACAAAAGCCAGTTCTGAAGGGAGTAAAGGCGATGCAAACCCTTCGCTAAACAAGGGACGGCTCCCCACCATCATATACCTAAGTTTTGAAAATTCGCAGCGGACAAAGTCAGAAATATACCTGACAAAAACAAGGTGTAAAATATTATTCATACCCTTTTCTACCCCAAGACTTGTTTTCACGAAGGACATCCAACTCCATTCACAAATTCCTATCTAATTCATGCAGTAACGTTAATGTAGAGCAAGGAAACAATATAGAACCGATTGCCTTCCCCGACAACTGAGTACGAGGGAATTGGTCCTTCTCCAGTACTAAGCCACGCCCAGATCGGCGGCAGGTATTGGTCTACTTGAGTTGAATATGCAAATGAAATTACATGACAACTCATTACGAGGCGTTTTTCCATTCGTAATGTGTTCTTGCTACCGTTAGTGCGCGCGCGTGGCTGGAAATTACGGGAGATAATGCTGCGTTTAACGCTGTAGCAGTCAGACGCCGCCGCCCTGTATTAGTCACGGCAGAGAATCAGTCGCTGTCGAAGGAGGTGCCCTGCTTTCCAAAGGCCACGAGGGATGTGGAGCAGATAAGGGCGACATATCAATCAGATACTTCGTCAGATGGAGAATTCGGTTCACATTTATCTAATACTGAGTTCCCACGAGTTCACTTTCGTTCGTTACGAAGTTTGTGCGTAAATAATCGTTATTTGATCCTCAGAGATATCTATTTGCAGTCAGCAACAGTGGCGGCGATTCCGAACCAAAAGTGGGGGACAAAAAAAATATTGACAATTTTCATTTACATGACATTTTTTTGCATAATTCCACTAAGTTTTAAAGAATGAAATAAATCAAAGAAAAAAACAATTGTGATTGACACCAACGATGGTATAATTTTTTATAATTCCAAGTTTTAGACTATTAAAATGAAATATCCATCTTTCCGTAAAAGGGGGGGGGGGAGCTGCACCCCTCCTCCCATCAGGTCGGCAATATATGAATTAAAAAATTAAAAAATGAAAAGGTTCGTCATATTCGATTGTTAAAACAATTGCGAATCAAACATTGCGTGATACAAAAAAAAACAAAAACAAACAAACAAAGAACTTGAACATAGGGAGAAGCTCACCAACAATAATTCGTAAAGCGTGCTTCAAAATAAAATGAAAACGAAGAAATACAGTTGGTAATGTATTCATCGAGAGTCCACCTAATGCTGACTTAATCCTACTTCCACTATTTTCATTCAAAAAATCTAGATTTTATTTAAAGATAATCAAGCGGATTTTTGAAACCAAATAACATTATTAACCTTCTTCAGTGTTACCTCCACCCACATATATTGTTCGTATTGTTCCCGGTGTAACACGGTTTAAGTTTACCGTGTCCGATTTTTTAAAATTTACATTAGAAGAATACGAAGATGCTTCTATCTATGAAAATATACCAGGTACGCCAATCTAAAACATTTAATAGATCATTATCAGTCTTGATGAAGTAGTCAAAAATGACCTAGACGAGCTAGTACTATATTTAAAATATATATTTATCCGTCATCGGCGAATGAAAACTTGTGCGCTTTTCATGAAATATCTGTGCCGGAAATAACAGTTAATGAGGAAGTGTCGCCTAAGGTTGACGCTGTCTCCGTAGAGGTGTCTATTAATGTACTACAAAATGCCCGGGAAAAGACCTAATCAAATCCTAGCGGATGCCACGTGAGTTCAGGTGGTAGAAAAATAAAATTGAAGATTCTCTTACATTTAAGATCTATTTTCTAAAAAAGAATCCTTGGATCCATGATTTGAAAATTACAATTACAAGTATTAAGAGACACGCATGAAATTAAAAAAATATGTTATATTTATAAAACTTCGTGGAATTGTGTGAAACTGCCAGGATTAAACCAATTTAAAAAACTCCTGAGCGATACGGGATACTTTCATCTCGTAATAAACTAAAGTAATTAATGTGTACCTGCTTGCCCGTTTCAAATACATGTTCGTTTAAATGAGCTATTTCCATGAAATAATTTTAGAAAATTATTGATCGAAAATGTGAATAAGACACGTATCAGATTTTATATCTGATGCACAGGAATAATCAAGGAGGTTCTGCTAAATAGTTTGAACCGACTATGTTTAAAAGTAGGGAGAATTGATCCCAGAATACAGGAAAAGTAGAGACGCAGAACACATCGAGTAAGCGAAGAATTTCGAAACTTTTACAGTCGGAGTATCGAAGGAATTTGTTTTCGTTAACGAATCAATCGTCCAAATAAAACTTTAATTACTGAATATTTGATCACGGATGTTGTTGAGCGAGTATCGATATGAACATAATTTTCGCTATTTTAAGTTCAAGACCAAACGGTCGACGTAATTCCTGGTATCCATAAATGCAAATGGAGGTCACAGCAAAGTGGGTTTACAAACGCTGGAACCGCCTCGATTTCCAAATTTCCCCGCGAGGCGAACACTGGCGTTAAAAACCGATCAGCGTTTCATATCACCGACAGAGAAGTAATGTTCAGCAAAGTTTGAGGTAAGGTCGTTAATCAGATTTCATGGAGAAAGGTTTCAACGGGATTACATTATGGTCGGAATTCTGGAATAGGATATTAACTCTCATAGCGAACAAGTTCATTCGACACATATAATAATGGTTACGATTCAAAAGTACGGAATTATTAAAAAAATATATATTTGTTTGTAGAGTAAAATAATATCCTTAAAGTATAATTATAATGACAAGTTAATATCCTAATCCCCCAATCCTGAAATACATTTACGCGATTTATAATGACAATAAAATAGACACGAAAATTTGCACAACTCAGAAATTTGAAAAGGTTTTTTTGATTTAAAAAAAATATGGAAAAAACAAATATTAACAATGGAGCCAATTCACTGAAAGGAAAAAACGAAAGTTCGTACAAATCATTTTTACGTCATGTTCGATTTTGTGTTCGGAGCTTAAAAAGATTCGACCTTCTCAAATCACAATACTGTGGAGTACGCGGAAAATATTACGAAAGAATGGGACGGCACGAGACAGAATTGACATTTTAGTGAGCAGGCGGATTTGTTTGAATAATACATGACCAGGGCAGCCACAAAGAATTAAAAGCATAATGGAACACACATCGTTGCTACCTTAACTTTGAGTTATGAGACTGTAATGAGGAAAAGCATAATTTTAAGGTATAGAGTCTAAAGCTTAATGCCCAGTGATATATATTTCAAACTTTAGTATTTCAATAAAGAAAAACATGTATGGTACATTTCAAATATATTTTTGAAAAGAAGCTTCTTCACAATGGCTTACTAGTTAAATGTGCTTCAGTAGAGACGAGCTTTTCACTCTCAGTTGGATTTTAATTCAACGCAGACCTTCACTAAATGAAGAAAATCTGAGGGCTCACTTGCGGCTTGTTTTCGGTTCGCAAGTAATTAGGAATAACACTGACTCCATTAGTTACGAAAATTGATTTTTTTTGTGGGGCTTTGCGGCTCGTCAAGGTCATTAGAGCCCTTACGAAAATTGAAACTACAATTTTTGAAAGAGAATGTTTTAAGGTCATACATGTTTCAGGATGGCCCCATTCCCTATTAATCTTCAAGAAATTTGATGATTCATTTTTGAACTTTGAAATGTATTGCTTTGTCTTAATTTTTTAAATTTAATACAGAGATCCTGATTTACAGCGGCGTATTAGTTTCATGTACATAAAAAAAAATGTGAATAATATTTATATCCAAAATATTGCAGAATTATGTAAAAGGATCAACCATATACCAATTTTAGTATGCTAACAATGCTGAGCAGAGGACAATGGAGATATATTTAACACATTAAAATGGTACAACAAGCGTGTGGCTTGCCGTTTTATCGTATGAGTTTTATCAAATCTTCTCAGAACATTGCCATGAAATCATTATATTGCACATTTTTTGTGTAACTGGGATACTGTGTCGAAGATGAAGAGTTAATTTTGAAAGTGAAGTTTAAGGAAGCGACGAAGATATAATTTTCTCAGAAAGAGGTCTTCATTCGATTCTCCAATCTCGTTTTCATTCACGTATTCCAATGTGTATTGACGATGCTCGTGCGTTGAAGAGCGACGAACGAAGTAATAATAGCGCTGTGATTGGGAGACGCCTTTCCGACCCATATTTGACATTGATTGGCGCCCTGATCGTGTCGTAGAGAAAGTTTAAATTTTTTTTCTTTGCCACTATTCATGTAATGTCTATGAAAAGTACTGTACACGTCTGAAAAAAAGGAAAACGATTTTTTAAAGGATTTTAACTTTTCAGTCCATGAGATTTTTTTTTTTTTTTTTTTTTTTNATGAACTCGAGAGTGATACATAAAACATCAATAACTCACAATTATGTTGATCGTACTAATTAGAACAATCACAACGCACATATTAATCTTTATTTTCCGTATTTTTTAAAAATATGTAGTACAGTGGAGCCTCTTTAACTCGAACTTCTAGGGAAAGGTAATAAGTTTAGAGTTATAGAGGACATCGAGATAAGGAGTTCTTAATATTATCAATTTCCACTAATAGAGACATGTTATTTAAGTTATAAAGTCATGAGAAAATAAAAATTCGTATAGGAGATTTATTTTACTACATTTGTGTTTATTTATGTTGGGTAGGTGGAGGATGGTCTTACCGACTCCAAAGGATAAGATCTTCCACCTCTCAACAACATAAATAACGGTTTGAAATGCAGGTTGGTTTGAATAAGTTTCTTTATTTCTTACGTAAACCTGAAGTGAAAGATGCGACACCAAACGACTGACTGTGAATCGTGAGGTCTCCGTGAACTGTGGGTCTCACGTACGCTGGTGGAGACATGGCGTTCAGCAGCGGCGGTCCCGTGTTCTTCTGCTCGTAGATACTGGACGGGGGAGACCTTGGCGTCGAGTCTTGTAGTTTTCGAGTTCGGTAGTCGCGCCGTTCCGGGGGTGAAGTTCCTCGGTAGTTGGCGTCAAAGCTTGGAGATCTTCGCGTCGGCGAAGTCTTGAATGGAATGCCTGGCGGAGCTTGGCTCACGTTCAGCGTATCGTATTATTCTTCAGGACCACTTGTATACGCGTTCCAAGTCGTGGAAATGCGTATTATAGCGAAGCTTGACTCTTGAATAATCTCGGAGCGGAGAATTGTCTATGCTCGTCGAGACAAGAAATTGGACACATGTGTAGCACGACTGACACGGCTGGTTAGGGCAGGAAGAATAGCTGGAATGAATGTTTTTCGTTGCCAAGAGTAGTTCATCAAGTGAAGATATCTGAGCAACTATCATATTAAACTTAATTCGCCCTAAAGGGAGTAGTTTTGCGGGTGCCGTTATAGGGTAGTTATTTACCGTGGCGGCTCCTTTTCCATAGAACTGGTTGTGGATTAGAACGGCAGGCACTTTGAAGGTGCTTTGGAGATTTTCCGGCCATGGAAATGTCATGGCTCGAGGTACAGGGAGGCCATGCCGTGGGAGTTCGATAAACAAACAAACATGGCGAGTGCTTCTGATCTGTGTCGAATATGCAGAAGTCATTGGTAACAACTTGTATCAAAAGTAATGTGCATTTGTGATGCGTAGGAAGCTGTATTCGTAGGAACGGTATGGAAACTGTGTTCCTGTATCATCAACTACTTTAGTGCGTGCGAGCTGGTTGATGGGGCATGAGCATTTATCTGGGGTGAGGAAGATGTGCATATATAGTATTGTAGGAAGGACACATTTCTTTCTACATGTTGTTCATAATTACACGTATAAAGATTATTTTATGGTAAAGCAACAACTTGAAAATACGCACATATCAAAAGAAATCTGTAATTTTCTTTTGAGTCAAGGAACTAACACATTCTTTGTCCATTGCAAACAAGGCACAAAATATATTGTCGTCATATCACTACACCTTTCAATGAAAGTACGAAATCATTTCTTGAACTGGTTATTGACGACAACAAAATTTAGCTTGGAGTTAAAGAGTCTTGCGAAAAGAATTTCAATTAACAGAGGCCGTCAAGTTATCAATTGCTTTTTAGAGTTATCGAGTCCTCCAGATTTGCAGTTCGAGTTAGAGAGCGTGACATGTATGGAAAGTACATCACAGGGAAATCAAAGTCAGTTCGAGTTATAGCGTCTAAATAGTTCGACTTGTAGGGTTTTTTGTACTTCAACGGAAGGGAATGGTCAATTTCTTCGTCTAAGAAAGAATTTTGAGTTAACAGGTTTTGAGTTCAAAAAGAATCCACCGTATTTCTTTTATAGCGAGCATCTGAGATTTTAAAACTTGGTCTAACACAAACATTCAGTTCGATTATTGAGAGATTTCGAGATATGGTTAATGGCGAACGGAGTTTTTTGTTGCTGTTCTTTTTTGTTTTTTTTGTGCTCGTGTGTGTGTGTGTGTGGGGGGGGGGCTTTATGGCTCGTCGACATCGAGATCATTACAGCCCTAAAATTTTGTACAGGTAGGTAAAATGCAGTTACGCACTAAGGAGAGCCAACATGACTCTCCCCGCGTATGAGATTCGCCGAATAACTCAACCGTACTCACTAAAAACCCTCCTGCATTACAATATATCAAGGAAGTAGGAGGAAAATTAAAGATACCCGAGCCCTCGCAACCTAATAGCGTCGGGATCGAAAAGAACAAAAGGTGACCAAGGGAGGTCAGGAAAGAGAAAGGAAGGAGCCTCGCACAAGTAAGTGGAAGTAATTCCATACTCATCTTGGGGCCCCGTGTTTGCCAAACACGTACTTACTAGATGTAAGTCCCCTGGGGGGTATAAAAACTAAAGTAAAATGTTAGTTACTAAGAAGTTTACATGCACATATTTGTAAATCTTTCTCAACACATTTATGACCCTGGGTATATTTCCATCAAAGTACACAGCCAAGATTTATGTACCACTTCCCACAATAGAACGCGAAATAAATTTAGAAGTAATATGTGTTAGCTTTCGACTACATCCAAACATTGCCCCCAAACTTGGGGAGGTTAAGTAAATTTCTCACAGTACAGGCACGATAGCGAAGATCGCGGCGGTGGCGTTCAGCGGTCAACATGCAAGCCCGAATGAAAAGGATGCCAGACGAACAGATACGGATCGACGTAAAATAAAGTTCAGTGAAGTGGAAATGATTGAAGAGTCAAGCAAGAACAGAGAACAGGAGACGTCAGGGGCTTCTGATACCACGTCGCATGAAACAAGATGAGACAGCTTTCTAATGTATTATGAACATCTTTTTATACACTTTTTTATCAAAGGTGCAGCCACGATCCAAAGAGATGGGAAGGAGGAACAGACAGAATGCATGCGATAGATCGATGCACAGACGTGATATTCAGACAGATGAAAGGGATGTCATCGAAACCTGTGTGTTCGGGGAAGAATTGAATTGTCAGAATTCAGCCGGGGGAACCTTTTTCTGATATTAAATCAGTGAATTGATATTGAGATATTTTCCGATAGCTGCAGGAAATCTGAGATATGATGTAAGAGTTTATGAAGATATAAATTTGAAGAACAAACTTTGTATTCATAATTTGTTTCATTTAATTTTTTGTGCTTTTTTGTTTCATGGTAAAACTAAATCTGAGTAAAAATGCTTTATGTAGTTTAGGGCTGTCCGACTTATCTTAGTCCGCGGGCCATTTTCTATACACTTTTGAGTATCGGGTCGGAACGGGATAGGGTTTGTCAAAATGTTGTCCAATGAACAAAATGGGTCATATTTCTTTATTAGTAACGCGATATTTTGATTTTCATCAACAAGTCGATATTATTTCAAGCTGGAAAAATTAAATAGAATATTACTTGATTTTTTAAAAAGTATTTTTAATGTGTAGGATCACAACAAAACGTTTTCATATCGTATTGCATGAGGGATTAATTCCGAAGGCAATTCCTCATTTACTCTCACTTGACACGCTTTGTCAAATACTAATTCTGACAGCATTTATGGCTTTGTGTAGGGGCATGTTTTTTGTAATAATAAATCGTGAATTTAGTGTTATTTCAATTCTTATGATTTTTAAACACTATACTCAGAATAATCTGTAGTTCCATAATAATTTGTACATGTAAATTTTTTGCGTTAAATTGCAAACATATTGACATTCTATTAGTATTATAACTCGCAGCTAACTTTTTATCTTATTGTTACGGCACACCACAAGCCCAGATGCGATGTGGGTGTATTTTGGGTAGAAGCGGGATTCAACCATAAAACACAACCCTTATGGTAGAGTTTGCTGCCACCAGCTTGGCTTCCCCAAGCAATCAAAACACACATGTAATAACAATAAAATATTCCTTTAATATAAGTTAAATTGAAATCTGCGTATTTACAAACTTGAACGAACTCTCAAATCATAAATACAAGTATGAATTTGCTATTACACAGTCATTGCTATCTGAAAGCAACAATTACACACAGATATAAATACTGGTGTTATCAATTAATTCGGAAATCTACCCAGATCATACGAATCTCAAAATTTTACAAGTTGCTATCCCGAAATAACTAACTGTTCCAAGTTACGTCATTCGCGCCTCATAGCAATGTATTTGAATTACCGCAGCAATTCTCAGTGGTCTGACGACCAATACTAACCAGGTAACATCTCAGACCCGGGTACTTCCTAACACTGACAGTCTGAAAGACTCAGGATCTTCAATCCTCCCAATATATACTGAAGCGGTGGTCACGTGACTACACCTTCGCTACCGTACTGAGCACTCTACATCATCTTGGTCACCCCTCAGCTTCAGAGAACACTGCGTCTTCACCGATATGCCAGCGTCCTTCTCGGGCTGACCATTATTTTTGCATCCGGTGGAAATATTCCATTCACACTGGCCACGCGCTTCTGCAACATTCTTCTGAGGGCATTCCTACTCAATTTTCAGAAGTAGATGAAAACGGTTCAGCACCTACACAATGAACGGGAAGGCTTAGTGGCGGGTACTTTTCCTTATTTGGCGGCGACTGGCCCGACCCTTAATCTCCTTAGGAATTTCCGGCTAGCAAAATGCTTGAAAATGTTAATATTTCAAAAATCGATAGATTACACAGGTCCTGATGTTACACTTATCTAGGAAATTTTGCTTAAATTTTTGAATCCGCCTCTGCCTTAGGGCCCTTGATCGGAATTGATGGGATGGTCCCTTGCTTGCTTCCGGAGAGTAAATTAGTTTATTGTCTTCCACGTGGTCATACGATGTTTGTACTGCTTTTTTGACAATTGAAAAAAATACAAAGATGTGCCTCCCAACGCTTCATGGAAACTTGATGTGAAATGTACTCGCGGACCGCCAGTTGGACAGTGCTGATGTAATTGCATCATTTTAATTTTCTATCGTATTTTTAGAAAATACAGAAACTTGAAACACCTAAACCTGAAGTTAATAAACTTCTTATGTGTGTTTATGAATGGACAATATGAAATGTTAAGAAAGCGATGAACGAACACGATTGTTGGAGATAAATCATTTTAACGCGTTGATGGCGGAGGTGTGCAACGAAGGAAGGTGTAGTTGTTGCTAACCACAGACAGCATAGGGTCAGCATAGCATAAAACGTGACACCGGGACGCGTGGCCATATTAGCATATATTATCCTCTCGAGAGAACATGCCTGGGAGCGAATGCGCGCACACGTAATAAGCGGAAGGGAGAGAGAGAGGTGTCGGAAATTATGTGTCTGTCTCACAACATCCTCTTCTCTGAGACACTGATGTGAATTGACACATTCGGTACGTATCAGAACACAATGAACACAAGCCAAGGTAGTCTCAGAAGGAAGTTAATTAACACAAGGAGGATCCGGAAACATGGGCGTAGCGAGGGGCACGTGACTCCACCCCCTGAATTCTCATACAAATAAAAATTGTGCGAATGTAATAATCATTTATTCGTATTATATACTTAAAAATAAAGTACTTGTGGCGGTACCACCCCAACGCCAAATTGTTATTAAATAGCCGCCTGGAGTCCGTGCCGGTCGAAAGATACCGCCGCGTAAGAGGTCGCACTCTAATCCAGATCACCTCTCGCAGGAAAGGGCAAGCCAATTAAAACTAATTAATCAGTTATTTGATTTATGGAGCTTCTCAGTATTCCTTCCTGTCACACCTTAGCCGAGTAAGTACACATCCATGACTCCCTCCGTTACAGTATTAGTTTTACGTGACGCTAATTTTAATAGTATATTATTACAAGAGCGTTTTTAACCCTAACGTTTGTGACCGCAGTCCAAGTACTCAGGGTAGGGCCAGATTATTATTGAAGAGGGGTAAGATGGAACAATACAGGTGCGTCATCGAAGGGAGGGGATTTAAAAACCGTAACTTTTGCGTTACGTAATTAATGATCACCCTGATCCGCTTACCCATCAGAAAATTTTAAAATTCTGTCATACATTAGTGTAGATTACATTTTTGATACAGGTTCAAGGGAAAGGATCTCCTTCAGCGTTGGTTCTATCAAAACTGAGAAACATCGTAAGACCCAAGCGAAAGCGAAGATACATTTTCTCACTCTTCGCACCGGATTTCGTGCAAGGGCCAGTAAATGAATTACCCTTAAGAATAAACGATGCGGAGACGTCAGCAGCAAACGCACAGGAGAAGAGAAGAGGAGAATGAAACTACGAGGAGAGAACGAAGAATATGCAGAACAAAACTAAAGAATGAGGGCGGAGATAGTTTTTTTGTACATTAATATTGCTCCACAGTAATTCGGTACCTTTAACATCTTCATTTAAATTCCTCCTACACACTATCCTTTAAGTGAAAGTTTTTCAAAATTGATGAAACAGTGTAGAATAATGGAAGTAGGATTCTATAGTTGCATCATGAGTTAATGAGAGCGATATTCTTCATTTCACTCCCGAAGTGATATTCTTTATTTTGTTCATGCAATTACTTTATTTATTTATTCATTTAATGCCTCTTCCACCCAACTTGGGAGAGGGAGTTGGGAAGGAGAGATGATGGGTTGCCGGGGAACTGAAAGTACCGAACCGACATTTGTGTGGAGTAGAGTAGGGAAACCCCAGCTAGAAACCTCACTGGCCGAGCAATGATTGAACCAACAACCGTTTAGAGGTATCGTGGAAGCGAGGACCCACCATGAGGCCAATGCTGTCCATGCTTTAGATTATGGTTAATGCTTTTTCTACCCCGATAACTGTATTCGTAATACATACAAATAAAATTGTCATAAATCTCCTTACTCGTAAGTATTATGAGCTTTTCTTGGTTCATGTTCTTCTGCAAGAAAGTCCTATCCTATGTTGCAAGCATTATGCCATATGTTCGTGACCTGAAACGAGTCTTTTAGAGTACGGTAACAAATTTTTCGATTTTACAAGTGTATAAATAAAACTACAAAACTTTCAAAAACCTGCAACTTGCAGAATTTTTTTACGAGTTTACACTAACTTTTAACTTCAACTATCTTGAGAGTTGGTTTGAATTCTTGCATCCAATTATACCTCGCACCGATCCCTTTCAAATCTTGTCGCGAAGTAATCTAGCGTTTATAATTCACCGGACTAAAATCGCGAAAAATTCTGTGGATGACTTATCAGATGCACGAGATAAGGAGATAAGGAATGCTTAAGAGAGAAAGGGAGAGAGACACAACTTGAAAATAAATGAGAAGGCGATCTGATACCCTGAGGCGATCGCAACAGCAGACCGCGACGCGAAGGCAAGGAACGCAACCTGTTCATCTCCCGAGGGCGCGTCGTGTCCCAAATCGAATCCGAGCAACGAGAGGTCACCACTCGCCACTGCGACGCCCACGCTCTCACACAAGACCTACTTGCTCACTCAGATCCATTCACAAATAGCGGACTTGCTCCAGCGAACAAACGAAATAAATCAACATAAAGTAATTGGTTCCAGGCACGTACCAACAATTGACACGACCTTTTTAATAGAAATTACCATTTAATGACGATATCTGGTACTTTTGAATAGTGTGGTTAACGTGATCAATTGCTTTCACAAAAATATATGCAAATCCTTTAGTAAAGAAATATCAACACATTGAAAACATATGTATAAAATTCACGAATGAATAAAAACTATCCTCTTATTAACAGACAAACTTTAATATAGAACTTAAAATTTCCTCTATGTTGACATGGTGCCACTGGCCCTACATGAAAGTTAAGAGTAGACAAACCTTGATGATGGCCTAAAGAATGTGTCGAAACGTTGATATAACGTTACGGAGTGGTTTTTACAGTGTTGTGAATTTTAAGTTCCACATCGATATAAAAAGGATCGTCTTTTATTCATTCACAACTAGTTAAAATTAAACTTGTGAAATTTGACCTTTAAAAATAAACATTCAAGGATCTCAATCTATGAGTAAAATGTCCGCCTTGATTTTCCTTACAAAATGTAAAGGAAAGTCCTATGGCAAATATAAAAGTAAGGTGAATAGAATAATGGGGATATTGAATCGTTTTTACATTTCATCTTTTAAAAAATTAAATAATTCTTGGCTTTACATATATATCTGTATACCCTCTATAGTCACGTTGCACGTCGCTGTCCATTTGACTTCATTCATTTCTTATATTTCATTATACATTGAGTTGGAGTACACTCAACAAAGGACTTAGGGTCGTATCAGACTCTTTGAATTCGTGGAGAAATCCTGGCCTTCACTTGGGGAATGGCCAACATAACCTTCTGACCTTCGATAGCAGGTTAAATTTGGTGGCTAGATATCACGATATTGATAGATATAGCTAGATAAACGAGCTGGTGGCTTAATATTGTGGTGAGATACCACGAAAAATCGGAACTCTGTGTTCTAACAACTGAGATCCTCAAAAAACACGGACTTCCATGTGATAGTTCACGTTGTTCTCTCTTTACAAATTCAAACAGTAAATATGAGTATAAATACAATACTTAGTCCGAAAGAATGTACGTACACACCTTTGAAACCGATAACGGGCACTCAATCATTGACATAACAATACAAACACGAACGAAGACGATGGCGGTGCAGTGGACAGCAGACAGTATAATACATAGTGACCACAGACCAATACGTTACCGGATTGAGAGAATGGCCGGAGGGGTTGTGTGTCCTTACAACACGTTTCAATTATCAATTCGTATTGGGAACAATAAGAAACATCTGCGTCGAGAAGTATATTATACGCCGCTGATGGTAACGTGACAAATATAGATGATCGCATACAATTGCTACAAGAAGATATTATACAACGTGTTACTCCTTTCTGTATGCGGGTGACGAGTTTATATAGGCACGGCCAGACTTGGTGGGACAAAGAAATGAGAAGATACGGAATAAGCTACGACATGATTATAAGAGACGCACACGAGGGACACAGGAATATGAACAAGGCAAGTTAGTATATCGGAAATGTCTGCGAGATTTAAAACGTCTCGTACGACAGAAGAAACATGAATACAGAAGCGTTTCTTGAAAACAAACCTCTGGGGTATCCCGTATGTGATTGGATCCATAGTAAAATAGTTTGGCGTACTATTAGGATGGAGGATGATGTTTCTCGTGGATGGCAGAATACAGGGTGTCAACTAAACGTAGACATACTCAAGGGTTATGCGCAAACTTGGCTTCCCGAAGAACTTTATTATGCGACTGACGAAACTACTACAACCCTAAAGGATGATGAGGTACTCGCCATGCTAAACCAAATAAAACCGCACACACATCCAGGATATGATAACATAAGAACAGACATGGTAAGACATATGAAGGAAAGGTATAGGAACGAAATAATAACTATTATGAAAAGTTGTTTCCGATATGGGTATTTTCCACGATGTTGGGAAGTGGGCTATCTACGCCTCTTTCTAAAGCCGGGAAATAGGGATGTGTAGAGGAAACGGTCATATATGCCTATCACGCTGCTACCGTTTCTTAGAAAAAATTTAGACATGATAATTGCAAATAAATTAAAAGAGGAACTCAAGGGCAAAATGAGCGACCATCAATATGGTTTTACAGAACGGAAAAGTTCGGAGCATGCTATTGTAGAGTTGGTACGTCAGTTGAGGACACGAACAAAATACATGTTAGTTATATTCATGGACTTCAAATGAGTCTTCGATAGTGTGTCACGGGATGTAATTCTTCAACAGCTGACAAAGAAAAGAAGTACCATCAGAACTGATAAAGATGATACGTTCATACTTGGATGAAAGAATTGCGATGCTAGAAATAGGTGGGGGAGAGAATCTTTTTTTTTTTTGTGGGGCTTTAGGGCTCGCCAACATCGAGGTCATTAGAGCCCATGCAAGTAGGGAAAAATGCAGTTTCGCACCATAGAAAAGAGCCGTAATGACTCTTCCCCGTGTGTGGGACTCGCCGAATATCTCGACCATACCCACTAAAAAACCCTCCTGAAATCAACAAATATCTAAATAGAAAGATGAAAGAAAAGAAAACAGAATACCAATACATTATATCACAAAAAAGGAAAACAATTTTTAAATATTATATTTTCGAATTACAGAAACAAACGATGAAAACAAAGAAGACAGGAAAGAGGAAAAGGGAATGCAAATTTTAAACCCTCCCGAGAACTTGTGGGAGGAGCCCCGATCTACTCATAAAATTCAATAGTTTATTAACATTAACCGTTTCATTTCCGAGAATTGTTGGTAAATCTGCAGCCAGACCAATTTGTCTCCGTATACTCGAGTATCTTCTGCAATCAGTTAGTAGGTGACGCACTGTCAGAGAACAGCTACACTCCTCACAAACGGGTTCATCATCAAGTAGTAAGAGATACCTATGAGTGAGAGGACAATGTCCTATACGCAAGCGGGTCAGCAAAACCTCTTCGCGCCGGGCTGACCTACAAGAACTGCTTCATGACTTAACAAAAGATTTGATAAGTCGGAGCTTATTCCTTTCAACAGCTAACCACTCATTGCTCCATTCACTCAGAATCCTTATCTTGACGGAATTTAGGAGATCTCGTTTTGGAATCGTGGATAAATCCACGCGATTCCTGAGGCATGCAGTCTTTGCGGAATCGTCTGCTTCCTCATTTCCTCTGATATCCACGTGTCCGGGAACCCAGCAAAACATTATGTTCTTTCCATCATTTTGCAGTGAGAAAAGTACATCCTGGATGCTCTGGATCAGCTTATCAGCTGGATACATGTTCTGGATTGCTTGAAGGGGGGGAGTGAATCGTGCATCGTATACACCAGGGATATCCCCAGGGTAGTCACACAGGATCTGTTTTGGAATTATGTGCTAAACGTGTTGCTTGAAGAGATGGACCACAGAGATATACTAATGCTAGCTTACGCAGATGATGTAGCACTTCTTGTGAAAGGGAATAGTAGACAAGAGCTTGAAGGATGTGGTCACAATGTGCTCTGCGCATGTTCCAAAGAGAGTGACAAAATGTAGTTACGGATATCACAAACGAAGAGGGCATAGTTTTTTGGATGAAACACCGTGGGAAATCACGACGGGACCCAATAAACAGAGGTAATAATTGGCGTTTACAGATAAAGTCGCAAGTCAAGTACCTAGGAGTATTAACCTTCGCAAGTCACTTGGCATACATCGGAAGAAAGGTAACAAAACTAGTATACAGTTTGATGCGTGTTGGATATACAAAACATGCGTTGGAGTGGGACCAAGTTTGGCGCCTATATAAAGGCGTTTTCCAACCGTTAATTTGCTATTGCGGAGCAGTGTGGTATGAACGGGTTAAGCTCATACATAACGAGCGAAAACTTAGCCAATATCAACGACAGAGTCTCCTGCACTGGAGTAGGTTATACAGAAGTGTTTCCACTATGGCTCTACAAGTGTTATAATTAGATAGTGGTGTTGTATTCGGTTTTTACTTTAGAGAAAAACAAAGTTATAGTCAACCGAAAATTATTTATTTGCCAAAACCTATTCACTCATTTCAATTTTTCATGTAATAATTTTGCAAAGAAACATTGATTATTCAACTACTTATATAATCTTTTAAATATCTGAAAACAATTAGTATTAAATTCTCTCATTATTATTAACTTCAACGGCCAAACTTAAGAATATGGTCCCACAAGGGTTCGAAAAAATAATTAATGTTATAATACTACAAATATTATTGCGGTTCCGAAAATATAAGCCGTATTCTTCGCTTTTCATATTTACGATAGTTATAAAGAAATATTGTTCCGCACTATTTTCTTCTCTCCGCCACCGTTTATGTTAGTGTGTTAGGGTATGATAATTATAATATAACTCGCGACAGCATGCCATGAACAATTATAAACAATTGTTCGGTCACAGTCGGCGATGTTAGGTTTGTTAGACCCGGCGATTCCGTTTTAAGAAAATCTGTTGTAAGTGTGAAGATGGAGGCGATGGTGGAGGTAGCAGCACTCGTGGAAGGATATACGAAGAATAAGGTTAGGTTAGGACGGTGTTAAATTTACCATCGGAAAATGGAATTTTTTTCACATGATTCAATTTGTAATTTCCGAGAACAAAGACCCTTCCAAAATCATGGGAAAAACCGTTTTTCGATATCTCATCTGGATATTTTTCTACGGAGTTGGACCACATAGTTAAGTTGGTCCGCTTCAACATACTAGTACTCTCTATTTAATTACATATTTCTGTAATTACTACTCTATATAATTATTATTAAGACCATTTTTACCAATAGGTAAATATATTCCTGTATTTTGACTGAAGTCCACTCAAGATGACAGCATAAGCTGTTGAAAGCCGGTTTTGGCAAATAAATAATTTTCAGTTGACTATAACTTTGTTTTTCATCTACAAGTGTTGTTGGGTGTCCTCCCGATTGGTTTGGAAGTAGATCAGCGTGCAGTGAGATATAAGGTGTGACGGAGAGGAAATTTGTACTGATGGAAAAAACATATCCTAGAAGGATCAAAGATGGAAAGGGCTTATAGGACGCGAACTTGAAAAATGTTGGACAATACGATGGACGAAGGCAAAGACATCAAGAAATACATATAAATTTATCAAACAAGTAACTTTTGTGAACAGAAACAGAAAAAGGATCAAGCCATCACATTTGGCATATGAAATACATACGGGACATGTCTGTTTCAACAGTTATTGGGAAAAGAGAAATTTAAGGGACGACAATCAGTGCATATGCAGACGATAGGTAGATGATATTAATCACGTGTTACATGAATGTGCATTGACGGATGAAGAACGAAGAGAATGTTACAGAACACTCAAGAAGAAGGGAATTTAGGGGACTGACTGGTATAAGTACATAAGTACACAGGAAGCATGCACCGTCTTCCAGGAACATGTGCATCAGGCGATGACGATACGGGAAGTCTTTAAAAACTGGACAGTGAACTTTCAAACATAGTTGACGAACCCCAGATACTGGAGGCCGAGATAGTAGGGGAAAAATTTAAAATGAAAAAAAAAACTGGAGGCCCCTCACAAGTGGAGGCTCGGGGCGTACCACCCCCTCCGCCCCCGCTACTGCATGCAAGTTCAAACAAAGATTTAATTTTAAAAAAACAACAACAACAAATAATAAGAATTATGCGATGTTATACAAAACACAAAACCGAATGCCGACCTCAGTCTTTAGAATTCGGAGCTGGGAATCTCACCTCCTTTTCAAAATCCGAATTCATCCAACAAAAACTAACATCCACAACGCTTCAGACACCGTTCCGCAGTTATTGCACAAGCTTTTCTCTTTCCTGGAATAACATGCCGAAATCCCCGGACCTTCATAAAGTTACCAGGAAGCCAATTAAGGCGACAGCGCCGGACTAACTCAGAAAATGACGAAGTAGAGAAAGAAGGGAAAACACCAGGGACGGGAAGAATACAGAGGAAAGGGAAAAAGAGAGAGTACACAAAGAAGAAATGAAGGGAGAAAGAGAAAGAAGAACGTGCTTATCCTTATCTCAAATACGGAGACAACAAACATTCCAAATGGAATTGTTTTCCCAGCAGAAAGAAAATAAAAACAAAAAAGTACTTAAGTCATTCTTAAAACACTAAGTCAACTGTAGTCTCCTCTCCTAAATGTTTCATCGAGAAAGGAATAAAAAATAATGTACCTCACATGTTTGTGGAAGCGTGTTCTACGTTATTTAAAAAATAACTGTTGGGAGAAAATTGTTCGATGAAAACGTGATTCAGAAACAAATTATCAATTCTGGATTTAATAACCAAAGAATTCACACTGCACAAGTTCAATCAAAGATGGTTTCGAGATAAAGTAGAAATTCCTGGTGTTCTTTGAGAGAAATTGCTTTTATATAGAAGTACACGTATTGACATATAATTCAATTTTCTTTTAAATACAGAGAAATTTCATGTCCCTGTCTCAAACAGAGTCACACTTCATACCTCAACAAGGGTTTTATACACTACATACATTTCTTAGTCTCTTGTGAACACACAGTTCTTCCTTTGTTATCTATCGAACGCGAACAAATTATCTTCAAAAATTTCTTCGTAACTCACGCAAACATGATTTGATGTACTCCTTCTCTATGTCTATTAATTTCCGTAAATTTCTTGTGTCCGCTTAAAGCAAATAGGCTAAGCGGGCCTTTGGGTTAGTTTCGACGTTGGGGCATTAGTACAATTCCCCCATGATTTTAACCACGTACAGTCCACACAGCAGCTAGACATGCATAATTTTTAGCAAATCACCCAATTGAAAAAAGAAGCTATTTTGATCGTTCCACCATAAAGTATAAGTAAGAAACTGAAGACAGAAAAACAATCACTGTTGCACTCGGGTGACAATGGGGTCTTTCCATGTGAAATCGGACAAAATTGGACTTTCATGTCTCAGAAATTGATTTCTCTGTTATTGGTAGTGCTATAGGTTCATATAAAAATACCAAATAAATTAAAAATTAATAAAAATTCAATTTTAAGTTTAAAATATTTTTTGAAATATTAAAAAAAAATATTGTTTTAACATAATCAAATTGTGATTATTGTTAAAGATCATTAAAAAAATATTAAGAAAATGCCACAATTTACAACTATCTTCGTCAAACTGTCTTGAAGATAAATACATTTAAAGATATTAAAACGTGTCAGCAATGGCGCAAATATCCTAATTTTAAAGTTTGACAAACGGATGGTCACACAAATCTATTTTTTTAATAGAAACCAATTGCACAACCAATAAACAAAAAAAATCAAATTCTGAGACATGAAGGTCCAATTTCACATGGTATGGCCCAATAGTAAAGAAAAATTGCGCAAAAAGAAAAACTGTATAATATAAGATAAAATCCATTTCAAGTCGTAAAAATAAATAAATCGCAAGCGTTGAAGGGTAGCTTAAATGATAAAAGGAGGGAATTGAATAGTAGATCATCATGACACCATCCTCCCGGGTTAGTTCCAAGGTTCCTTCCCCGCGTCACCGTGAGGGTTTCATGTGGTATGGGAGAGAGAAGTGACAGGAAACGCTTCGCCGGCGAGGTGTCCCACAAGGTTCACAAGTTCGTATCTCCGTGCCGCCAGCCGGCGCAGCGCAGCGTGTTGGAAGGTGGAGGCTGGGCGCAACGTACCACAAAGGAGCGGGCGGACGGGAGCTTCCAAAACTCGAACAGCAACTTGCTTAATACTAGCGTCGCGTCCAAACGGAGACTAAAGTTCAAAGCAGCGGCGACGCAGGGCGCCACGAATGATATTCAAGCGGTCGTTTAAAGAGGGTTTAAAACTTGTACAGGCAGGGAAAATGTAGTTACGCACTAGGGAGAACCAACATGGCTCTCCCCACGTGTGGGACTCGTCGAAAGACACAACCATACCCACTAAAAACCCTCCTGAATTACAACATACCAAAACATATCTCAAAACCAAAAATCAAAACATGAGGACAAAAAATGAGGAAAATGAAAGATACCCTAGTACTAATAGCGTCGGGATCGAAAAGAACAAGAGGTGACGAAGGAAGGTCAGGAAAGAGAAAGGAAGGAGCCTTCCAAAAGTAAGTGGAAATAATGCCAGATTCAGCTCGCGGCCCTGTGTTTGCCAAACACGTACTTACTAGATGTAAGTCCCCTGGGGGGGTATGTGTACGGTGGACCTTGGACTTAGAATAATAAGCAAAAAGTCACACTCAACAACATTCAATTATACTTCTTAAAATATGATAGAAGTAAACATTATGATGCAGATCACATTGTGTATAAATCATCTTAAATCAACAGTCAACAATAGAAAATAAAGATTTATTCATTAAAATAATCAATCCTCCATAATAAATCTATTTCCATTGTAGTATTTGTAAATGGGAAATGTAGCGTGCTATTGAAGCTTATCTACATGGAGCATAGGAGGTAGGAGGTGGGTGATAGGCTATTGTTAATAGGAGGGTCGGTTAGCTGGGTTTACCAACAATAATAGAGTTAACTATTCTAGGAGGAAATGGATAGAGGAAGAAGAGCTCGCTTTTCAGTAGTCACAGCTACATGAACTGGGACATTAATGTGAAAAGCTACAATTTTTTTCTTGCCCCACCAGGAATTGAACCCAGGATGACTTGATGATGAGCTAGAACGATACCACATGAGACAAAGAGGGTAGGGTGTCCCGAAAAATTCTTTTTTTTTTCCTTAGCGCAAGACCTCTTGAAATTTGCGTAACTGATTGTAGATTACCAAAATAATTTTAAAAATACAATAAAACTATATCTTTAGGGTTCTACCGATCTTCAAAGCTTAAAAAAATTGACATTTTTGTGGTGATATTTCGCTATCCTTAATTTCGGCTCCTGAACTAAATATTTAAAAAATATTTACTGCTTTTTTCTGTTTAGGTGCAATACATACTCGACGTTTCGATTAGCATGCAACGACACATTACCAGCGACTTCGAATTTGTTAGATTTCAACTTGCAAATTCCTTCAAGTTTCAACTTGTTTCGAGGACTTTCTTGACTTGACTCGCGAATGTTTTGTTTGCAGTCAAAGTAATTTTTAAGCTATAAAAGTACAGTTGCCATTGTTACAGTGTTAAAAGCGGATTTTGCGATTTTTAAATAATGAGTTCGAGGCTTAGTGATACTAATTGTGCTATATTGGGACCATACAAAGAACTTGACAAACGGCAGCTGCCAACTATAAGGGACGTCATTAAATTTATTTTATTTGTCAAGTACTACCTGAAATTGAAGTATAATGCAAAGGAACCGTCCAATTCCGATATATATGCGATTGTTTATGAAGAGATCAACAAAATTTGGACCAAAAATTCGATTCCAATCGTAACTAAGGAAAGAGTTATTCAGTTACTGAAATCCTATTTCCAAAAATACCACAATTTGAAAAGATAACCCAAAAGAAAACAAAATGATACTTTTGAAAACAAACAAGTGTTTTTTAGTCATCTGAGAGGTTTTTCGACGTTGCTTCTTGTAAATGCAATTTATATGAATCTTGTTCGTGTTTAAAACCTAAGAAAGTTCCCATCAATGAGAGAAGTTTCTTGTTGGATCAAAGAAATGACAGGAAAATGGTTCTAAGCGCTGTTGACAAGAAAGAAACGGCTAGATTAATGAAACGACTGCAGAGACAAGTTGAAGAGTCAATAAGGGCAGCAAAAAAGTCGTGTTCTACTCAAGAAACATTATGTTTCAGCAAATTGTGAAGAAGCTTCATGCCAATGAGTTACCCCTTCGTCATTTATTCTTGACCTTAGATGGTTGCACTTCGATGGTTGGAAAACAATTAGCTGGTTGCGAAAATAAAACCGAAGTGTCTTTTTGTGTGATGGCTGGTAATTTGCCAGACTTGCCGAAAAATGTGCTCAATGAACTAAGTACGGATCAAAAGTATCTTTATGAGATGTCAAGCTGCATCAACTGGTTCCTGTACTCCTGAGCTGGCAAACCGTCAACCTTAAAAAATGGCGCATTCGAGATGGCTTACTTCTGCTAATCGTATACTCAGACTTTACGTAAGTACTCTTAATCCATCAGAAAATTTGCAATTGCTTGTCAACTACTATGTGAAAGTATACGCTGCGATTTGGTTCCTAATCAAGCAAAAGACGTCTTTTAAGGACGGAGTCAATCATATTTTTCTACTGATTATGTTCTCTCGATTTTTACCCGAAAATCTGAGATCTGTTGTCGATTCTGTTATCGAAAGAAATGCTTTTTCTGCGCTTTTTCTTTGAATGTAATTAAAAACTTATTTATTACTATATATTATTTATTATATATTTATATACTTATTTATTATTGACATTCTATTCTGACATAGTATTTATATTCTATTTATTCTGACATAGTATTACAACTCGTAGCTAACGTTTTATCTTATCTAGGAACTTTTGCTGAAATTTTTCAATCCGCCTCTGTCTTAGGGCCCATGATCGGAATTGATGCAATGCACCCTTGCTTGCTTCCGGAGAGTAAATTAGTTTATTGTCCTCCACGTGATCATAAGCAGTTTGTAGTGCTTTTTTGACAATAAAATTTATTTTTACTGGTTTATATAAAACTCGTGATAATGCGTTTTTAGAATGATAATGGTTAGAGTTTATTTTAATCAATTCTTCCGTGATTAACAAACGCTAAATGACAGTTTGCGATATTTCTGTATTTAGTTTCTTTTCATATGAAAAATTAAAAGAAAATATATTTCAATAATATCATTAATAAATGAAGAAACATCTTTCAATAAAAGTAACATTGTTAAATATATGAAATATTTTGCATCGCGTTTATTAAAAAATACATAACTTATCATTTTTCTACAATAAGCAGTGACAATTTTTCTGCGCATAAACCATTTTAATAGAAATTTCAATCTCGCATCCGATACGGTAGGGAATTTCATCACTTCTTTCCCGTTAAAATATAACAACTCGGTAGCACATCGCGATATAATCGTACGTTCCCCTTTAATGTTATGGAGAAAATATCAATAGCCGCGCACTCCCGTTCGCATTCAATGCAAAGTGAGTGGCCAACCACTCGATATCATCTCCGCAAAAAAATTAAAATGTGTTTATTCACTACACGTGTATTAGATGGCAATTTAGACAAGTCTAACCAACAAACAATATATGGACGGTATTCCTTTCAATCTATTAAAGTACAATTAACAGCTGACAAATCATCTATGAAGGATAATTCATGGCACAATGTAATGTATGCAACAACAACAAAAAAACATTACTTTTTAGAAAGCATTAATCGTATAATACTTACTTCCCGCCCACACTAACATCCTCGATCATGGTCATGAGCAGTTGCCGACAACATGAACCCGAAGGCCACAGTGAATTTCTCTCATGTGTTCCACTAAAATTGTTATTCGTGTTATAATCTACATTAAGTGATGCAATTTCACGAAAGGAAGTCGATCTTTACATTTATTATAATGCATCATAACTTCACCGGTTTTTGAAATCTAAATGCTACGAAAGAAGTTAGGAAAGAGTAGACGAAAACAATACTCATAATTCCATACATCACCAAATAATATCTGTTAACATCTGCAATATCAAGTATCGGAAAATTTATTAATTTATTCTTTAAGCGAGATGTGGTCAATTCAACATTGAAAAATATACTTTAGCCTATATCCTTTAAGAAAAAAGTTTCATAATTTTCTTGTTTCAGTATAAACAACTTCTTTTGTGATTAAAGCGAGACATTTTATTAGAAATATACGTCGGATAAATGAGAGCAGTGTTGAAAGAAAAAAAACGATCTAGGCAAAAAAAATTCAGTCACAAAAAAAAAAAGCTTAAGTGTTTATCTTTTCTTTCGGGACTTTCCGGGAAAAGAACGGTTTACCGTCGAACCGAAAGACAACATTTGTGTTTGGAAGCCATCAACAACGTGGCGTGGTAGGTGGACGAGGTGGCCAAGATGTGTCTCTGAGGTATGGACAAGGCAATATCGTTAAAACGGTCCATGCATCCGCTAGTGGCAGCACACGGGAAGTGGTCCAGAACACATCCATTCACGTCGGAGTTAATTACACTTCAGGACGCAACTACAGCTTCTTCATAGGGACTCGTCATTCAAACGACACGACGGATTCTCGACTAATGGAAATTCATGTAAAGTAGAAGAAATGGTTTGGAGATGGCAACGCGTTTCTCAGAGGAAGACTTGGAAATTTATCCGAAACTGTTTTTCTGGATACCAGATTACTGTCTCAAACAATTACAAGGAACTAAAAAATTAAATATCAATAAAGTCGGGAATTAATTTTTATACTAACATGCATACAAGAAATCAAATAATAAATCCAAAAAAATATTTCTAGGAAATAATATCTACGTGAACCAATTCTTTTTACTCAGCGTTGAAATTTTATCTACCATGGGACGGTTTCATCGACTTAGTCACTCGTGACGATTTAATATATAACAATGTTAAAGTACCAAACTAGCGATTTAATAACAAACACACTTTCTTACGGTGTTTTCCAGTCAAGAATACAGAAAATAATACAGTTAAATCGTTCCATTGATAACCAGCCAAACCATACAAACCAACCAGCCAAACCATACAATAACGAGCTATTCTTACACTAACGAGCTATTCTTACACGAAGAGAAATATTTGTATTTTACAAAATATAAAACAAAAGTTTTACTCATCAATTGTTCCGTGAAAAATAAAATACCTTATATTAATCTACTACTATAAGCGTCAATTATATAATCAAAATAAATAAGTAATTTAAGACTTACGACTTTATGATGGACGAATACAAGTTATTTAGAGCTTTGATGAACACAACGATTCGATTACAGTTTAAGTCGTCAAGTGTGACAAACGTGTTTCGAGTTTATATTTACGTTTAATATCAGGTTCAATTCTTCTGATATGTTTCTTGCTGTAATTTGTCTCATCTGACGACGACTTAAACCAAAAGATCTTTATTTTATTATTATTATTATTATTATGCTTTATATTATCTTTTAGCACGAAATAAATATTATACTTCGTTTTAAATGTACATTAAACGGAAATGAATCATTTACTACAGTTAAACACAGAGTTGCATTTATTTTCCAATATGCGTATAGGCATTCTGCATATTTAAGTGCTTCAATACGTGACGTCATAAAAAACAAACGAGGAGTTTTCATTTTGATCATTCGGTGACTCACTCAGACATGACTTGACGCCTAGTTCTGAGTAATGTTTATGAATCTATTAATCTAACGATTTTATTGTGTACTATAAAAAATATAAACTTCATAAGTGACCCTTTAAAAAGTCTTTATTTCCAGCATACATTTCTGTCACCTATTCATTGCGTGAGAGAAGAGGCGTGGAATTTCATTCCAAAAAGCTGAACAGTTTGGTTCGGTCCTCGTTGGAATGCGCCACGCGAACAGCGTTATGTCCACTTAGGAGCAGAGAAGCACAGCACCTGAGTACAGAATGAATGGCGCCTACCTCGTCACTATCCCCTTCTGCATTATGCTCACGAACGAGAGATAATGTTGCATATCGTCACCACAACATTTCAACTAATGGAACAAGAGGCGAGAGAATGAGCAATGACTGCACATTGACTACACGGCAAGTACGTAAACTCTTCGTGAGTTCCTGCTTACAAACAAGGACAAATAAGTATGATACAAGAGATACAATGAACAAGTAATGGAACTAAAATAGACACTATTAATCTGGTTTTCGGACATAATTAGTAAGGATTTTTTGCGTTATGGTCGTTGAAGAAATGAAAACTCCAATTCACCACAAAACACCACTCATACAATTATTCTGAACCAAATGGAATAGAAACTTTATCTGAAGAGCAGTTGAAAAATGTCAAATTGATTGGAAAGTGGGGTTGTGATGGAAGCTCAGTACATAAAAAAATCTTTCGAAGTGATGATTCTATAAGACTCCAGTATTTTTTTCACTTCTTCAGCGCCACTACAAGTTGTCAGTACGGATGCTACAACTAAACGCAAAATTGTAACATGGAAAAATCCCAGGCCATCGTCTCCGCGTAATTGCCGACCAATTCGTTTACAATTTGTGCGTGAAAATACAGACACAATATTGAAAGAACAGAAGTACATTCAGACACAAATTGAAGGTCTTACCCCTTTTGCTACCTTGCTAAATGGGTATTCAGTTTCTGTCCATTATGAGCTGTCTTTTACGATGATAAATGGCGAGGCCTGTAATGTAGTTACACATAACACATATACTCAAAGGTGTTGTGTGGAGCAACGTCGAAAGATTTTAACAATATAGATAAAGTATTTCAAAAAGAAGTGACTGGAGAACATGTACAATTTGGACTATCGACATTGCACGCATGGATGCGCTTTTTAAAGTGTTGCTTGCATGTCTTACAAACTGGATGTAAAAAAATGGAGTTCAAGAGGATTAAGTGATGAAGATAGACAGAAAATGTCATCTCGAGAAGCCTCTGTCAAGCAAGGACTAAAAAAAGAATTGGATATCATTGTGGATCAAGTTAAACGTACAGCTGGCATCACAAATCATGGGAATACTGCTCGTCGTTTTTCGAGAAGTAACATCAAAAATTACAGGCTTAAACATCAATTCATTTTTTTTAAAAATCATATTTTGCAAACAATATCGTGCGATCATGAAGCCAACATACCAGCTTTCCATGAATATTGTTTAGTGGCAGCTCGTCTGTATTCTTCTTTGTACCCGTGGTATGACATGGCTACGACCATGCATAAAATACTCACTCACGGGCTTTCGGTTTCTTTGCTTCCAATCGGGCAAATGTCCGAAGAACCTCAAGAATCATGCAACAAATACATCAGAAGATTCGGCGAGAATTTTGCTCGCAAAACAAGCAGAACTCACAATCCTGAAGATGTCCTTAAACGCATGTTGGTGATCTAAGACCCGATTATTTCGAGTCAAAGAAAAAAAAACTAAAAACTCTTTCATCTTAGGCACTAACTTTACTCCATGTACCTGAAATGCCAAATGAAATTTGTACAGTTTCATCTGGCGAAGATTAGAGAGACAATTCAGATGATTCCACAGATGATGTGTATTGATGATCTGTATTACAAATATGCTTTGAACAATTACTGTGATAACTTTTTCGTTTTTTCATTCCATTTAATGTTATACCCCATTCATTAGGTAATTCAGGGTATAATTTATGTGTATATAATTTATTCTGAATTATAGTTTATTTTGTAGTCTGTAGTATATTTCTCTATTGCTTTTTTAATTGTTTGAAATTTTCCTGTATTTCATGTCAGGTAATTTAGGGCGTAATTTATTTGTGTGTATTTTGTTCCGTATTATAATTTTTGTAATGTATTCTGTATTTATATTTCTGTAATTATCTGTTTTTTTTCTACTGAATTTCCTTACTAAATTAATATTTATGCTTTTGTATGCGTCTTAAACGCATTCTTTCTAATATGATTTTCTTTATCAATTGCATGCCCAAGTATGACACGACTTGTACTTCACATGAGTAACATAAGTGTATTTCACCTCAAAACAACTCCGGTGCAAAAATTCATATTGTTGGGTGGAGGCTAACATATAAGCTTTTCGGCAATCGGTTCCACTGTGCGACTCTAGGGTGATTGCGTGCGACCAGAAAGTGTGTGAGTTGTGAGAAAGACAAGCAAGATGAAGCCCGAACGAAGGCCGAAACTTCGGCGTGTTGTAAGTAGGAGTTTTCAATTCTTCAACGACTAGAACGCAAAAAAAAAAACCTTACTTATTAAAATAGACACGAAATTATTCAAAGGTATCTTAAGACATTTACAGAAATACGAAGACGAGTTGAAAATACTAACACAGCCGAAGGAACAAATTTCGCCATCTGATATCGCATTCGCCTATATTTTTAATGGGCTTTAGGGCTCGCCAACATTTGTCTATAAATATATTTACTAAAATATTAAAATCATCCAAATAATTTCCATGTTTCATGGATTTATAAAAACACTGAAAAGATGTATGCCGTTTAAATCTATAATATTTGTAAGTATCGCGTCAGGAATAACCTTCAACGTGTTTCTTGAAATCATAGTTCTGCGATAAACAGATATTTCTATACGAATATTGGGAATCATCATTGCTGTTGGCAAGAGGTTGGAGTTCGTATTAGTGGATAGAGCAAATAACTAATATTTCCTTTCGATAATACTTTTCTCGTATTTTAAATTGCATTCCTTCCAAAACTGTTTGCTTGAGTCTTCTTTAATAAATTGAGG
Organism: Laupala kohalensis; assembly: GCA_002313205.1. NCBI lineage: Eukaryota > Metazoa > Arthropoda > Insecta > Orthoptera > Trigonidiidae > Laupala > Laupala kohalensis. The sequence goes on from NNCF01129733.1 coordinate 327,975, forward strand.
CAAAAACTTAACATCAAAAAATGTACAAAAATTCCCAATTACATATCTTATCATGTTAGAAGCAAATAACTCGCTCATTTTCTACGCGCTTCCGATAACTAAAAGAGTGTTATCCTCGAAAAAGAGAAAATGAATTTTCAGCAAGACCTACAGGAAGGTAAAATAAGTATATTCAATATACGTTTCCCAACTTTGATTTTATGATGAAACTTACATTTTAATATAACAAATAAGTTTAGTTTCATAATCAATATTTCTTTTTGACAAAATTAAATAAAATTTTCAATTTGATCTCAATAATGAAAAGTCGGAACGGGTCTTCTCCAGTCCTTTTTTTACCCGTTAGGAATTTTCCATACTACGGCATCCTCTCCCAATTCTCAAAGTAACCCTCAATGATTGGTGTAATTTACGTCGTACTTTCACCACAAGAGAAGGGAAAGAGAAAAGAAATGCAAGCAAAGCAATGCAGCGTCGAATTCTATGTCTTCTTTGGGTCGTTTTAAGTAAGACTCCGTACCTGGACAAACTCAGTGTAAAATATCTGTGAGCAAATGCGGAGGAAAGAGCAGTAACAGCGAACAGAAAGAAAGTTGGGAAAGGAGATCGTTTAAATAGAAATATTTGCCTGAACAAATATTTGTGCGAAAACGATAGAGACAAAATTCATTTGTAGGGTTGTGTTAACTAATTGTTAACGCCTATTCAAAAATTTTTAACCATCAAAAGAGGAACCTTCTTAAGGAGATCGACGGATAATTCGCGTAGGCCGGTTAGGAAAAAATAAGCAGAACATACAATTTTTTTCTCTCTTATGTCTCAATATAACAAACTCGGTTACTATGGCGCGCCTAGCATTCCACGCAAAACGGCCCAAGCACATCAGAAACACGATGGCAGCTTGATTTACATACCATTTAATCTTTATCCATATTTATTCGAGGAGGAGGTAAGTGAACTCAGGACGAACACATCCTTAGTGTAGAGGTGAAAACTCCTCCGATCAGTACAGATGTTCCCCCGATTCCCAACTCGTCGACAGTTGTATCTGACCTTAAATAACACATACCTTCACATGCAGGTACATGAAAGATAAATAAATAATAATTTTCTTTTTTTGGGTTGGGAGAGCAAGGGCTCAAATCTCCGGGCAGTCTGGGCATAACTAAATAGGGGAAGCGTGGGACGAAATGCAATTTCCGACTCTGTAAGAATGTTTTTTATTGGGGCTTTACGGCTCGCCGACACCGAGGTCATTACAGCCTTAACATATTTGTACAGGTGGGGAAAATGCTGTTACGCACAAAGGAGAGCCAACTTGACTCTCCCTGTGTGTCTCTAGACAAATGACTCAACCATACCCACCAAAAACTCTCCTGACATACAATATATCTAAATATAAAAAGGTGAAAAAAAGAGACATCAGTTTCCTAAAACAATTAAAAGAAACTGAAAATAAAGAAATAAGTAAACTTAGAAAGAGAAAACAATGTAAATTTAAAGAAAAGGAATAAAAAGAGATTTAAATCCAAACCATCCCGAGAACTTGTGGGAGGAACCCCGTTTCGTTTATGGATTTGAGTAATGACATACAAATAAAGATCAAATAAGGTGCCAAAGGTCACATTCCTGGAGGAATTTGAAAAGGCGAATCAAAATCGGTTCATTTTGCCCAAGCATAACGTCCAAAGTGTTGGCTAGGTTGTGTCTCCGTCGGTTGGTACTATATTTGAGAACAAGAATTAAGGTGTACTACCAAAATTATAGATAGGCATACGTACTAAACAATCGATTTTTCTACGTATTGTTTGTTCAATTCCAATTTATTTATTGCAGAAAAATACAAAAAAAAAAAATACATCAGTTATTTTGTTTCAATCATGCGACATTCCACGACGTTAATCATTACATTTACCACACAATTAACATCATTCACCTGCGGCGTCCGCTTTTTTTTACATAATACATCACAATAACCTAATAATTTATTCATGCATTCCTTCCCCTATTTCCTACATTCCATTCACCTATTTATTAAATGTGTATTTTTCTCTGTTCTCTATCAACTTAATCCAATTCTTTGGATCCACTACATCAATCGTTGGCATCTCTCTCAACGTTTGGATCAAGGAAATGCAAGAAAATTTTATTTCTTTCACTCATTTTTAGGCGGGGGGGGGGGGTTGATGCCGGAAACCCCGNCCACAAGCATTTTTTTATTTTTTTGCGCGTCGCAATTTTCTATGTTATTTTTTGCGTCGAAACACACTGGGGTCGAGTGGCGTGGAGCAGCCGGAGAGCGCATTGGTGCGGAAACGAATTCGCTGCGATGGAGGGGAGAGAGAGAGAAGAGAGCCAATCCATAGAGCACGAGCGACGTGGTCATGAAGTTGGCGAAATTCATGGTCCATGACGCCACCACGCCGCCGCTCGGAACGTTCCAACCAATGTAGCTTTTGTGGCAGCGAATACGTCGTACGCTTTGAACGAATCACAAAAGGTGGAGTACTGTTGACGCAAACACACGGCTGACCGCAAGTTGCAGCGTGCGTTCACGGCTATTTATCCGCCTACGGAGAATTACTTGGTTGTGATAGTCGTAAAGCTCATTCCATCTAATCGTAAAATCTTGTTAAGACTGAGCAGTATTGGTGTCCTCTGAGCTCACAGTGTAAATAGAAACTCCTGGTATTATCGGGATATAGCTATCTAATGATATACACACCCAATACCCAAGACACATAACCTAACCTAACAAACTTTGATCCTCAAACTCACTACCATGTAAGGTAGATCTGCCGCGACAGAGAATTAAACGATTTATAAGTTCATCTGTAGAAATAAATGCAATAATAACGCTGACATCGATATTAGTTTCTAAAACCCACCTTACCAGTCGTTCAAGCAATATACAGAAGATATCATATTTGGGTGAAACGTATTGTCTGGAATGGGAAAAGAATTCATTTTTGTAAATAAATTACTTTCCGAATCTTCAATGATCGGGAAACGTTGGGTACACAGTTAGTTTCTAAACCACATTCTAAGCGAATGAAAAAGGGTCACACACACACACAAAGCTGTTCTTTTCCAAAAAAAAGAAAATGGAACACAATATTCAAAATTAAAATAGAATGAATCAATATCGACAAGAAAACTATTTATTTTGACTAAAATGTCTTGGCTTCCGGGGTGTTGCCGCGTCAATTGTGGAGGCGCCGACCTTTCGACAATTGACGCGGCAAAACCCTCGAAGTCAAGATATTTTTGAGACCGGCCGCGGAAGCCTACAACAGTTATTATTTTGACATGTTGTAACTGAACAATCATCCCATAATGGAACTTTTCGGGTAATTGAATTCAAATTATTTAATAAACAGTGAACGTTATTTAACACCATACACACTCACCTAACCAATCTTGCAACCTCAGTCATGATCGTGTTCCCGCTTGCAGAAAAAATACAACACGACTTATCATTAACATGTATTCCTAATTATGTTTTTATTGCAGTATTTGTAAATGAGAAATGTAACATGCTATTGAAGCTTTTCTACATGGGGCGATAGGTTGTAGGAGGTGGGTGGTAGGGCAATTGTTAGTAGGTGGGCCGGTTTGCTGGGTTTACAAGCAACTTGGCCCACGTGGAGGTGTTAGGAGTAGTTAATAATAGGAAAAGTTAGCGAGACTATGAATAGTGGGAAATGGATAGAAGGAGGAGGGTTGGTTTTTCAATAGTTACAGTTATGTATGAACTGGGACACTGAAGTGAAAAGCTACAATTTTTTTCTGGCCTGTATCCTAGGTGACTCAGTATTCCTAACATAGAGTAGTCACATCTTGTTTACTGTCTAAACTTCAAAAAGTACTGATTGAACCAATATATTTTTATACTGTTTTATTCTAAACTTTAACCAAAGATTGTTCATACTTCCTTTCCACAAAAACTTCCTGGCCTCTCTACTCTGTTGAGGGTAAGTGATTAAAAGAGCGTTTTCCCTTCGTCCACGTCGCGCCAGGCAATTTCCCTTTCATTCCAAGGCAAAAGAAGGTTTCTTTCCAAGTTAAGCGATAAAGGGTAGAGAGTGCAAGGGGAAAACTTCAGACACTTCAACTACCAAACGAGAAATCTTTGAACAGAAACTGGTTCCTCGTGGAACAGATTGATCAGAGAAACAGAGGACTAATAGTGAAACTATCACATAATCTGGTTTATAACGGCATACACATTGATCACTATGTATTATTATGATTCCCTACTCCTAATTCAGGTCTCTCTCCTTTGTCATTTTTGAAATTCACAAGGCAAAGAAGGTCTCGCAGGAACGGTTGAAGTTGTGGCAACCCTGCGGTTTCCCGCAGAAACCAATGTAACCTGCTTAATTACTGGACAACCTCACTAGTTTCGTGTCACAATTTGGATCTGTTGAAAATATTTAGTGCTTGTTCATAGACCTCACTCCTTTGTGTGCCGTACACTTCTCATAGAATCACTTCTCCAATTCCATAGAATTGTGTATTGATTCTTTCATAATTTGCCTTGAAATCGTATTGTTATAAATTCATAAACAACCTCCCTTCCATCGCCATTCAATCGTAATTAGTCGTCAGACTATTACTACAATTTAATCGTCAGTTGGCTGAAACAAACTTAAAATATTTTCACTCAGTATTTCAAAGAGCAACGTCCAATAAATTTCTCCAATATTACCTATTGCCATGTTAAAGTAAACGAATAACAATTTTTTAAACAACAAACAAGTATAAAACATTGAGCATCAAACATCAGAAAGAACAATCTAAGAATCGAACGTAACCGAGTTTAGTTCTTTTCCTCGCTTTTTCTATGCTACAAAATACCGCGTTTTACCTACTACACCTTGTATTTTCATGTCTTTGATTTCAGGATAACGAAACGAATGGCTGATATCTGATCGTAATCGGTGAATATTCCCGATCGCTATTGATGTTGTCCACAGCCAGAAACGAGTTCGAAACGATTGGACAGTAAAGAAACGTTGACGTTTCGTCCAGCGGTACATGTAGACAATTGCACCCTTTAGTAGAATACGCGAACCGAGGAACAATTAAGTAACATCAATGATTTTTTTTGGAGCATTTTATGAAATATTCTGTACTGATAAAAATTTCTTGACCGCATTAATTATTACAGCCAGTTTCTCGGTTTCTGCCCGTTCTGGAGACTGTTGGCAATACTCTCCAGCGGAAGGANTTAGGAAAACAGTCGAGTGACGTATTCTATTGAACACATCGCGACATATATAAATACCAACTAACACATACTCTATTGATCTCTCCCTATCCTGACGCGGGTTTTTCTCCGGTTTTCTTTTAAGTACTTGATGCGAATCGATGGGATCGGTATGTGCTTACTTACTTCCGGAGAGTAAAGTAGCGTATTTCTTCTACGTGGTCATGTAATAATAATAATAATACTAAAAAAAACGCAATACCTTTATTCCGTGGCGAGGCTCAACACACAAGGTCTGCTCTTTCGCCTGATCACCATTTACAATACATACAACATACATACCCCCCAGGGGACTTACATCTAGTAAGTACGTGTTTGGCGAACACGGGGCCGCGAGCTGAGTCTGGCATTGCTCCCACTTACTTGTGCCATGCTCCTTCCTTTCTCTTTTCTGACCTCCCTTGGTCACCTCTTGTTCTTTTCGATCCCGACGCTATTAGGGCTAGGGTATCTTTCATTTTCCTCTTTCCTCTTC
>NNCF01129733.1:335384-351154 GCA_002313205.1 Laupala kohalensis
AACCATACCCACTAAAAACCCTCCTGAACTACAACATATCTCAAAACATATATTACAACAAAACATTACAACGAGGAAAATGAAAGATACCCTAGCCCTCGCAACCTACTAGCGTCGGGATCGAAAAGAACAAGAGGTGACCAAGGGAGGTCAGGAAAGAGAAAGGAAGGAGCCTTGCACAAATAAGTGGAAACAATGACAGACTCAGCTCGGGGTCCCGTGTTTGCCAAACACGTACTTACTAGATGTAAGTCCCCTGGGGGGTCATTGCAAAGCGAAATAAGGTGAGTATATTTTCTTTATTTATGTAATTTTTAAGACTTTTTATGATACAAAATTTGAGATGTTTCAGGGCTTCTCGTGAAATAGTAATTATATCAGGCATCTCTCTTTCATACGTATCAAGTTGTATTACTCCTTGTATCTTTTGCATGCAGGTGGCCCATTTGTTAACTCCTTAAAAACTGTTAGCCATGAGGATTACCACTCAAGGAATAAAATATCAAAATTCAATAAAATAACGTTGAGTATTTATCGACAATTTGTATCGATTTATTATTTCATTTCGTGCGTGTGTTAGGATTTTGCAGTGTTTAATTACCAATTAACAGGGAATGAATGTAACACATGACTCGAAATATTACATTGATATTTTTTGAAAGGACATTGGTTTCCAGCCTCGACAAATTAAGTTGCGTACGATGAATACAAGAAAGTGAAAAAGGTGTTTAATTAATTTGTAATAATTAAATCAATGTTACCTAGTGCAGTGTCAAAACACAAGTAGCAGGCGTAATTTATTAAATAACATACACATTGGTAACGTTGGTATGCATATACNGCGTAATTTATTAAATAACATACACATTGGTAACGTTGGTATGCATATACCAACAATTTAGAGAAAAATAGTTTAGAATGTTTGCGAGAAACAGATCTGAGGAATACATATTTGTATTTGAAAATTATTCATAATAGTAAATACATACAATAAATCAGGCATTTTGTGTATATTTTTGTATTGCTATGAATTACACGATTTTTGCTCTACATGACTTAGCACGGGCGCAGCCCATAATATGAGGGTCTGGGGGTAAAAGCCCCAGCGATTAAAGCTAGTATAATAATATAAAATTCTAAAACAATCATACAATATAAAACATACATACATGAATAACTATAAGTTTTAACGTTTTTTATTGCAATAAATTACTTACATTTTATTTATTATTTATTGTAGAAAGGATTTTAGTAGATGTATTCATGAAATGAGAGTAGTATTATAATAGGTATTATAATAGTTGCGCTGGGATTAAAAAGGTACCTAACCACTTCGAAAGTAGCACAAATCGAGGCCAAAATTTGTAAACAAATACTACAACAAATTAGATGATTAAATTAAGACATATCTCTCTCAAAGAAAACAAAATCAAAATAAAGACACAATCCAACGAATTGTGAAGATTTCGACTCATTGCTACGAGATAAATTTTCGCGCGTCAAATACGTTCAAGCAATTTTGGCAACGTAGGGTAGTTTCCTTAATAAGTGACATAAATTCGTGTTCTAATACTCCCTCGGTGTCAGGTGAACTTTCATTTTTCCTCGAAATATCCCGAAGAACGGACTGAATATTGCGCGGCGCGGAGAAGATGCGACGAGTGGGTAACGGATAGAGAGGGCCTCAAATGGCGAGGATCTGCCATGGAAGCCGGATCTTCGCCAACTTCCCCTCCAACGACTCCATATTTATTGCTGGCGAAGGGATTTTATATACCTTGGGGACCCAAGCAATTCCAGGGAACGACATGTTCAAATGGATAAATGGAAATATGAGTGTACTCGCTTTAAAATTTATCTGCACCAGAGGAGGATTTTGAATATCCTGAAGTTAATTAGATAAATGCGTCACAAGCGAATCGAAACATGTTTTAAAGATTCCTAGTGTCAAAAGGAGTAACAAAACATGGTGCAACAAATTTCTATCGAAAAATATAACACGTAATAAATCACATATGTTTTCAAATTTCTGACACATACTGGAAGTATTTTTGGGGCAAAATAACGATTAAATTTTAATAAGTACACACATAAAAATTTCATATTTTCAAGAAGATATAGAAATAGATATTGCTCTAAGAAATGATGAAACGTTGAAAATGGTTTCGAGAATAAGCTAAAAAAACCGAAGCCACTTTAGTGAAAGAAATAGGAGAAAAATATCGTGAAATAAAGAGGTTTAGAAGAAGATAAAGAGAAAGTAATACAAATATTTGTTTTTTGCAGTTGCGAATACTATTCGTTAAAAAACCTGATTACACTGTTTCAAATAAATAATCTGATTCTAGATTGAACATCATTTTCAAAATATTGTTTTGTTTACAAAATATTTTGATCGCCATTTACTCTATTGTTTTTCTGAACGCAAAATACATTCGAAATACAAGCAGAAAATTGCTGGTGATAACTTATTTTAGAATAATATTTCTATCTCTTAGAGGATGTTCGAGTAGAGTTCCACTAAGTTTCCAGGTCACTTAATTCTACTTTTCACTTCATGACTTTGAACGAACGGTGGCACTGGTAACATATAGTTACACAAGTGTCACTATGTATAGTAATGATTTCCTTTGTGGTTATAACATTTGGAATAGTAAACCTATTCACAAGATATGTATTGCCAACCTCTACTTCTTCAAAAATATCTTCACATAATTCACTTGTTAAAATGAATGAAATAGATAAAGGTAATCGTTTCATTATCACTATAAAAAGCTCGGAAATGTATTTACGCTCACTATATTTGATTTTTTATTCATTCAACTGAAAAACATTTTTCTCTTGGGTTGGTACATTCCCTCTGTAGTCAAGTCGCGGCATTTCTCCTATTTCTTTCGGTACTGGGACCAATTTGATAGCATGGCCCCTTCACAGCTCCCGGACATATACACTGTCTCATACAGTTATAATAACTTTTTTGGCATAACATTACTCAATAATTTTTATTAATATACGAATGAGAAAGAATAATTTTTAATTTTTAAACTTACAAAATAATTATTTTTAAAACAATTGTGAATATCTTCACCAGAAACAGGCTTAGAAAGTAAAAATGATACCGGCATTAAATATGCAACGATTATTTATTGTTCGATTGCGAAGAAGTCATTTGACAACGAGTTCGCGTGTCAATGTATCTATAAGAGAAACGAACTGAATGAGTGGAGACAGACAGAGAGAGAGAGAGAGAGTAGCTGGAGGCGTTGATTCAATGAGTTCAATCTCTTTGATTTTCCAGTCATCGAGTTTTATGCTTCGTCACTTTCAGTCGCAGAAGTTTTTTCTGTGAGCTTTTCGCACCCGCTGTCAATCGCGCTGCGGAAACAGGGTCAATGACTTTATTCAAACTAGAACACAAACCCAGCAGTTCCTTTCACGAGGTATCCTCAATGACCACAATGGATCGCAGAGAGCCAGTCATTCGTTATGACACGATTGCTTTCTATGGATTTTTTTTTTTGTGGGGCTTTAGGGCTCGTCAACAGCGAGGTCATTAGAGCCCTTAAAACTTGTACAGGTAGGGAAAATGCAGTTACGCACTAGGGAGAGCCGACATGACTCTCCCCGCGTGTGGGACTCGCCGAAAGACTCAGCCATACCCACTAAAAACCCTCCTGCATTACAACTCTAAACACAAATTCCAACATATCACATGACTTTTACTAGAAACATTAAAAAAAAAAAAAGAAGAGGAAAGAGGAAAATGAAAGATACCCTAGCCCTAATAGCGTCGGGATCGAAAAGAACAAGAGGTGACCAAGGGAGGTCAGAAAAGAGAAAGGAAGGAGCATGGCACAAGTAAGTGGNAGATGTAAGTCCCCTGGGGGGCTTTCTATGGACATTGGCATCGCACAAAATATACGAAATTAATAATCTCATAAACGAAATTTTAAAAAAAAGTGTTCAATCCTTTTCAAATTTTGGATACCAAAGTTCTATCGTGTAGTTCGATTAAAAATACAGAAAATATGTATTTCATTCTGTTTCTCGATAACTTATTAAAGTTGTGATTTTCACGGACGGATAAAGAGGATGAGAAGACGTAACGCACACGAAGACTACAATATTTGTAACTAGATGTATTCACCATTGTTAATACTATATCAAAATACTATAGTTCAATAGTCATTAATGAATTGCGGATAACATTTTACGCTTTCATTCTTCTCTGTTCCTAGTAAAAGGAAAAACTTTCGAGACGATTTTACTACTTGTATAATTCAAGGATATTCGGAATTTATTTATTTATTTGTAATTAAATATTTTGATTAGAAAATCTATTGGTTAATTTGTGAGAAGACAGTCATTTCAGGATTAAAATAATTAATTTCATGATTCGAATGACATCACACCGTCCGTCAAATACGACAGCTAACACCATCGAAACGCATGTGGCACAGCAATACAGGAAACATGAACGTCGAGGAGTATCGATTAATCACAGTGTCAATTGGACAGCTACCTAAACAACATTAATAACGAACATTACAATCTAGGGAAACGGTATGCAACGTAAAGTTGAAAAAGTGAAAATTTTAGCATAATTCACACTTGAATGGTCACAGGAAAATTTAAACGTCTTTGTACTCCTATTAAGGAGTGTGTATGAAATGATTGGAAAATCGTATTTCATTGGAAATATGGTGTTTGTAGCATACAAAACGGTACTGGATAATGATAGTTTTTAAATGTTTTGAATTCGCAAATTTAGAGAAACATAAATCCTTTTTCGTTTTAAAAACATCGGTACTCAAACAAGAACTTTCGGTCGCGAACAACGGTTTTACTTTCTGATTAACTTTCTATTATGTATAAAGTATTTGCACTTGCATATATGTGACAACAGGACCAAAACGAACAAAATCGTAAACGGATATTTTCATAGTTCGTAAACTACGTTTTCACATGTAACAAACACTAAATATCGCCCTAATTAGTCTTCGAGTGTAGTGGTCATCAAGTAACAGTTCGTAAAAAATGAACAAATAATGGCGTGAACAAGATGTGTTTCAAGCAGTCCACATCATTATTATAATCATCACTAATATTGTCATCAATTTTTTTCTATTATTTCGGGAGAGATATAAATCTCTTTTTTCCTGGATTAAAACATATCTTCATTCCTCATAATTAATCCGAGCTCCTAAAATTATTTTACTTTAAATACGCTGTGTTATCAAAAATCTCCAGGACTGTCGCCCTGGCAACAGTACCGGTGGCGCCATCACTGCGGAATAAATTGTATTACGTAGGAACGACCTTAGGCAATGTATTTTCATTCAATTCGGACAGGTTCTATCCTGTAGGCATCCATTCTTGTAAAGTGCTCATGTCATCGTAACAGTATGGAGTAACGAACAAACATCAAATTTTATTTGAAATTCGGCAAATTGGCGAAGGAAGTTATGGGATGCTTAAGGCTGTGTATAGTGAAGATACAATGAGTCGTTTGCAAGTATTTGAGTGGTTCTCGAGGTTCCGACAGGGGAGAGAATCAACGGAAGACGATGAGAGATCATGTCCGCGTTCAAGTAGCAATGATGAAATGTGGAAAAAGTGCAAGCTGTTTTTCATGGCCGATGAAAATCGAAATTTCCTGCAAAATATTGTCACCGGACACGAGACTTGGTGTCTTGAGTACGATCCAGAGACAAAACGCCAAAGTGCTGAGTGGACGAGCCCGGAAAAGAAACGGCTGGTGAAAGTTCGTGCTTCGAAATCAAAGACGAAAACAATGCTGATCACCTTATTCGACAGTCGGGGTATCATTCACAGAGAGTTTCTTCGTCAAGGTTCCACTGTTAATAGGACATTCTACAGAGACGTTTTAGATTGACCGAATGCGGCGTCTGAGGCCACAATTGTTGGACAGTAACGAGTGGAGGTTGATGAATGACAATTCACTGGGAGTTTTTGACGAAACGACAAGTTTTCAGCATCAACCACCCTGCGTACTCACCTGATCTCTCCCCCAAGACTATCTTTTGTTTCCGAAACCCAAATTGAAGTTGAAGAGGCAGTGATAAACTTCAGTAGAGGCGATTGAAGCGGCGGTGACAACGCAACTGATCAGTATTCCAACATAGGCGTTCCAGAATGCGATAATGGAGCTGAAGATTCGTGCTAGGCGCTGTATATAATATGTATGGGGAGTTTATGTAGAAGTCTGATAGATGTCATTTCATTGTGTTGTTTGATCTGTGCGTGCGCAGTCCTGGAACTCTTTGAACACACTTTGTAGAAGTTTACTAAAAGATAGAACTTCGCTAATCCGTCACCTCCGGGACTTGACTTTTTATTATAGAGCCTCGACTTCTAATTGCTGTGGAGGGCACCACAAAAATCGTAGAAAAAAACAACACCACTGGATTTGTCATGTTGTTCTGCATATGCAACTTAAAGTGTTTAAAATAATTCTGGCTCAACGAATGATCACAGTTGTGTATGTAACAATATTAAACAATTTCAAGCTTCCACATGCAAAAAATTTGTTGTTATTAGTGTTATTACTATAACTATTATATTGAAAAACATTGTTACAAACAATCAGACACATAATTAAATAATAAAACTTATACTGCCGCACACAGAAAAATATTATCACAGTGCCACTGAATTAAAATGTTTAAAATTATTTATGCAGTCGCGAGCAAGCGATAAATAATACTGTTTTCAATATGCGTCCAGCAGTGCACTACTGTTGCGCTATTCTAGTCATGCATATTCAGTCCCCTGACTGGACACCATAGCGGAGGAAGTTACACCAGTTTTTTTAAATTATTATGCATTAATAAAATGAATTTATTCACTTGTGTATATGCAGATCAGCATAAAAAATCCAACGGTATTTAAGGTTTTTTTAAAAATATTTATTTTATTCTGTGCCCTCCACAGCTATTACAAGTCAGGTCTCTATAATAATAATAAAATCCCACAGTAGGGAATGGTCGCTACACAAAAAGAGGTCGGATACAATACTATGTTTACACAGAATTAAAAACTTAAAACATATTTGCAAACACTAAAGCCGTCACCAATTATTACAACACTTCTCATAGGACGAACAATTATCGCGCATTACACACTAGATGCAGGTCAACGAGGCGTCGAAATAACTGACAGGTAAACAAAGTCGCACCATTGGTCAGTGCTTCATCACAAATCACAAAAATTGGGTCATCACAAACAGAATTGTCAGTGGTCGGAGAAAATGGGCCAATCAAAGTTAAAATGGAGAGATTGTATTCCGTAATAAATAGTTTTTCAATGTATTGCAAAGTATAGGTTTTTTTTAATACACAGAATCGTCGCTTTTGAGAATTTCTCTCTGAATCGTTGATGTTAACTATTGCCCGGAGTTCGATATTTTTTAAAAATCCGATTGAATTCGAACAATATTGGGTAATTGTCATAAATAAAAATTCGATGTCTTATTATTTGAGTGTTGTATGTACTGTTTTTTATGAATTAATTGTTTTCCGTCGTAGAGGATATGACATACAAATGTAAAGGGGCTTTATTAATTAATTTATCATGGTCGATTTATCTAGTCGAAAACTTTATTTGTTTCTTCAAAACATTTTCCTGTATCAATAATGTTGTGCTAGTATACAGAAGTTTCAATGAACCGAAATCCTGGGTAGGTGTTCAGAATGATATTATAGATATGTATCTCTTGAACGAAAATCGTCACTCAAAGTTTTCTTTCAGTTTTACGAACTAATTAGATTTAGATCTTGCGCTGGTATGATTTACATGGCCATCGTACAAGATATTTCTGTAGTAAAAATGGCTATTGAGTAGCCATCTGTTAACGCCAAACGGCCATTCATTTCAAGTGGCCACCAATGACTATATATATATTTCATATGATCACCAATGGCTGTTTGGCGTTAAACAGATGGCCACCTTTTTTTTTATGTATCTTATTCCAAACAATGTTTGCTATAAGGGAGTAAAAAAAACTCCAAAGAGTAACTTTTACTTTATTTTACTAATCATCACCGAAACTACTCCAGCACAGAGCGACCAAAACACCTTTCCCGTCGTTCTTTTCTTGAAATATGTCCCCTTCAACTGGTGACCCAGCTGCGTCAGAGGCCGCGGAACAAAAAAGAAAGAAAAGTTGCCCCGAAAGAAAGCTCCCACTCCTCCGCTCCAAAATGCGAGTTGCGCCATCGGAGCCTCCCTCCTCCCCGCGAGGAAGGACCGAAAACACGCCCGCCCGGAGGCCATCCGCTTATCACACTCATTGCCAACGAGTAGAAGTGTCCGCATCCTCTTCCTTACGATCGTCCACATCGCCATAGAACAAGATGGAAGGAAATAATGATAAACACAGAGCAAGTGGTCAGAGTAGAGAGAAAAAATTTAATAAATAAAAAAATTACTTTCAAACCTGTACTACTACGAATAATGTCCATTATATACTCAAATTAAATAAATAATCAGTCTTACAACCTTTTACGGACGAACTATATATTTTGTGATTCAAAGCTCTCCACGTTTCGAATTTATATTGTTACTACTCATAACCAGTTTCTGCCTTTTTGTAAACATATTTTGTGTTTATATTTTTGTTAAATATCATGTTCAATTGTTCTGTCGTTATGTTTCTTTTAATAATTTGTACCACTTGACGACGACTTCAACATAAAATCGAAACGCCGTAAGTTTTGAATCACAAAATATTTACTGTTCGTCCGTAACAGGTCGTAAGTCTTTGATTATTTATTTGCCATTCAAATCTGGGTTAAACTTGTTTTACTTTTTTATGTTGAAACGGATAAGGAAACGTTTTATTTATATAACTAAAAATTGTCGTAAATATGTTTTAATATCGGGTATTTTTGAGAAATAAAAATAAAAGAAAAATACCACATTTAAGTTATTCAAACTTTTGTTTTATTTCTACCTTCCCCCAAGCTTTATACGACAAATTCAATTGTACATTAAGACAGGATGGCACGAAATTTACAATAGAAAAATGCACTTAAAAACATATGGGAGAATTAAAAAATTTCCGGGCGCTCGGGGTTCGAGAATGATAAATCAGATTAATTGTACCATGCTTTCCCGTGTGATTAATTTTTTCCTTGTTTACAGTAGGATGGGAAAATAATTTGTTGTAACAACTTGTCACAACGCAGTACATCAACGGGAGAGATTAATACGGAACAGAACATGGGTATTATGCTTGGGCAGTTCGTTCTTGTCATTTTTCTAGAATTCAAGAGGAAATCCAAAATTCATACGACGTATTCCAAACCGATATAGGACATAATAAAAGAATTCTTCCAGAAGAAGAAATAATTCTATAAGACACAATTCAACCGCCAAGAACTCATTAAAACGACGTTAGATAAAAAATTCGAAACAGTACACCCTAACCTTTCTCGTATTGAATATCGGTACATCTTACCACTAATGTCGTGTTAACAATGTTAATTTAAAAAATTATCAATTACCACTACTTAAATGAAAAATACATTAATGACCATATGTCACACAAGTCCCTTAGTTGACACACTCAGGCTCGAGGAAATATTCTAAAAATATTAATTTTACTGCAAGAAAATACGAAAATAGTTTGATTCACTTCTCATGAAGTGGAGGGATACTTGTGGCAAGAACAAACACAAAGAGAAACCCTGGATAAACTTACTAGGGGGAAAACATTTCCCCTGGCAAAAATAAAAATTTTCTAAAACACAACACAGTTTCTCTCTGGATTCTATTGTTTTCCACATTCTTCTCATCTTTTCACATTCATTCTATGGACCAAAAACAAACTTGTTTCGTTATGAAACATTTTTTCAAATATGTTTTTCATCTCAATGTGACCGCCATTGTCGTGGTCTTGGCATAACCACAATAGCCACTATGGACCAATCCCAATACGTTCCAAGAGAGCGAATAGTAGCATCTAATGTTTTGCATTTTCCTTCAATATGGATTCTACACTCCAAACAGAAACAAGATGGGATCCAACGTAATACAGCGATATTCGTCTAAAAATAGACTTCACAGACATCGGTTAAATATTAATTATTAACTCACAAAAAATTGGTTTTTCTATTGAACCCAATTTATTCTTCCTTAAAATAATGCAGTTATGCGATAATATAATTTTCTCTCAAATCACACTAGTAATTTCTGGACATCGATTCCAACGCTAATATCAATCCATCGTCGGTGAGAGGAATATATCAATGCGACTGTATTGAAACAAATCGCTAGAATATCGCAATCGTTTTAACATAATCATTATAATTCCTATTTGCTACAAACTATATAAGTGTAACAGTTCAGCTGCACCCTGTTACAATACGCGCAGATTACACGCCTCCCCATTATGGTCACGCCTGATGTGCTTCTGGTGGATTTCCTACTCGTTCACTTTTACAACGAACACACGCCATTTCGTGTTTATTTTACTAGCCACAGCCCTCTGTGCACGAGAGCTCTAAGTCATGGCCAACACATTACAAGGCCTGCAAAGAATAGTAAACGAAGTAACGAAGTATGATTCAGCAAATCCATCCATGGAAGACGCTACATGATAAACTACAAATAAATATAAATAGTACGTTATAGCAGCATCCACAAGACCGCTCCTTCTCCGGTCCAACTGGAAATAATATGAAGTAGATGTTCAACTATCTTTACTTCAAGTAGCTTCCTAGGAGACGAATAACAAACACTTCCGCTGCACTCTCAGCTCCGAACGGTCGTTCTGACGCGCTCTGCCCCGAACCATTTTCGACGAGCAGACTTCAGATATATTCTTCGACGAGCAAGCTACACTTCTAATATCTCCATCGCTGCGAGCAGTCATTCCGCTGCACTCTCAGCTCCGAGCTACTTCGACGGGCAAGCTTCAGTCTGATATATTCTTCGCTACGAGCGGACTTCTAATGCCTTCTTCGCTGCGAACAGTCTAATATATTCTTCACTGAAATATCCAAACTCTTATCTCGACGGAGTTTCTTGATACGTGCCTTCCACGACTCGGAATACGTACCAAAAACCCAAGTCTTCGCTGGACACGAAGAAACCACTCAATCGACGCCGACAAGACAAGACGTCGAAGCTGTAACCAAATCCAGACCTCTGGAGGGATCCCACGCCGAGCACGTCGACGCGACCCTGCTCTTCCTGAGGGTCCGATGATACGGATCTTCACTACAAGACACCGGCACTCCAGAAACGCAAGTCCAGACGACGTATACGTTGATTACGCGTCCGTCTGTCACACGGTGTTATAGGAATCGTTAATCATTCTTTCAAATGTTATACAAAAGCTGGTCTGTTCCAATAAATCATTTATAGACCAAGTGGGATCCAAAATATTTATTTATTCAACCGCACGAAAGAGGATATCTGATTGCAAGTCGATCAGGTGTCCACCCTACGTAACGTTAAATAAGTATTACTATATCCTCGCCTTTGACCGCGGGGTGTTGCCACGTGCGATGCCATATTGACACAATGGCAGCGATATATGCTGCACAAATATACCGATATAGAGGCGAATTAATTAATGCTACTTTAAAAGATGGCTCTTGTTCTTCATTTCTCGATTTTTATTGTATAAATCGTTTTTCTCTCGCCCAAATTTTGCTGATAGATATACTGAACCAGGCTAGATGCTTAGAGGATATGTAGGACAAGTGCAGACATCCCTTGCCCCTCATGTGCATGAAAGGTAATAAAAGACTCGAATCAACACGGGAAAGAAAAGCAAACATGAACAAAGGAGACAAATGAATTATGATAACATCGGCCCCGAGAACACGATGAAAGGATTGCTAAACAAACACCGGAACAATTTCCTAACAATTCCAATTTCTCCCATTTAAAGTTATAACTCATATCTTCCCCAAAGCGTACGTGACACTGAAAATAGATTCAAGTTCAATGACAGCGTCAAGGAAACATTTAAAGCATTTGCAGTGGGTAGAGAGCTGAATTGCTGGCTGGATGGTCGGGGTCCGGTCCCCTGTGGGTTGGGGATTTTTCATTACACTTCAACATCCAGACTGACTACCAGACCTGCTCAGCCTGCTATCAAGTTAAACTGGGTTTATCCAGAAGTCTGGATTCTTCCAGAAGGCTGGAGCGACATACGAGTACATCACGTCTTCCTAGTGTTGATGCCTCGTTATTGCGGAGCTCTACCCTCCGTCAACCATTCGGGCACCTTCGGGGGTTACTGTGGAATAATTATACATTTTCCTTAAGCATTTTAAGAAACGAAAATATCCTTTATGGACAACAATTTCACAACTTACATGTAATTCACTCGATCATACTTATGACTCGCCATTTTTTTTATATCCACGTAGAGATATTGCTTCGAACGCCCTACAAATAAGTAAAATCCTACTCAAGCGAAAATAGGCCGCTTTCTTCAGAATATCTGGAGTTGAATCTGCACAACAGTTCATAACTCAGAGCAACTGGTATTAAGATATCAGATAGCTCATGCTCTTCTATGTATGTTAGAGCTTGTATGTATGTATGCCCGAGTAAATCATACATATTGAAAACTCCTTACAGATCAGCTAGTGCGCTGATCTCAAAATCAATATCCCGGTACTACAGGATTATAGTATATCGAATAACTAACGCTTGTTTCTAGTGGGGACGTAAATAATTGATTACTCGATGTTCCTTTCAGATGAAAAATGTATTAATTACGAGAAATATAATACGAGATGCGCTAAACACGTCCGAAATGAAATTCCATCTATAGGGATGTACACGGAGATAGTGAACACCGCTTCGTGACGTCGCACAGTGGACTATATTGAGAGGAAGCATGGTCAAAAGAATTTTATTCCGTGAATTTAATGGATTACGGCGAATTATCGTTTATGTGAGTATAAACGTGTTAAGTTCAATGTATTTTTGTTCCGAGAGGTTATGTATCAAATCTATATAAACAATTAAAAAAGTTCTATATAAATTTTCTTAACATGAATCATAGACATAATATTTGTTTATATACCCACAAATGATTTTTCGCCGTATTTCACCAAATTTACCGGATAAAATACTTTTGACCAGGTTTCACCTCGACATACTCCACTGTGCGAACACACGAAGAGTTGAAAAGCAGCATTCACTAGCGCCGTGTACGTGCCCTCTAATGAAACGGAATTAAATGAGTCGGTAACGAACTAGATGAAATGTTTCTTCAGAAAACACAATTCAGAAAGCTTAATGAAATCCGTGAAAATTAGGGAGGGGAACAAAATTCAGCCCGTAGTACAATATTTTAAACTTACTCTTCTGTACATAATTCTTAAACTTGATACATAATAGCTACGAATTAGTAAGTATGGGCAACGTTCAATATGTTTGCATTATTTTTATTTATTTTTAACGAACTTACACTTAAACTTAATTTTTCATTTACTTAAAATTTACTTCCCTAATAACTATAAAATTAAAGTAATTGACTCTTAACTTGAAATTTCATTAAAATTAGAATTTTATTTTTTTTAAAACCAATTGAGCGTTATGTTTATAGTTCGTGAGGTGTAATCCTTATCTGAGATATTGAAATCTTAAATATAACGAGTCGTTTCAGAGAATGAATTATAATATAGCCCCCATGACCTAGAGAAGACACCACATCATATTATAAGCCAAGTGAAAAGTAACTGTAGAGAACTTGAGAAAAATAGTTCTGTTTAACAGTCCAAAAGCATGAAATTTTTAGAACTTCATGAAACTTTCGTCTGAAAACAATGAGAGTATAATGCGGTGCAGTATCGTGTGAAGTCAAAATCGGCTTCAGATTTCGAAGATACGAATTGACGTCGAGAAGAACTTAGCGCGAAGTTAATAAATACCTATGACATAATTATATACAGCGATTACTTATATTATGTTGAATGAAAATGTGAGGCGGTCTCGGGAAATCGAACTCGCGACCCGCGCTTGTACGCAACCACTACACTATTCCGCTCGCTGCCCCGTCTACCTTTGCCACACAACTTACGACAAGGCGACAGGAAGAAAACGGAATAGCGTAGTGGTGGCGAGTCACTGCTCAAAACTGAGGTCGCGTTTCGAATTCCCGGTACCGTCTCACACTTTCATTCAATATAACGCAGTTAATCTACAGCGTGGCGGATTGGTTAACAGCAATTTATGAGATTTATATATTAATTGATTACATTAACAATAATTAACAATTTCCAATAAATACAAAAGATAATATGATTGGAATAAATATTTTGCGTTACGTAACTGACCGAACACTATTTTCATTTAGTGATTCCGAAGGTGTGGCTGGGCCAGCTGAAAGTAACTGATCGACATTGAACTATAACGAAGTGTGCACAAAACCGTTTACGTACTTCTGTTAATATATACTTGCAAACATTCCACGGATTAATGATATTTCATTAATGACACAGATCCGGGGATCGAACCGCGGCGAATTTGTTATCTCGCGGTATGGTTAACCACTACTTAATTTTTTTTTATTGGGGCTTTACGGCTCGTCGACATCGAGGTCATTGGAGCCCTAATATTTTTGTACAGGTAGGGAAAATGCTATTACGCACTAAGGAAAGCCAACAGGACTCTTCCCGCATGTGAGACTCGCCGAATGACTCGACCACTAAAAACCCTCCTGAAATACAATATCCAAACATAAGAACACGGGAAAAGAGAGACAACAGTTTCCTAAAGCATTATAAAATCCGAAAACATAGAAAGAAGTAAATTTCAAGGGGGGGAAATTATATATTTAAGAGATAAGATTATCTACTTAACAGTTTATCTACTTCTATATAAGATTATCTATTTAAGACATAAAAGATTATATTTATTTAAGAAACTATTTAAGAGATTACATGTATTTCATGAATGATTTTCTACCAAAAAAACATTTTCATAGATATTGTTATAACAGACGAAGCGATAGCTTTATTTCAGTGTGTTAACTAGTAATCCCCAGAATTATTTTTCTACTCAGGATTGAAGTTTATATCTACTAGTAGTTGTGTCTTTCTCGTTGTGGTATAGAATCTTTCCAAAAAGTCTTCGCATTCCTCAAGTCGTGTATCCAAGAACATAGGGTCTCCACTGCTTGCACAAGCATTAGGTCATTCTCCTCGCAAGTGATGTCTGCGTACTCAGTAATGCAACGGTGCGACCTCGTCCACGGACGGCGACCATTAGTTGTGTGAGAGAGTCTTTGAGCGAATCCACTTAATTAATTTCTGGGGTGATTAGTGGCGAACAAAGTCCAGGCAACAGAAGTAGACAGGGCCAGAAAAATGACAGATTCGCGATACGAACTAGTGGTTCAAATGTATTTCACATTTATGTTCTGTAGTTTCAGATTCGCAAAATGACAACTATTTCTTACCACATTTTATCTCTTAAAAAAACTCATTACGGGTATAAGGTATGTTGGTTTATAAAACACGATTATCGGTCAATTGGAACTGGCAAAGGGGTGAGACTTCAATCCGTGACCTTCTGCTGTGAATGAGGTAAGCCTTACTTCCATTTCGTCGTATAGTTATCACAACTTTTCCTCATAGAACTAGTTTTGTAATGCAAAGAAGATTGAATAAAAATCAAATCATTTAGGTAAGGTGGAAGAACAATTCACGTCTAACGTAATTATATTATTATTATTATTATTATTATTTGTGGGGCTTTACGGCTCGTCGACATCGAGG
>NNCF01129733.1:354651-378530 GCA_002313205.1 Laupala kohalensis
AACACTAAATTCACGATTTATTGTTACAATAAACACGCCCCTAGACAAAGCCTAGAGAACCTGTATAAGAAATCCGGTTCTACCCGAAGAAAAACCGGAACAAAACCCGGGCCAGAATGAGGCTACTGAATTAATGTACAGAACCGTGCCAAAGTTAAGTACACATAAAACTAAATTAATATGAGCCATAAGACAACACAATCATACAAGAAAATAGTTTTTGAAATTGTTATAAGTTATTTAAAAAGTACTACAGCAATNTGTGATAAAGAGCAAGACGGACTTAACTTTTATTAAAATCAATAAATTATTTTACATTGTAGAAGCACTGGTGCAGGAGGTAGTTCTTAAGAGCGGATTTGAAGAGATTCAATTTCATAATGTCTTTTATATTCTTGGGCAGGGAATTATATAAAACGATTCCCAAATGATATGGTCCTTTTTGGCAAAGAGTGGTTGACACTCTAGGCCGATGAATATTAATACTATTGCGAGTATTGTGTTCGTGAACGAGACTGTTTCGTATAAAGCAAGGGTGGCACTTCAGTAATTCGGTCTTAACAAACAAGACTGTTTCATAAATATAAATGCAGGGAAGTGTTAAGATATTTAATTCCTTGAATAAAGGTTTACAAGAGTTTCGGGGGTGAGATTTACAAATTATCCGAACTATCCTCTTCTGAATTCTGAAAGTTTGAATACTCTGACCGGAATTACCCCAGAAGGTAATGCCGTAACGTAAATGGGAGTAAACGTTTGCAAAATATACGCAACGGGAAATACGTGGACTAACTGCGTTAACTAAGATTCGGAATGCGTAACACAATTTGCTTAATTGGGAATTAAGATTGTCAATGTGACAATTCCATTTGAGGTTGTCTTGAATATGGAGACCTAAGAATTTTGTATTTGTAACAGTTTTTAATTGTGTTCCGTTTAAAGAAAGAGAAACCTGGGGTAAAGATTTTGTGATACTATTGTGAAATGACATAGACACTGTTTTGTCAGTGTTTACAATGAGACGATTTGCATGGAACCAAGTCGAAAGGTTAGACAAAACTTTTTGAGCATTGGCGTGTTTACATAGTAAATTAGTGTCATCAGCAAAAAGAACCATTTTGCAATCTGATGTGGATGATGACATGTCGTTCACATACAATAAAAAGAGTATAGGGCCGAGAATTGATCCTTGGGGTACTCCGCAAGTAAGTGGCTTTGTTTCTGAAAGACAACGCTCAAGTATTTTATTTTTAGTATAGGATATTTCTACTTGTTGATATCTATCTTTTAAATAAGAAGTTAGCCATTGATGTGGAAGTCCACGAATCCCCAAAAAATGAAATTTGGAAAGGAGAACTTCGTGATCGATGTCATCGAATGCTTTGGATAAGTCAAGAAAAACACCCTGAGGATTTTCTCCACCGTCTAGAGATGTGGTAACATCGTTTAAGAAGGAAAATATGGCGCTTGTAGTGGAAAAGGATTTCCTAAAACCGTGTTGATCGTCAGAGAGAATGTTATTTTTTGATAAAAAATCTAAAAGACGCTTATGGAACAATTTTTCTAGGATTTTTGAGAAAGTGGGTAGTAGAGATATTGGTCGGTAATTTCCAATATTAAGTTTGTTTCCTTTCTTGTGTAAAGGTTTCACTTTAGCTCTCTTAAATATATTGGGAAACACCCCTTCCGATAAAGAACTATTAAAAATATTTACGAGTGGATTTAATATAGCGTGGGACGAAGATTTAACAATAAACTCAGGTATATCATCTATGCCTCGTGAAAATTTGTTTTTTAAGGAGCTGATGATTCCCATGACTTCACTGGCGTTAGTTTCGGAAGTGAACATAGAATTGGGTATGTGGGTGGTAATAATTGGAGGACATTGATTTGGATATATTGAGTTCGTTATTTTACCAACTTCTGAGAAGTGAGAATTAAACAAACTTGCGATGTCCTGAGGATTTGACACGATCTTGCCATCGTTTAGTAAAGAAACATTTTCTTCGCGATTTTCAGAAGTTGACGTGTAATTGTTAACAATATTCCACATGGCTTTCATCCGGTTGTTCGATTTTAGTATATGCCTGTCGTTTTCCATAACTTTAGCTGCATAGACTACTTTTCGGAGAATAGTCTTATATTTACGAAAATAATTATGGAATTCGGGTGGCTGGTTATAGCGTTTTGAAAGATAATATAAACGGCGTTTGTTTTTTGAAGAAATTCTTATCCCTAGGGTGATCCATCTATTGTATTTTTTTGTGTTAATTAACTTGCGTTTTATGGGAAAACTAGAGTTGTAATGTTTTAGGAATGTTGAGATAAATACATTGAATTTGTCGTCGGTGTTTTGGCAATTGTAAACATCTTTCCATGTTTCTTCACGCAAATAATTTACGAATATGGATTTATTTATGTCATTAAACTCTCTTGTAAATTTGTAAAGGATTTTAAGCGGTTTTAGTGTATTATTAATAGTCAATACTTGAGCAAGGTGATCACTGTATCCGTCGATAAATACTTCAGAGAGATACGAGATTCCATTGTTGACTATCATTTGATCTAACAATGTTTGAGATGAGCCGGAGAAGCGAGTGGGGTCGTTTATCGTAGTAATAAGGTTGAAGGAGTCGATAAGATTCTTGAATCGATTGACTGGTGAGTGTGCAGAGTCGGATGTACTCAGGAAATCGATGTTGAAATCGCCACATATAACGATAATTTAGTAGATTTATGTGTGATATGTTTTAAAACAATTTCGAAGTTCCGAAAAAATATGTCAAGATCTGATTGAGGAGGTCTATAAATACACAAAACAACAATACCGGTGTCGGTCAGATTAACTGCAGAAAATTCGAACACACTATCTACGCAGAAGTTCTCGAAGCCTTTCAGTGGAGAAGATAAAATATATTTACGAACGTAGATACACGTACCTCCGTGGGGATTTTTGCCTTTAAAATTTTGCCGACAGTAAGAACTTGCTAAATAATAATTAGAAATAGCAGTATCGTTGATGTTGTTAGTTGAAAGCCAATGCTCTGTGAGGCATAGCAAATCGAATCGATTTTCGTGTACCAGAATTTCAATGTCTGTCAATTTGTTTGAAAGGGATTGGACATTATGATGAAATATAATTATTTTATTTTCGCAAAGAGTTTGTGACTCACGAGAAATGGAATCGACGTTAGATTGTGGAGAGGAATTTGAAATTGGTACAGCTTCTAGTTCCGGATCAAGCCCGCACACTGCACCTGAACGCGATTGTCACCTTCGAGTACCACATCGTACTCCTGAGCGCAAGTTGTAACTGTGTATGGGGGCGGCAGGAGGAATAGATGAGGACGTGCGAGATGAAGAAGCAGTAGGTGAAGGAACGGGGAAAGGAGAAGAAATGGGTGTCGAGGTAGGAAGAGGAGATGGTGTTGAGGTAGGAGCAGAAGGAGGAGATGAGGTACGAGGAGGAGGAGATGAGATAGGTGCAGGAGGAGGTGTAGGAGTGGGTAGTGGGGCAGGTGGATGATGTGAAGCTAGAAGAGAACCGAAGTGCTGTTTCCCAGACGGTCTCAGGTGTAAACCGTGCTGGGTAAAGTCCTTGGCAGTCAGGTGTGGTTGCAAATCAAAAAATGTGATTTTTGTGTCTGCCAGGTGATGTTTTAGGGAGATGTTTGCCAGGTTAATTTCGTGGTTTATTTGTGGAACGTTGAAGCGTGGAGGCAGGCTAGAGAGCACTATGTTTGTGTGCAGGGAGGCCATTTTTAGTTTCTGTAGATGTTCAGACGCGTTAAAATGTCCACCCAAGTTGATATCGTTCTGCCCACCTATGATGATTACTGTGTCCCGCTCAGTGAGTTTTTTAGTGTAAGTGTCCAGTTCTCGAATAACTTCAGCCAAACGAGCGTTTGGCTTAAAGAAACCGGAGACTGAGAACTGGCTAGGAAGCAATCCACGCAATACGGAGGACATCTGACGACCGTGCGAATCAGCTAGTATGAGCACGTTTGATTTCTGCGTGGAAGTGTTGGTTTCATCTCTGGATAGCACTACTTTACGTGATTTTGGGCGGCTGTGCTTACCAGTGCGTGGTGTGTGAACAGGTCTGGGTACTGGACGGGAGGGAATGAAACGAGTAGGTAAGGGAGGAAACAGGGACATGTCATCTAACACACTAAACCTATTCTGAGTGAAGAGTTGGGGTGGTGCATGTGTCGTTGGTCTAACCGGGTGGTAGCAGTTGGAAGGACGTCGAGAATTTCTAACTGTAGTCCAACCGCCGATCGTTTTCTTATTGACCTCTTCCAGCGCACTGATTCGTGTGTCAATATACTGTACCATGTCATTGTACGCCTTCTGAAGATCAGCTTTGAATGAGTTGAGGAATGCGATAGTGTCCATTGTTGTGAGATAGTTAGCAACTTAACGACAAAAGCAAATGAGAATACACGAAAAATGACAACTAACACTCAATGAAGGATGTTAGTAAAATAATATATTACTACGGAAGTTACAAATGGGATAATAAATAAATAAAATATACAAACAAACCCACGACAAAAATGATTGAAATAATTATTTAGGGCGACCACGGGAGATTAATTAATTCGACAATAACTACCGTATATTGTGTTAAAATGTAAATAAATACGAAAGAATCAAGAACAACGAATTGTAAAATAATGTAATAATTCTATGAATTATGACGATAACTTGGGTGCAACAATGGGGCAGGGCTTAAATAAGTAATTAAACAAAATAACTAAAATCACAGAAATAATTAGGATGACAACTGCAGATAAATTAATTCCACAATAACTAAGGCAATATTATGTTAAATTGTAATGAATAACTACAAAAAGATCACGAAAACAAATGGTAAAATATTGGAATAATTCTATTTACGACGACGAAACTTGAGCAGTGCAACAATAGAGTACGTTATTTGTAAGTTAATAATGATGTAATAGTATACGCACCAGAAAATCTAAATACAGCAAAATAATTAATTTTAATGCACCAAGGAGTTAAATTTATGATTCCGTTTGTACTTACGTAAACNCGTAAACTTTATCACACCTTTGAATGAAGCACTGAATGAAAAAATATGAAATTATATTTGGTCCGTTGAGTTTGAAAACCTTAGGAAATGTTTTTGGTGTTTTTTCACTTAACACTCACACAGAACAAAGAATTTTACACTACAATGAAAGTTGGGATCTCAATACAAGTACTGATCACAAAAAACTCGAAAAAATAAAATAATTAGAAAGATTAAACTGAAAAATAGAGAGAGCTCATTCACAACCGCAGCTAACGCCAGGAGCAGGCTAGTAGGAGATAAATGCAAGAGAGAAAAAATCTAGTAGGTGGGCCGCTTAGCTGAGATTACCAACAACTTGGCCCACGTGGAGGGGTTAGCAGGAGTAGTCAGAGTTTTGGCCCTGTCGAAAACGGATCCCGGATCGACTCAGCAGCAACCAAGCATGCTAGACCCTTAGCTACCAGAGAAGGTGGATCCTCTGAAAAAACAAATGATCACAACGAAGTGCACATAGATTCTTTTTCATAGTTTTTATGAAAGTTAATTTAAAACAAAAGTTGTTCATTGAACCCAGTCAATATAATATTAATAATCATTGTACAATAATTAACTCTTTCAAAATCGTCTCCAAAACAGTATATCACGAAAGTTTCAGAAGCAGCTGACGATGTTCAAGATACAAGAGATAACGTCTCTGTATGAACCATAGCCGCCCTGGAAACAACTTTTGAAAACATGAAAATTTATTCCTCTCCGTAAATGCGATTTTCCCTCGATAATGTATTCATAATAAATGTCTATTAGCTGCATATTTCACAGCGGCACGAGAAATCAGCATCCCCGCAGGGAAACAAAAAAAGAAGTGGAAAACGCAGTTGCTTTGGTTTCCATAACGGAAATATTCTGCATAGATAACATCACGCGATAAATTGTATCGAAACCGTTGGATCGTGGCAACGAGGTTGGTTGTTTCATTATTTTTTTTCAATTCCGTCAAAATTGTTTAATCTATGAATGCTCTTTTCTTTATTCATATTACAAATACTCTTTATTAACATGCTTGTATTACGGGATATATAATAGTATTTCGAATATAGCAGTTCAAAACAATAGTAAAAGTACACATTTTTACAGACTTAGTTGATTATGTTCACAGAAACTAGGACACGCAGAGTAAAGCATGGATGGTGATTGATTGTTCGTAGTGTGTTTCATTGATTTTTGTTGAAGTTTGTTTCACTAGGTAGGTTTACTCAAAAAATTTCGGAATCTTTTACTCCGTATGTGAAGTTCATCTAATGTATATCCGAGAAAAAGCATGAAAATACGATGTGCTCTTGGGTATCAGATCACGTTCAATCATTTTTACTTCTACTATTATTCACAAGTAGTGAAACGTGGTTTTAAATCTGGAAGTTGCGAGTTTAAGATAAAATGGTCTGATCTCCACCTAACCACATTTAGGGCACATGTAGGGGGGATCGTTTGGGAAGAAGAGATATTGTGTTACAGTGAAGACTGGAGTCACCGGATCTAGCAACATTGTACTAGTGAGTGCGAGAAAAAACTCCTAATGAAAACATGATCTAGTTCGGCCACGGTGGGTGACATACACTTATATAGATCTTATGGAAAAAAGCATTGAATATAAAGAAGACATTCTCCCCTTCAATAACATTATTCCAACAGTTAATTACAGTATTCAAAACAGGAAGTGGTTTAAGCCAACACAAGCACTATGCGAAATATTAACAGGCCATGAAAATTTTAATAGTTACTGGGCCAAAAGACATCTAAGCGCTGATGGGATGTGCATAAGTGGCCAAGGGGTCGAGGATGTCCAACATGTACTACATGATTGTCCGATAACTAATGATGAGCGAGCAGACTGGGACGCCCAGTTACGGTGGCGCGGGATATATGGGACACGATGGAAAGAATACATCAAGAGAAAGGAAATCTATGAAGAGTTCCAAACATACGTGACAAAAAAATTAGCATTAAGGGAAGCATGTAAAATGAGATAGATGTCCCACTAACTCCATGTGGTTAAAGGCAAGAACGTCGCTACATTCGCCAAATGTGGGATAGTCGTAACAATCGGGCAAAGGTAGTTGGGTTTTGTGGTAACAAAATATATGAGAAAATTAAAAAATAACCGGAACAAAGGAACAGCACATGGAAAAGGAAATGTTGAGAGAGAGACACGATGGCGAGACAAACTTAAAAAAATTAGTGACAGAGACAAGTAGACAATGAGACTCAAACACAGGTAATGGTACTTCGGTCGAGACACTGGGTTGATTACGTATTAATAAAATGAATAAATTATAATTTCATAATTTCTTCACGTCTATCAACGTTAGCGCCGGTTTCATTTGTTAGCCAGTTCAGGTTGGAACCAAATTCCTCAGGATCGGGTTTTGTTTTCGTTCTTTTAAAGTACCTTGCGAAGGCTGTGAGCTCTTCCTAGTAATGCAGTTAACTGGGATCTTTACAAGTTTTTTTTTAATTACAATTCTTTAAGTCCAAATGGTAATAGGAATTATTTCTGTTTTAACAAACCAAATTCTACCTATTTGAACTGAGAGATTCCCGGACTTCAAAATTTTTCTGCTTCTTTTGAAACAATATTTTGACCCGATATATCAATTAACAGACATGTTTCCTTCACTAAATCGCTAATGGCAATATGAGGTTTCTTCGCCACCATCTTCAGGAGCTACTACGAACTACTTCTACTTCTACGAGGAGCATCTTCAGGTGCTATGTTCGTAGACGCTCCTGAAGATGTTGGCTGCTATTGCCAACACAACGTTGAGTTTCTACGAAATGCCAACGCGGCTTATTACACCGAAACAATTTTTAAACGTTGATTAAGTTACCTATTATAAACGTTGATTAAGCATCACTATTTGAACGTTACATTTTTTTATTTTACTAGACATCTCTCCAGATGACAACGCCCTGATTCCGATTCGTAGCGCAGTGCACTACAGAAAACGATCGCGTTCAGAAGCTGATCCGTGATATTGACAGTCTAGTGGAAATGCGATCAGCGATCCGCAGGTCTCAGATTCAAAAGGAATATAGCGGCTGCTCCTTGCAGACAGAAGAAGACGAATAGACGCATCGTCGCTGAAGACTCCCTCCATCATGCGCTGAAGGTTCACAACCGCTACTTAAGGGATTTCAAGAAAAAAAAATATATTCCCCAAAGACGACTTTCAATGCACTGCGCCGAGATGAATCTCTTTCTAAGAAAAAGATTTAAAGCTCCTCTGAATGTAACGCTACGAATATAACTCCACGATATTGCCGTGAATTCTACCTATGAACTTCATAGAAAATATATACGTCGTAAAAGAGAGATAAGGAAGAAGGTAGTTTTAATGCTCAAAGAGGTTATAGTGAAGAGTACGGATCTTCAACCTACAAGAAAGATGTATTTCTATTCAAAACATTGAAACTCCATTATTTAATCTTCATCTTCCATCTCACTGGATCCATTTTTATTAAGAGGTGTGATTATATATATGGGGCTTTACGGTTCGTCGACACCAAAAGTCATTAGAGCCCTAAAACTATGTACAGGTAGGGAAAATGCATTTACGCACTAGGGAGAGCCGACACGTCTCTCCCCGTGTGTGGGACTCGCCGAACAACTCAACCATACCCACTAAAAACCCTTCTGAATTACAACATACCAAAACATATCTCAAAACATACATTAAAAAATTAAGGCAAATAATGAGAAAAATGAAAGTTACCCTAGCCCTAATAGCGTCGGGATCAAAAAGATCGGAAGGACAGAAAAGAGAACGGAAGGAGCCTGGCACAAGAAAGTGGAAGTAATACCAGACTCAGCTCGGGGCCCCGTGTTTGCCAAACACGTACTTACTAGATGTAAGTACCCTAGGGGTTGTGAGACGATAAATTTTAGGTCACGATAAGGAATTTAAAGCCACATGTCGTAGTTGTAGTCGTCCTAATGTAGTCCTCTGGATGCTGATAATGGTAGAGTCATTGAATGGATTACAAGAAGGATAAACTTGCAATCTCAAACATATTCCACTGGATCCAAACCCTCAACCATTGACAAAAGACCATTGAAATTTCGTACTAAATTTCTACGAATTTCAATTCTATCAACAACAGAACTAAATAGCTCGTGATCCCTTGGTGTTTGTCGGTGTCCAGCGACTGTGTGAGGAAGGGAGTCAAGGATAGGAAGGTTATAGGTTCGAGGCCACACAAAGCGGTGAGTACGAAAGAAGTATATTGGTTTGGCATCCAATAACGTGGGGACGCCGAGTTGGCAAATGAAGCTGTGGTGTGTACTTTGGAAACACCAGAGAATAATTCATTAAAAATCGTCGGCAAGTTCTTATCGGCATCTTCAAAATGCTACCCTGGGATGGCCTCACCTTCAGCACGCCCGTTTTTACGAGGATAATAGTCGTATAATGCAGGAGAAAACATGAACAAGATAACTAGACTAAGAAAAAAGAAGACATGTTAAATATGAGACATGAACAAATACTGATTGCAACAGAGAGCAAATATCGCCTGTTAGAGATTGGAGAGTTAANTGTTAAATATGAGACATGAACAAATACTGATTGCAACAGAGAGCAAATATCGCCTGTTAGAGATTGGAGAGTTAAAACGAGCATAGCGATAAATAGAAACATGGAAACCGTAGAAGATCGTACCGGAGCGGCAAAGTTGCACAATGTGCCATCAACATAAAGCAAGAAAACCCGTATATGGGAAGCTATAGAGACGGGGTTCTTCATGGTCAACAAAATTTTAAAAATGGATTGTCCGAGGAATAATTGGGAATGTGTAACTTCAGAAATACGTTTAATTAGAGCAATAAGCGATAAAGTTATCCCTGGAACATACAATTTTAGAATACATGGTATTGAGGCTAATAACCTTTCTATTTTTTTTTTGGGGGGGGGGGNATCCTTCACCCAAAAACAATAGTCACTGAGTTTTCTTTCTCAACGATCCCGAACGGATAATAATTTTTAAAACTAATTTATGAAGTGGTAATACACATGTAGAATTTAGTACCACTGAAATACACTAACCATTCATATGTCACATGAAACCCGCATATTTTTTCAATTTATTTGCACTTAAATTAATACAATACAAAGTATTTTTCACAGCTACATAATTACAAGTTACACAGCTACACAAAACTCATGATTTGCAATTTTTCATCTCCTGGAAAATTCCTGATGTTTTAGTTATAGTGAAAACTGAAATAATATCCATATTATTATTTTCACCATTTGTCCGATTTTATAATTTCCTTCGAAGGAAAGGTTTCGTAAAACACTCTGATGTGTTGGAGCGTGCATGCGAGCCAGCTGCGGTCTGGGATGCAGCTTGCAGTGGCAGTTCATGGCGTCCCCGACCATCACCTGCAAGCTCTCGAGCCGTGCACCAGCAGCAGCAACAGCCCCCTTTTCCGCCCTGTACGCCACCGCCATCAAGACAGAGAAACGCTTTCAACGGGCAATCAACGAGACTGTACGCGACCTGGCGCAGTCCTCATCGTAAGGCGTGGAAAACGAGGACAAAGGGTTGAGGGGTACTTCTGCAGCTGGGCTACACGAAGGAGATAAAAGCGGAGAGACACTAAATCCCAAGGGTTTATAAAAACGCTGACTTGTATTGAACTTTATTTTGATTATACCGAAATCTCTTAAATTGCAGTGAACCACAACACCAGGTAACTGATTAATTGGGCTCTAATGACCTCGATGTCGGTGAGCTGTCGCGCCCCAATTAAAAAAAAAACAGATTAATTATGTTATGTTGAGTGAAAATGGGAAGCGGGATCGAGATACGCACTCGGGAGTTGAATATCAATGGTAGACTGGACCCAGAAGCGAACGGGGTGGCGCAGTTGGTAACGCATCAGCACGCTCAGCTGGAGGTCTCGAGTTCGAATCTCGGTCCCGTCTCCATTTTCATACATCACGTAATTATTTTGATTAGTTTCGGAAAATAGAATTGCATTTCAAATAATGATGACATTTCAATGTTACTGGTACATCTCACTAATTTCTTCAACTTAAAGAAAAGTGGTACTGATACGCAGACATTAAAGCTGTTCTGGAACATCGAGTTTATTCATATAGCATTCTTACAAAGTGAATAGAAATTGAGTTTGAACACGCGCTTCTCAACGAAATTAAAGACGAACTCAAATATATTTTTTTTCGACACGAATTTGAAATTTATTCGAAAATTATCCCCCGCCCCCCGGGTTAGGTTATTCTTTGTATTTGTCCCTGATGTAAGTTTAGTTTTCTCGTATATAAAGTTTCCTTGTAAGTTTATAGTGGATATATCGTTTGCTGTTCTGTGAATGTGTTTGTTCTTGAAGTGAGGTGAGTTATAGCACACATGTCAGTGTATCGGCAAATTCGCTCATTTCGTTCAAATTCTGCTCAACACATCCCCAACTGCTCTTCAATTATCTGAGATTTGCTTTTCGCTCACGTCCTTCTCTTCCATTCTGGGTCGAGTGACGGCTGTCAACTCCGCTGACCTAGAAAAATGAAACGCCCAGCTTCAGCGAAGAAGCAAAAGCAGAGGGAAATGGTGGTTTCTCTTGCGCGGATGATATCCAACGTCTCTGATTCCACCTCTTTCTCCATCTTCGAACAGCATATGTTATTGGTGATTGATTTGCCATATTGCTATAACATGCTTTCGCGGAAGTGAATGTAGGAGTTTCTCGAAAGAAATTTCTTGCAAATTCCTCGCACATTAATTATATCGAATGAATTTAGTAACAATACCATATACATATCCTATTTCATTATTTTTAAGATATGTGTAGCAGTGAGTAATTTCTGGATTTTCGATATTTCACATATTTACTGATACTGAGTACAAAAGGCACAAAAGTATGATTTCCTGTCGTCCAAACTACCATCCCCATTCCTGAGAGCGCCCGGGGTCGGATGTGACTTCGTTATCCGGGAAACGCCCGCGTCGTGGTAAGAATAACGGACGTTTCGGTCATCTTGCTACGACCTTAATACCATGGAGAAACATCCTCATTCCTACCTATTTACACTAATGGGCTTCCTACGATTGTCGTGAGAAGGACACAAATTTATTTCTTCACCGTCTACGATTATAATTGTGCTAATTCTACTACTACTAACGTCCATTACGTAACCTTACTAAATAAATAATTAAAAACATACGACCTTTTACGGACGAATAACCTTTTTATGAATAGTTCTCTATTTTGCGAGCTATTCACGAAAAATGAAAATATTATTCATCCATAAAAGGTAGTAAGTTTTTAATTATTTATTTAATTATAATTAAGCATTTGTCAATAATAATATTAAAGTATTTTACGGATTCCAAGTAATATATTGCTTGATTCTTTTGTAATGCGTGCTGAGATACAATATTCTCGAATATTGCTGGAACGAAATATATTGGAATTTCTTGCGACCATTGTAGCCGCATGAAAGATTAAAACATACTGATTAATTGTTGTAGCACAAAAACAAAAAACATTACACTTAAAGTGACTAGACGTCCCACTTTTGGCGGGACAGTCCCGATTTTTAACAAATTGTCGCGCGTCACGCGGCGTTTTAAAAAAGTCCCGATTTTTTGAAAGAAAGCACGACAAGCGAGGAAATGGGGAAGGGAATATACGGATTTCGGTGGCAATGTAATTTAACAAATTCTTGTGACAAATTTCATGACCTTTTAAACAACGACAGCAATCTACTAAAAAAATTCACTCAAATGATAAATATGCCAAAAAATAAAATAATACTATGCATAATTTTTTAATGTATTATATTTGTAAATTGTACTTAAGTTGAAATTAAAAATAAAATATTAGAATACAATTTTTGCGTTCTATGAAAAAAAAATTGCTCCATATAGACCAAATTTTTAATCACCCCCCACCCCGGGTCAATGGTGTCCCGCTTTACCAATGTTAAAAGCTGGTCACCTTACATCACACTCATGCGATTGTTTTCTTATAATTGATTTTTCTAATGAAGCACAGTAAACAATTGTAAATCCAAGAGTAAACAGAAAATTTACACGCAACTAGAAAATGGCTTGTAAGAAAAAAGAAGCATAATTTTCGAACTCATATACTCGACTGGATAGAATTAATGGAAAATAAAACGTAAAGTCTCTAACAACGAACAGAAGAAAACAAGCTATTTTTCTTAGTTTTCGTTTGAACTCGCACAAAGTAGTGGTCATTAATTATTCCATCATCTCTTTACACCACATCGTACTTTCCATCTGTAATGCTGACTTCTGTGGGGTCGAGCTATCAGTCCACGCAAGACCCCTATTCACGTCACATTTCAGACGCTCTGCCTAATGGAACAGTTGAGGCGCGATGGAGATAATGTCAAAACGTGAAAACTCACACACGTATCCGGCGACGTTCGCTCCCTCCCCGCAGCAACATACGAGCGACATCCGCACAAGAGAGTTACGTTGTTTCTCAACCATATGAACCTCATAACACTGTTGTCTTATTCGTTCATGAATAAATTTTGTGAGAATAGTTTTCATCACGAAGAACTAACACATATGGAAGTAACTACACAGCGGAACACATCTTGGTAATTGTGCAATACCTAAATGCAACGATTCTCTAAGTATAAGTCTCTCTGAAGAAATGGGCGTCAAGTCTAAGACACCTTAAAAATGAGAAAAATGTTTCCATTTTTTTTTTCTAATCACAAACAAAATTCCATGAACATTAGGATGAGTTTCATAAAAGAAAGTGAGCAATCAAATAATTTCAAGAACAACTGACATGAATATCTTTATAATTCTATAACAAACCCCTAAATTATATAGTTTTAAAATCAGGGTAAAATTAGAATCTAGTTCTGACCTACTAGGTGATTTGACCACAGTTTAGAACACCGTTTAGACACGAGTATATCCACAGGACGTCACTGGGATTTGAATCAAAATTACAGGAATATATTTAATCCAATGACGCCCCTCCTGTGGCTAAGGAGTTAGCGTGCTAGCTCATCACCCCGGGTTGCGTTCTCAACGTGTCACTCCGGGTTCAGTTACTGACGGGGCCTCCCACCCATCTTCTACCATTAAAAATTCAATAAGTTCCTCGATAAGCTTAATAGCACGCTACATTGCCTATTTACAAATACCACAATAAAAAAAGTGCCTTCAAGCAGTGCCTCTTGGATAAATTGTGGCAGCGCTGAAAAAGTTATTTCTATTGTGTACGATACAAGTTGATTAAAAAGTTTCCTCGGAAACTATATATCGCGCAGAAGAGATGAATGAAGCAGCAAACCATGGCGAATTAGCTGCAAAAAAAATTGGTCTCTTCAAGTGAAGCAATCCGCTGGCTTCACTGCTCTCCCCAATCACTCGTACTCCCGGGAGCCAAGTCGTCTCCGGGGATGGTTCCCGACGACTGACCGACGACTTGCAACCATCCATCACTCGCCTTCCTCTCACCCCACAGCACGCCTTCACTGCAACCCTCAACAAGCCGTGATTCTCCAAATGTTCGATAATCTTCATTTAAACTCGACAAATTCTTCGAAATTTAATGTACAAAGAAAACAATTTTCTAAGGGACACGGATGCTCTGAAGTCCTTTTAAGAATGTACAAATTAAATGGGAAATAGATATACTCCGAACGGAAAAAAGTTTCCGATGCCATTTCTAGATTGCAGTTCGGTTGACAACAGCATTCGTTAATTCAAATACTTTGTGATGTAACTGGATTCAAATACTGTTCACATTTTAAAAATAATTATCCAGTGAGTGATCTAGGAAAGTTCATAACACAAACTATTCAAAAAGCACAAAATGATTGAATACGATTAAATTAACTAAATTTAAGGGGCTGTTAATTTAAGCCAGTTTATTTAATTTTTAATTTTTTGCCTCCCTGATAATACACACTATATTTCCTAGTCACCAACAACAAGACCTCCGAGATGGATTAAATATTATTCAACACTTATTTTTAAGATTCACAATCATTTGAGGCGTATGTATTTCAGCATCTTTACTTGATGTTCATGTTAGACGAAGTTGCAATTATTTCTAGACAGTTGGGAAAATTCTTTTGATCTTCGTGATGCAAATTTTGCTCGATGTCAATTTGGTTTACCGTGAAACGAAATTGCCATGAATTTACCTCCAAACTTGTTTTTATGAAAACGATACTTTCAGGGAACTAGATTCCAGTGTATCCTTCATTA
This sequence comes from Laupala kohalensis, assembly GCA_002313205.1. Taxonomy (NCBI): domain Eukaryota; kingdom Metazoa; phylum Arthropoda; class Insecta; order Orthoptera; family Trigonidiidae; genus Laupala; species Laupala kohalensis. The sequence goes on from NNCF01129733.1 coordinate 369,977, forward strand.
GGGTTCGAGTATAAATTGTAGACTTAAAGTACAGCTCAAGAACGCTGCTGAAATATAACTCTACAACAGATTTCAATACGATCAAGTCAATGGTTTTACTATGAGAATTCTGAAAAAAGTATTCACACCAAAAGATTATAAGTTTCAATCTGTATCAACAAAGTTAAATTTTGTGCGCTTCTTCTTCTTCCCCTTCGAAAAAAGTATTTGGTGCGCGGAATACTATTCGATTATAATGATTACTTGAAAATATTACTCTCTGAGGAACGAAGACGACAACTTCATTAAATTTCCAGAAATTAAAAATAAGAAAATAAACAGGATTCCACTAGATTTAAACTTATCCAGGGGAAAATAAATTAAACAAGAGATCTGGCAACAAGCTAATATTTACCCCACAAAAATGAAGTAAAATTAAGCGAGAATGTTCTTTCACGAAAAAGGTGGAACGGGAGGGAGAGGAGACCGGTGGAAATTATGCCACAACATAACGAAGTAAGTCCTTCCTTTCCCTCTTGTTTGGGAGAGGAAACCGGAAGGATGGGATTTAGCGAGGGGAACGGGGAAATCATTGCGAAAGATGCGTCCAGCGACAGAAAAGGACGCAATGTCCTCGTGTCACACCGCAGACTGCGCTTTCTGCAAAAACCTGGAAGTCGGCTGACGGTGTACGGCAGCGCAGAGGAGGAACCAAGATGGCGCTAACGACAGCACAAGCATCCCAAGCACGGTTTGGAATGTGAAGTTAAAAGAACGGGTGCACATAATTCGGGTACGTTCAAAATAAATGATAATTGCGTGCAGGAAAATAGTTTTGAAATTTATCATTGATATGAGTTTAGTGTTATCTGCACTCAAAATTGGCATGGTTTTGCACATTAATTCTGTAGCCCCATCCTGGTCTGGGTTTTTCTCCGTTTTTCCATCGCACAGAGCTAGATTTTATACACGGACTCTCTACGCATAGGGTCTATTGTTATAATTAATTATGCAGTATAGTTATTTTAATAGCAGCTATTTATAAACAATATAATCCGAATAATCTATTGTTTGAAAATAGTACGTACTTGCGAAATAACTTTTTTTTTGTCTTTTATTACACACAAATTTGTTGGTATTCTGTTGATATATCACGTAGCTCACGTTTTCTTCTTATCTAAGGAGTGCGCTGAAATTTTCAATCCTCCTCTGCCTTGCTCAAATTTCTTTTTTCTATACGGCTCGCCGACATCGATGTCATTAGTGCCCTAAAATTTTTGTACTGGTCGGGAAAATGCAGTTACGCACTAAGTGTTCCCCGGTAAGTGTTGTATTGCAAGCCTCACAGATGGGGGGAGGTTCACCGCGTAAGAGATGACCATGGGTAATATAGCAGTGGCCAATACGAAGACATGTAAGGATCACGTCTGTTCGCGCGGGATGACGACCAGGTCTTAACGGAGTCTTTTACCTTCCTCAGCTTCAAGGTGCAATTTCGCCATTCGTCATCCCATGTCTTAAGAAGAGACGATCTTATGGTAACCTTTGAATCTGATGTAGAAAGAGTTGAAAGATCAAGGACTACCCGCTGCGATCCCCGCTTCGCTGCCTCATCAGCATATTCGTTGCCCGTGTTACCCACGTGCCCAGGAACCCCACAAAGGACGATTTTTAAAAAATCTACTAGATGACTTATTAGATTCTTACTCGGAATTGATGGCATGGTCCATAGCATGCTTCCGGTGAGTAAATTAGTTTATTGTTCTCCACATGGTCATACGCACTTTGTAACTGCTTTCTGACAAACTTATTTATATTTCTTTCGCTGCTTAAGTGTGTTAATAGCTGTATCCTACTTTTGAAACGTAACTTAACGTAAATATCCAATTTTCTTCTGTCCAATTGTGACAATAGAGGATTATCTTCTAAACATCTATACAAAGATTATCTTTTAAACTTAGAAAGATATAATATTACACTATGAATTATAAATCTTGTCCTAAAAGTCCTTTCTCCACATTTTGGGGCATCTGTAATGCGCACGGGTCCTAAGCCCAGCCGTATATACACTTTAATGTTAAAGTAAAGCTCTATTGAAATTGAAATTTATCTTGTCATTTTCTTTAAATTAATATTCAATAGAATTATTATTTATGATTGTTGCACGCCCGTACGATATTTACGCGTAAAACTCAAATTGGACAAACATTAAGAAAGACAAAGCGTTGCGAATTGAAGAATATTATTATGGGTGATGTTGATTCAAACATGCAACACGAACATATGTTGCGGGTATTCAACTGATGTGCGCTATTCCGGCAAGCATAGTTCTGGCAGTCTAAAGTGAAGTGTAACAAACAGTTCGCTATCAATTTGATACGTATTTACCCCACCGAATATTTTTTGTCTTCACAATGCGTGTGCATTATTCGCATGAGTACAGCTTGTCAATCATTCAGTACCGCTAGAAGCAGTCGAAATTCATTATGATCTCATGGAGGAAAAAAAGTGCCCTAGTTTGGATACATGAAGAAAGTGTTCTATGGGGAAAACATTACTGGATTACTTTGCAAGAGTGCTACTCAAACATTTCTACATAAAAATATCAGACCACTACGACAAGTTGAACGAATCCGAAGGTAAAAAGGTCAACTAGAAAAAATCTTTAAGGAACAAAGAGGGATACCTTAAAGTTCTCAAACTTACGACAAAGGTGAACATCGACCACAGGTCGGAGTACTGCCCAGGGACACACTAGGTAGAAAGATAACGTCTAGGGGTTGCTATTCAAGAGAGAGAAAAATATTTTAACAGGGGTCATTCGCAAGAAAATCATAGGTCCAAAATTATTCGAAAATACATATTATCTCTTCTGAATCGACTGAAGTAAAAAGATTCAGAACGTTTAAATATAAGTTTTAATATTTTTTTACTATCTAATCGCAATCTTAAAGAATAAGGATTTATTTTTGTTTCCAGCAAAGAGATATGGAATCATGCTAAACTTGCTATTGCTAAACATTAAGTTATAGACCGGAAATTACTATTTTTAATTAGAGATGATTTCAGGTGTCATACTGCACAGACACAAATGTAACTCGGAAAATAATGGTACTCTTTATCGGAATCAACATACGACTTGTCTACAAAAACATTTGTATAAAACATTTTAAACTAAAAACAACATATGTATAATTTTGAATGATGATTAAGAAAATTTAATGTTAACAGACGTAGGGTAATTATTGAAAGGTGGATCTATCCATGAAGCTTGACGAGTTCACCCTTGCCTTTGTCTCTAATTTAACAGTTCTTATTGGAATTGGACATCAGTGCAATTGGTTAAGTACGACGGAATAATAACTGTTCTTACAAAAAGATACCCTTTGGAAGAAAATAGCAATTTCAATCAAGCACATCTCTTTGTACTAACCAACATGTCATAATATTTCAATACCTCTTCACGTCAATTTTATGAATTTATATATATTCCAATTCCACAAACGTTACAGGACAATGGATTGAAACTTATTGATAAGTATGAAATAATGTGTCCATATACACGTACAAAGAATGAAATGCGAGGTATGTTTATAAAGAGTTCTTCCACGAATATCAATAACTCTGATGAGAATGTATTTCACGAAATACACACACGAGACGTTTAAGCTTACAAAATCACAGTTTCGCATCCAAAAGAAGTAAAGAGGGATTTGGGTTTGTAAAATTAATAACGCTTGCGTTAAGGGGCGATCGCAATCGCTATTAGGCGAACTCCGAGCAACTGCTCGCCGAATAGCGTCTAGTGTGGATGGGTTTGCTCGCTATTCGTCGCATTACGAATATCGGTGCTCGCCTCTTCCCGCAGCGTGTCGGTCTTTTGAGTCACATCAAAGGAAGTCGAGCATAGGCGAATATTCACGAATGACCAGTTCGTGGTACTGTCCACATATTCGTGCTTTTACGAATACCAAGGAGCGCGAGAATACTAGTCGATACGAGTATAAGTGTCGATACGAGTATTATTACGGGTATTTAGGAGGAGATTTCAAGATATTTACAGAAAGTAATCGCTGAAAATATTAATTATGTGTAATTTTTCTCCTTATCGTACAAAGTAATCAATTACTATAGCCAAATCCGTACGGAATAAAAAATAGTTTATTAACAATTCAATTTCATTGATTGAATGAAGATTACATAAGATCCATTTACTTTACTTAACATTTCACAAGACACAACTACATACGCAGCAGAATGTGTGATTACTTCAGATTCTCTCCCTATAAACTCTAATCACTAACACGAATATTCGTCGTTCCCAGAGCGAGTACGTGCTCGGCAAATTGCATATGTCTGGATCAGTATGCTCGCCAACAGGTGAATACTCGGGAAATACCCCGAGCAAGTCTCTGTTGCTCGGGATTAGCTGTTCAATTGCTCGCAGTTCGCCGAATAGCGAATGTGTGGAGCCGCCTTTAAAGTATGATTCAAAAAAAATAAAATAAAATATTTCGCAGACCACAGAGCTGGCGCGTGAATTCCAAATAAAAATCTTCGTACTTTCTGCGTTACAGTCATGTCGAATTAACAGGTCGAATGTAATGCATAGGCAGTAGTTACTCTTGCACTCATGTCCAATTCCAATAAGAACTGTTAAATTAGAGACAAAGGCAAGGGTGAACTCGTCAAGCTTCATGGATAGATCCACCTTTCAATAATTACCCTACGTCTGTTAACACCTAAATTTTCTTAATCTTCATTCAAAATTATCCATACGTTGTTTTTAGTTTAAAATGTTTTATACAAATGTTTTTGTAGACAAGTACGTTGATTCCGATAATTTTACAACAGAATGCCAAACTCGCGAGGGTATTAAACTTTATGTCATACTGTTATTTATTAATAAAAATATATAGTTTTCATATAAGTTACGACAAATCTAATTGTAGTCGCTGTAGTAAAATCTCATAACAATAACGGCAATATTATAAAGAGAGAGAAAATACAAGTCTGTCAGTACATTAAAATTTCATGAGTCACAAGACAGTGGGTGTATCGTTGCCCTCTTTCGTGTTTTAACTGCAGAATAGGTTTCATTCCACTGAACATCTCAAGTCTCGTCTGAGACCAACGGGAGCCATGCAGCTGTGTTATCATAACCCTGTCCTACACTTTTAACAGCTCAAGCACAGCCATGTTTGAAAACCTCAAACAATAGCTCTCCCAAGGGTCCTATCAGCCGACTTACATCTCCTTTATGATTATTTCCTCTTTTTACGTCGAACCACACCCATCCTGAGGGCGATATGACTCAACACAATGTAATCTTTCTCTAAGTTTTAAAAATTTCTGGTGGAAACTTCCAACTTAGATTCGAGATTAATTTTGACGGTGCTAAGTTGTGGGTGTATCAGGCAGTTAAGTGCATACTTGGAAATTCAAAGAGTTTTCCTTCGGGAAGACGCGGATTTCTTATACAGGTTTTCTAGGCTTTTGTCTAGGGGCGCGTTTATTGAAACAAGAAATCGTGAATTTAGTGTTATTTCAATTCTTGTGATTTGTAAACACTATACTCAGAATACTCTATAGTTCGATAATAATTCGTAGATATACAATATTCTTTTTGTGTTAAATTACGAACATGTTGATATTCTATTAGTATTATAAGTCGTGGCTAACTTTTTATCTTATCTAGGAATTTTTGCTCAAATTTTTCAATCCGTCTCTGCCTTACGGCGCTCGATCGGAATTGATGGGATGGTCCCTTGCTTGCTTCCGGAGAGTAAATTAGTTTATTGTCCTCTACGTGGTCATACGCAGTTTGTAACTGCTTTTTTGACAATTAATTTATTTTATATTTTATTTTCATAGATGTTTTCGTTCGGTCGATGAGGAGACAGCACAGACTGCGTAGATGAGGAGATTAACAGTGCTCGCAATGAAGGAAAAGATATGAGGGAGGAAAGTCAAGGAGCCAATGACAGTATTGTGATATTGTAGACTCTTCCTCTGGCGGGCGTTTTACTCGTGTCAGCAGAATATAGTCATTCACAAACATAGAAATCTCTTAGATTGCGGTGAACCTCATCGGGACTGGGTTCTCCCATTTTCATTCAACGTAACATAATTAATAGAATATAGTGAGTTTACGTGTGGCTGCTAACGCTACATCAGTTGATTCGTAGAACAGGCAGAAATCGACATGACAACTGTGACGTAGAATTGGATCTTACTTATGCGGTATTGTTTTATTTCTATTTCATTTCCCTTGGTGAGCTTCAGGCCACGAGATCTACTCTTACACCTTAACATGACTTGCGATTTGGGAAGAAATGTTAGGTTGTCGGGGAACTTAAGGTACGAAACCGATATTTGTTTGGACTCGGTGAGAGGAATCCCCACTGAAAACCTTACCTTGTTCGGTCGAGCAGGGTTTGAGGTCGAGCGGTTATGTGAACTTGATTCGGTGAATTTGGTGAATCAACCTAGGGCTACCCACCCAATCTTCTTTTAAGAAACAGATACTTCATAACAATCAAAACACGTTACGCTTATCGAAAGCGGTGGCTGGGAAATACCATCTTCTCTCTAGAAATATTGCAGAGACCGAACGCGGAGGAGATTTTGCTGATGTTTTCCTCCTACTTTCCAGAAAACTGTCTGTTCAGAACCTAACGCTCTCCGATAATCCACCACGCCTCCCCCTCAAAATAACTTGATCGATAATATGGTTAAGTAATAGAATCATTAATTTCGCCATCATTTGAACTAAATATATTAATAAAGAAAGCACATTAACAAGAATGTAAATCCAAAGTATTTAAAAAATTCTCACTATATTATAGACGTGAATCATTACACACCATGAGGAATACCAAAACATTTGAATTTGTAATAATTCTACAATAAGTTTCTTACATGACCATACAACTGTTTTCAAGAACATTTGATTTTTTCGAACACATACTAAGTTAGTTCCGTGAAAAAGGTTTCAGAAAAAATACTCCTCTTTTGTTAAAAACAAACTAAAACAGTAATTATTATTATTATTCAAAATTAAAGCACAAGGAAATGTTTTCCAGTCGCACTACCCTCTGCAGATAATCTCCATTTTATCTTCTTCCTCGTTTCTTTATGATCTTTCAAATAGTACATCAGATTCTTTCGTTCCTTATCTCTCTTTTCAAAATTCCCCTTTACAGTTCCCTTCCTTAAAATCCTACCCTGGGAATAATTCTTTTTTCAAACATTCGTCTCCTTTAAGCTTGCAACCTCGTCTCATCCCCCTCCCCTTCCTAACCCGTCAATCCTTCTCCCTCTCTTTATCACCGTCTCCCCTCCATCTTCTCTCAAAGCAAACGAGGAAGTTGCGAAGAGCGCCTCGCGGAGGGTCGCCGCGGGTCTCTCGGAGAGCGCTGGATATTAAATAATTCTGTTTGAGGTCTCCGCTGGCGCCACACGTAAGCAAGTGGAGGAGTCTTGGCCACTCGCCGCTGTAATAACGGCCGCGCTCCCACAGATTGTGTTTGTGGATTGCGGAAACTAACTCACTTGATGAAGTTACATTCATATTAAAGCGGAATTCCTCCGTCAGTGTAGAGGATTCCCGAGACCCACTGTTCAAGAGGAAAACCGATAAATAATGGCGGATTCTTCCGGTGCAAAAATCCCAAATGCCATTTACTTTGTATGTTACGGAATCTTTTTTAAAATTATCACAATGCTAATTATCACCTTACTAACACATTTTACTCTAATTATTGCTGTTAACGTTTAGTAAAGATGGGTAAAAAATAAGTTAAGAACCATTTTAAGAATTAAGTAATCTTTCCATCTCAACAAGTAATCTCATTATCGTCTCCTTAAGTAATTTTCCTTCGCGTCAGCAGAAACTCTTCATGTCCACAACGATTTAGCTCAAATAAAAAACGAAATCAACCTCCAGCGTTTTTTTAAATATGGGTTCAAAATAATTTGTATTTATAAAAATGAATCCTATATTCAAGTTATACAGGTGAGAGAATGAGACCTGTACAGCTAATACTGTAAGTCAAAATTAATTTTTCAAAGGCAATTTCTACGCAGCTCAAAACAAACCACAAGACTAAAATGAATAAATTTTGAATACGCCAAGTTTTGAAGGAAATATAAAGTTTGAATTAAAATACACTGCGTGGTTCAAATCCTATTAATGTTGATGACTGACTTATTTCACAACCCTAGTATGTGATGCTATAATTCAATGTGCACTGTATTAACACAAAGACACGATATATGTTCAACAGTAATCATATATTAAATTATTAACTTCGAGTCAAAGCTTTGTTGTTTTGTGAAACAAGATATTTTCTAATAAGTGGGTGCAAAGTGCTCGAATTTAATTCAGAAGAAGAAATTTACGCCCTTTTTCAGAGAGTCAACACAAGTCAACAAATTGTACTGGTTTCGTTCAGGCGAAAATAGTAACGTGCCGGTCTCAAGTCTGGAATGCACTCGAAAGAAGAAGAAAATAAAAGCAATTAATCCGATCAAGTATTTACAAAATATGAATGCCCAAGTGGAACAAAAAAAA
>NNCF01129733.1:405996-418462 GCA_002313205.1 Laupala kohalensis
ATGAACTACCCTTGGCAACGAATAACAATCATTCCAGCTATCGCTCCTGCACTTACCAGTCGTGTCAGACGTGCTACGCATATGTCAAATTTCTCATCTCGACGAGCATAGACAATTCTCAGCTCCGAGATTATTCAAGCGTCAAGCTTTGCTACAATACGCATTTCCACGACTTGGAACGCGTATACCAGAATAATACGATAAGCTGAACGTGAGCCAAGCTCCGCCAGACGTTTCATTCAAGACTTCGCCGACGCGAAGATCTCCAAGCTTCGACGCCAGCTACCGAGGATCTTCACCCCCGGAACGGCGCGACTACCGAACTCGAAAACCACAAGACTCGACGCCAAGTTCTCCACGCCCAGTATCTGCGAGCAGAAGAACACTGGACCATCGCTGCTGAACGCCACGTCTCCACCAGTATACGTGAGACCTACAGCTAANTTTCAATCGTTCTTTATTTGTTCAACCAAGACAGGTTTCTGTATCAATAAATTATTATAAGACCAAATTTGGAAACCAAACGTTTTATTTATTTTGTGGAAGAGGAGGTTTTGTTGTAGACTCAACTAGATCTCCACACTACACAACCCAAGAAAAAACAACGGAGAAAAACCCGGACCAGGATGGGGTACAGAATTAATGTACAGAATTAACTAAATTTATATGAATAATAAAAAAAATATGTTAGCATGCAGGAAAACAGTTTTTTAATTGTTGACAGATATTTTGTAAGTACTACAACAGTGGCGTGGTAAAGTACAAGACGGCTTTAATACGCGTATGTAGCGTGACAACTTCTCCTTTAGGTGACGATTATAAAAATATTAAACGCTTACGCATAAAGCGATCGGAGTGTGAAAGAGGTTTCCGGGTGATGCGTGTCCATCCATTAATCGCAAGTTTACCCACAATAGCATGTGGGATAGGGTTGAATTTTCAAAGTTTAATGATATAGAATTCGCCAGCGTTGTATCATTATTGTGCGTCGCTGATAATTCATGAAATTGATATGCAATGGACGGTTAATCTGTATCACTACTTCGTTTCAAGAAATTGGAGTTTCGATAAGAAAGACGAGGAAGATGTCCCTGTGCTGATATGCGAGAAGTCTTTGTACGACAAATTGCTAGTCCCTCCTCGTTTAGTAAAAAATGTCCAGGCTGTTGATATTTTCAGTCCGGGAAAATGGGATGCGGAGCGTATGCCCAGACGCCTATTGAATGATGAGATCCGTATGGAGCCACTCATGAGAAAAGTGAACCATTTAGTGACTGAAAATGAAAAATGTTACCGGAGCTGAAAATGACATTAAAATGTTACCGAAGCTGCAAGGTAAAATCAAGGTGCAGCACATGGGAAGCGATGAATGAGGATAATACAGTGGAACGTCTTTAACTCAAAACCCGTTAAATCGAAAAACTCTCCAAAACGAAAAATAGCCATACCCTTCCGTTGAAGAATAAAAAACCCTACAACTCTAATTATTTCGACGCTATAACTCGAACTCAAGATGATTTCCCTGTGATGTACTATCGATTTATATCACGCTCTCTAACTCGAACTAAGAATCTAGTGAACTATATAACTCGAAAAAGAAATAAGTAAATTTTGCAGTCTCTGTAAATCTAAATTCTTCTCGCAGGACTCTGTAACTCTAAGCAAACTTTCGGTGTCATCAACAACCAATTCCAAAAATTGATTTCGTACTTTCATCGAAAGATGGAGTGATATTGATGACGAATATATTTAGTGCGTTGTCATCGAAAAAAACAATTAAATTATCAATTTTTTTTTTTTTTNTTAGGACTCGTCAACATCGAGGTCATTAGAGCCCATGCAAGTAGGGAAAAATGCAGTTTCGCACCGTAGAGAAAAGCCGTAATGACTCCTCCCCGTGTGTGGGACTCGCCGAATATCTCGACCATACCCACTAAAAAACCCTCCTGAATTCAACAAATATCTAAATACAAAGATGAAAGAAAAGAAAACAGAATACCAATACATTATATCATTGGTATCAATTGTGCTAATTCCTTGACTCAAATGAAAAATTAGATTTCTGTTAATATATGCATATTTTCAAGTTGTTCTTGCCTTTATTGGTCGGCTAGCGAGAAAAGATTAAACCTCTATATATAAAAAAACCCTCAACCTCAAGGTGTGTTACGTGCCGATGATGTGAATGAGTGTTGCGGACAAACACTCGCTAGCGGACAACCTCTGGGGCAACAGCCGCACCTCAGTTTGTACAAGGCTTAGTGGTGTGATACGAGGGCGCCACGTTACCCGACATTTATTTCCTCCGTATTCGTGGGACCAAGATGACTGATTCTTCGACATCCCTGCTTTGCAGAATAGGTGTACCGCAAGGTACGTACTACACCCAAACGTCTACGAAGCGACCGAGGGTTCACAGCCCTCCCGCTTCGGAAACAAAAGAAAAAGTAAAGAAACAGAACATTTCGCATGCGAATGTTTTTATTGTAATGCAAAGAAAGGAAGAAACCTTGGAAAAGATTTCACCCCTTTATATATATAAAGCTCTGAAAGATATCTGTGGTACACTGAAAAGTATTAAATGATTAAGAAATGGTTCAATGTTGTTGAAAACCAAAACCAACAAACAGGCATTGACCCTCTTAAGTTGTGTAAAGCTGGGAGAGTTCTCTGTCAAGTGCGAACTCCATGCTGCACTTAATCGTAGCAAAGGAGTCGTATCTTGCAGAGACATCATGGACATGTCAACAGTACAGCTTGTTGAAGAATGGGAGGCTGACCACGTAGTTGAGGTCAGTAAATCATGAGGAAGGTTAACGGTGTTCCCCATAAGACCAGTTCCTTCATCGTGACTTTTGGCTGTCCAAAGCTACCGAAAAATCTGAAGGCTGGATGTCTGTACCTGCCGGTGCGTCCCTTTCTTCCAAATCCTCTGCGCTGTTTTAAGTGTCAGAGGTTTGCACACACGACAACATCGTGTAAGGGCCGTGATACTTGCGGGAAGTGCGGAATGGAGGCACACGAAACCGGCGTCTCATGCCCGGGGCCATTAATTGCACAGGTAGCCACCCGGTATGGAGCAAGGAGTGTGTCGCCTTTTTAGAAGAGAAGGAAGTGCAGGAGATCAAGACAACGGAGAAGATTCCGTACGGTGAATCGCGGAAGAATTCCAGGGCTTTACACCAAGACTCCAAAGCTGATGAAAACTGTATCTGTTGAAGCCGATTTCACTGATGTGTCCACGACAACGTCGTGCACATGTCAGTGCAAATGCGGAAAGAAAGATGTTTCAGCCGTTCCACCCAAACTTAAAATTCCTACAACACCGCGTTCATCTACAAAGCAACCAAGTAGTGCAAAACCTACGACTGTAACAACGAAGAAAGAGAGGAAGATAAACCAGAGTTCTAGGGATAAACCCCTGAACATTGCAGAACTTTTTAAAATATCAACGTAAAAAAATCCCAAAGACGTAAAAAGAACGTCTCTGTATTTCCTTCCTCCGAGTCAGAATGTGCATTGTCCGAAGGTGACGCGGAACTGCATATTCACGAACCTAACCCACGAGGTTCCAAAAAATAATGGCTTCCATACTTCAGTAGAACCTTAATGGCTATAGAACTCAACGTGAAGAGTTACAACTCTTAGCGCGTCATTATCCGATATGTATCTGCCTACAAGAGACACACCTTTCACCAGAACACTCACCCTCTCTGCGAGGATACAGCAGCTTCAGATATGACGACACCACGGGAGATCGAGCAAGAGGTGAAGTTGCCGTGTTTGTTAGAAACACGATTCTCTGCTCACCTGTTCTCCTACAAACCCAAATCCAAGCTATAGCAGTCAAAATTTCGGAGACTTCCTTCAGGGATTTAATTCACCAGCTCCCTCGACCATTCCTCCTCCTTGGAGATTTCAACGCTCACAGTGTACTTTGGGGCGCGTCGAACGATTGCACCAGGGGCCGACTGCTGAATTGTCGCATTGAGCGAGAAGATTTATGCATAATGAACACCGGGGAAACTCTTTTCTTTCATCTTTCTATTTAGATATTTGTTGAATTCAGGAGGGTTTTTAGTGGGTATGGTCGAGATATTCAGCGAGTCCCACACACGGGGAAGAGTCACTACGGCTTTTCTCTATGGTGCGAAACTGCATTTTCCCCCACCTGCATGGGCTCTAACGACCTTGATGTTGACGAGTTCTTAATACCCCACAAAAAAACTTACTAGTGCCAGGCTCCTTCCTTTCTCTTTCCTGACCTCCCTTGGTCACCTCTTGTTCTTTTCGATCCCGACGCTAGGGTAACATTCATTTTCCTCTGTTCATTCGCATTCTTATAATGGCATAATGTATTCGGATCTGTTTAAGTAGTAGTGTTTGGCGCCACTAGTCGGGCTGCCAAGCTCATGGAACGTGCAAGTCAGTGTAAATTAGATGAAACGGTGTGCCCTTTGTTCTAATGCTGAAGACCCCCCTTTTTTTCGCGAAAAAGTGCGCGGTCCTAGCCACGTTGCGGTGGCGTGCATATATATCAGTCCGTCTTCAAACCGAATGGAGGTGTGCCGCGTATGCGTGCAACGTGGCGCACTTTAGAACATGGTGTTGTGCTCACTAGCACATACTTGGGCATGCATATACATCGCATCTGGGCACGCCGCAAGCCCAGATGCGATGTGGGTATTTTTTGGGTAGAAGCGGGATTCAACCATAAACCACAACCTTTATGGTAGAGTTCGCTGCCACCAGAATGGTATCCCCAAGCAATCAAACACACGTGTAATAACAATAAAATATTCCTTTAATGCAAGTCAAATTGAAATCTGCGTATTTACAAATTTGAACGAACTCTCAAATCATAAATACAAGTTTGAATTTGTTATCACAGAGTTATTGCTATCTGAAAGCAACAATTACACACATATAAATACTGGTGTTATCAATTAACTCGGAAATCTACCCAGATCATCCGAATCTCAAAAATTTACAAGTTGGTATCCCGAAATAACTAACAGTTGCAAGTTACGTCATTCGCGCCTCATAGCAATGTAATAGAATTACTGCAGCAATTCTCAGAGGTCTGATGACCAAAACTAACCCAGTCTCATGTCAAATAACCTGGGTACTTCCATACACTCCGCAGAGTCTCAAGTCTGAAAGTCTTTGAGGATCTTCAATCCTCCCAATAAATACAGAAGCGGAGGTCACGTGATCACGCCCTCGCTACCACGCTGAGCACTCTACATCTTGGTCACCCCTCAGCTTCTGAGAACACTGCGTCTTCACCGATATGCCAGCGTCCTTCGCGGGCTGACCATTATTATTGCATCCGCTGGAAATATTCTATTCACACTCGCCACGCGCTTCTGCAACATTCTTCTGAGGGCATTCCTACTCAATTTTCAGAAGTAGATGAAAAAGGTTCCGCACCTACACAATGAACGGCAAGGCTTAGTGGCGGGCACTTTTCCTTATTTGGCGGCGACTGGCCCGACCCTTAATCTCCTTAGGAATTTCCGGCTAGCAAAATACTTGAAAATGTTAATATTTAAAAAATCGATAGACTGCACTGGTCCTGATGTTACAGTAAGGTAGAGTCATTCGGCGAGTCCCACAGGCGGAGAGATTCATGTTGGCTCTCCTTAGTGCGTAACTTCATTTTCCCTACCTGTACAGAATTTTAGGGCTCTAATGACCTAGATGTCGACGATCCGTAAAGCCGCGCAAAAAAAATCGAAAACTCGTTAACTCGAAACTTATAACCTTTCCCTTGAAGTTCGAGTAAAAGAGGTTCCAGTGTATTCATAGTATTAAAGAGTTAGATACGCAAGCTCGTATTAATGACATTTGCGTGAGATATATTGACCCAAGATACGACTTAGTTCTTAGATCTATTTGTTTGCTGGATGATGACTCTCGTTTAAAGGCGTCCTATGAGGTACTGCGCAGGCTTATTTCTCAGGATCCTGTTTTACAAGGCTCAGTTCCATGACAAGTATGGGACTAGTGAACAAAAGCACAGAGACATGGAACATGAAATCAATATAAACAATAGATCTTACAGAGAAGTTTAAAAACATTAACCAATTTATCGAATACAGATATTGGTTGTTTGTTTGGAGCGAACACAGAGGAACCACACTGGCTTCCTTCTATGGAATGCGGGACTCGATACGGGAGCTACACAAAGTGGGAAAACAGAGAGAAAAATATCGCATACACAGATGACAGCGGACACCGGTGTGCAGAAGGGAGCTTGAAGAACGAAGAGAGGATGTCTTATTACATACACTATTGAAGTAATATAAAGAGAAAACAACGAGAATCGTCTTTGGATTTCCGGAAAATCGAAAGTGGCTAGTATCAACCATACGATATACAAAGTGGAAATTGAAAATATTAAGAGCTCTACGGCACTTCGTGGTTATGATAGTTGCGAGGCTGAATACAAAGTGTTTATATTATATTGCTTAAATTACGAGGCGGATACATTATCTACTGACAATGGATATAAATAAATTCAAAACGAGTAAGGAATTATTACAATCTATAAGAGAGGAACGTTGCCATTACTAATATATTGTATTTGGGTGTGGCATAACCGTATTTCAAATAGAACCATGAGAGGATACGGTTCAGTACACAAAAGCCAGGCACATTAATATTAAAGTGCAACAGAACAATTTCAAACAAGGTACTTGATGTTCTAATGGAATCATATAATTGACCGCGAATTAACAAAAAATATTTTAAGATTCAGAATACCGAATATTCAATAAATCATTGTTTCTGGAGAAAATAGGTAAAATTAGAAAGAGATAAAAAAAAGTAACGAACATAGAAGCTTTGTTAAAAAATAAAACGGAGAACAGAGAAGCTATTTTAATATTTATCTTTCATTTTGTTGACCATTAGGTCCCCCGACTCCATAGCTTCCGCGATAGAGGTTCTCTTTATTACGTTGATGGCACACTGTGCGACTTAGAAGCTATTGAAATGCTGACAGATTCGCTGGGAGGTAGCAGTATACATTATAACGGAAACATGAAGCTTTACAAACAAAGATCGCCAGCATATCTAGTTCGGATCTATTGGCGGATTTGCAAATTTTTTAAAGCCATTTATATGCTTTGCCCTACGTTTTCCTATTCCAACGGAAGACAATATCTACGTACACAAAAATCAACGTTAACAATAAAAGTAGGCCAGACAAATCCCGTAATTCTATTCGCTCACGAAGAGCCCTTTAAAAGTGTCAAACTCAGCGTTTCGCAATAAGTGAATGGAATCCTTCGAATAAAACCACATATTTCAAGAATACTCGTCGGGAAGACTCCACCTCCATTGGGAGTAGAGCTGGCGGAAGGTGCTACGGAAATGCCGCGGTTGAACGGGATGGGGAAGTCGTTGTGGGCGGGAAAAAGAGCGCGTGAGAAACGGGCGGCGTCTCTTAGTTCAAAGGTTCGACGACGCCCACAGAGCGTTTTCCAAGAGCATACACCGCCTCGAGTCAGGTTCCAAATTTCGCTTTACGCATGACACACGGATTAGGGAAACGAAGTGACCATTATTCCAAATTATTCTAAATTTTCAATTCCTCGAAAACGCTGAATCAGACACACATGTGATGTGGATAAACAACAAACGCATGGATGAGCACAAATACTTCCTTTGTCGGCACAGAAGAGGAAAACACATCTTTCGATTCTAGATTCATCGAGACGGAAGAAACCTTGTAGTCTTCACTTCTCATTGCATTTTTATTCTCTGTATCCCCCTCACCAGACACGTAGCCACAGGGGAAGCTCCGGGGTCCCAGGAACCTCCCGAATTCGTTCATACGTTGTAACTGTATAAAATATTGTAATTAACGCTGACTTAAACAAGCTCTGTCCATCTTATGTTAGCTCGCGGGTCAAATTCAACACACTTTTGATCCATCGGGCCGACGGATGGGGTTTGGCAAAATGTTGCCCAAAGAAAAAAAAAAGGGTCATGTTCTTAGAATTGTAACGCGGTATTTTGACTCTCACCAATAACTTAATATTTCAAGTTTGAAAAAATAAACAGTATATTTCTTTACTTTTTAAAAGTATTTTTAATATCTAATATTATAATAACATGTTTACGGTACATGTATATCTTTTTTCTACTCCTAAGTCATTTCAAGATAAGTGGTTCCAAAGCAATTTGATTACTTTTTTTTATTTATTGCTTGTCTTTTGGCGGAGTTCAGGCCATGAGACCTGCTCTTCCACCTAACTACGACTGGGGAGAGGGAATTGGGAAGAAGAGATGTTGGGTTGTCGGGTACCGAACCGACATTTGTCTGGAGTAGGTGAGGGAAATCTCAGTTGGAAACCGCGCCTTGTTCGATCGAGCGGTGTTTGAACCCAAGTTCTATCGCTCAGCGATATCGTGGAGGCAAAGGCTCTACCACTAGAACACCGCTGTCGAAGAAATGGTCTCATCACCCGTTTCATGCACCACATGAATCAAATAGAAATCTCTTTCGTTAAGTGAGTACTTCCAAATGCTCTTAGTCGGAAATAGCGGAGAAATTACTCGACGTAGGAATGCGAGGTCTGTTTCCGTTGCCAAGAACTGCAGCAAGTAAACATTTTGAAGAGGATGCTCAAACACGCACAATCTCAGTATTACGAGAAACTTCACCAACATTCGCCTTCTACGTTTCGCTCCTCTGCCTTCTGTGAATCACAGAGTTCCTTTGTGTCAGAACTTCTCCTCTTAAGCGCATATGGTGATAATGAAGACGATATCGAAATGATAGGACATATTATTAGCAATAAGTTGTGCTAAAGATGAACATCGTAAAAACAAACCGTAATTTATTCATAATGATACACTTCAAATATGTAATTTATTAAAATAGCACAGTGGTAGTGAACTGCTTATTTTCACTTTGAAACTAGCAGTTCATGTCTGCGCTCGGGTAATAAGTGGCACGAAAATTCATTTCAATTAATGTGTACGCAAATACTTAACTAATAAATTATTTATTAATATATCAAGTAAGTGCAAGTTTCGTATAAAGTAAAATCAATTTTAAAATTATCATTACAGAATGGAGCATGCAATATCCAGTGCTACATTCGTTATATCCAGTGGCGTAACTATCCAAGACGATATCATCGAGAAAATTGTCCTTCGGGGTCCCTTAGTAACTGTGGTTTTAATATAGTTAAATCTTATTTTATGAATTTTTAAACTAAAATACAACATATGTTAGTAACTGTTTAGTAATTTAATTTAATAATATTTACATACAATTTATTTTTAAATGTGGTAAGTGCACTAAAAAAAATGATACATTTATATTTTATACGACGTACTTTCGTTTTGGCAAACGTTTCAACTAACTGATCTAGTCTATTTCTTAAATCATTTGTAAACTCATATTCGATGTATAAAACACTTAAAGCACATAATCTGTCTTGATACTTTTTTTATGCAAAAGGATTTTTATTTAATCTTGAGTTGGATATACATCGCTCAGCTATACAGCTCTATCACTTGTTGGATGGTTACACATGCACAATAAAAATATTTATAAATATACCAACATTAAGACACAAGACATAAGGTTGGGGCAACTCATTGAGCGCCACCTAAGAATTTCCTAATTTGATGAATTAGAGTGATCAATTAAATATAAATGAGGGTAACGGTTGCATATTCTAGTAATTTGTCGATGTGAAAGTGGGCAGCGCCTGGAATTTTTGGAAGAGAAAAAAAGAAGTAATGTGATATTGCGTGAATGAAAGGAATTTTCAAATCTTTATGAAGAGAAGAATTTCGGATAAATCAGGGTGCATTGGTGGCTAAACGGAGTATTTTGTTTTAAAAAACCTAAATTTTGCAGATGTATGTGGGAGCAGCGTTATACCATACGGGGCAAACGTATAGTAATAGGGGGAGAAGAATAGTTTTGAAGAGGACGAGTGAAGATTCGCAGCTTATGGAGGAGCATCGATTGATGATAGGGCGAAGTTGTGCACATTTTTTGCTGACCTGTTTGATTTGTGTTTCGATGTGATCTTTCCACAAGAGTCGAGTGTGGAGATGTAACTCAAGGTTTTCGAAGATTGCGGAGGTGACCAGGATACACTGGCTTTGGGTACATAATGAGAGGGGATGTGTTGGGAAACGATGAAAAATATTTTTTCAGACGATTTGGAGGGGTTTAGAAGTATTCTTCACATTTTTGTCCATTTTCCCAAGGATTTTAAGTGATCCTGAAGGGAAGATTTTAAGTTGTTAATGTACGGATCGGATTTGAATTGATGTGTCTTCGGCGAATAAAGCAATATTATTGTGGTAATGAAATGGCAAGTCTGCTGTGAAGATATTAAAAAGTGTTGGAGATAAGGGAGAACCTTGTGGGACACCTGCTTTGAAGGGGTACGGGTTTGATAAAATTCATTGATTTTAACCCTAAAAGTTCTGACAGGAAACTTTTAATGATGTTGACTAGGTAAGTAGGTGTTCCCAGCTGTCGAAGTTTATAGATAAGACCTAAATGCCAGACACGGTCGCTTGCGTTACATTGAGAAATACCGCTAGTGTAGATTATCCTTTTTGAAAGGCGGTTCGGTTAGTCTAAGTAGTTGGTGGCATGTTTAGCTAAGAAACCGAATTGGTACGGCGGAATTACTTTTGATTTATTTATTAAGGATTAAAAACGTATAAGAATGAGTTTCTCGCATATTTTTTATAATATGGGTAGGAGACTAATAGGACGATAGCTTGACACTAAAGTAGGATTTCTGTCCTGTTTCTGGATCGGTACTACTGAAACGACAGTTCTGCAGACGCAACTATAACTGTTATAATTAAAATAGCATTACAACTGCGCGCACGTCTGGAAAATTGCCCGATAGCGTAAAATGATCACTTAGTAAAAATTGAGAAGAAAAACACACAAAATGTATAAAGTGATATAAGAATATCACAGCGGTGGTCTAGTGATAGCGTCTCACCTACCCCAGACATATGTCGGTTCGGTACTGCAAATTCCTCGGCAACCTAACATCTCTCCTTCCAAAATTCCTCTCCTAAGTCCAACGGTTAGGTGGAAGAGCAGACCTCATGGCATGAACCTCACCAAAAGATTAAGGGGAGGGGGAATTATAAGAAATATTAATTATAGACGGAATAGAATCGAGAGTAGTCCAAAAATATTGACAAATGGGATTTATCGACACTGTGATATCGAGAGGTATGTAGAATGGAAATCGGCACATCGCTAAAGCTAATACATTCAACATTCACCGCTGAATATTTTCCTGAGTGTTGTTCATAAAATAAGACAGCCCAGTAATAGCTCGTTCACAAGAAACGTGAGTAATTACTAATGGTACAGGCCACATTCTCAATTAAATTACAACCATCAGTGCAAAAATTCATTTTCATAATTACTAAAATGAGTAAGTAAAATATATTTCCCTAAAATTTCAAGCTTTTAATGAAAATCAATACATCAATACAAATAACTTGAAATATATTGAAATTTAAAATTTATTAAAAATTAAAATGATTTATATATATANACATGACAGATTATATTGGCATAAAGTTAATGTACTTGCTATTTCTCGAGTACGCGAAGGGAACATTTTTGTAATAACTTCATCCCTCTCAATAAGAGTAGAGGAAACTCGATTGAACTCGCTGAAATCGAAAACGTAAAATTTACTAGCGTTCGATACGGACAGTATTACCAATAAAAAAAATTCCAAATCTGGAAAAGGAGACTAACGGCGTTGAACAGAAAAATTATAGAGATATTGTACATTTATCTGTTCTGTATTCAAATATCTTAAGAAGTTCTAAGTCACCTCCGAGATAAATTATCAACTTAAAACAAATCGAAATCAATTTTTTTTTGTTAAATATCTTGAAACGTAAGATTCCCTGAAACCCAGGAAATAATTCTATTAACGTCCATCATATAATCAACACAAAAAAATTTTAAGAAAAATAAAGCGTCGTAATTCTGAAATTATTTATTCATCTGGACAATAATCTTTCTGAAGAAAGATACCTCATTTTAGCTTTACGTATCACGGGAGAAAAATGGATAATTCCAAAAAGCCATTTATAGAAATAAGCCGTAGCAATATCAATAGAGAATATTTTTGAAACAACTCGAACCACTTCATGAGCAAGCAATCTTCAAACTCTTAAATATCCCCAGCAGAGAACAATGTCCGGGAGCACCCACCCAATATAATCGCCTTGTTCATGTGGAAGAGCGCGTCTCTTAACATAAGAGAAGGCAATCTTGTGGCTTCCACTTATTGAGAACGCTCTCCATCGGGAGGGGAGAGTGAGAGCGGCAGCGACTATTATTCTCGACGCGCCTCCACTGATGCGTCGCGTGTCGACGTCACCAGTGGCGGATCGGCGGGGGGATATTTTTTTTTTTTTTTTTTTTTTTTTT
>NNCF01129733.1:421595-440889 GCA_002313205.1 Laupala kohalensis
TTTTGGAATCGTGGAGAAATCCACGCGATTCCTGAGGCATGCCGTCTTTGCGGAATCGTCTGCATCCTCATTTCCTCTGATACCCACGTGTCCGGGAACCCAGCAAAACATTATGTTCTTTCCATCACTTTGCAGTGAGAAAAGTACATCCTGGATGTTCTGGATCAGCTTATCAGCTGGATACATGTTCTGGATTGCTTGAAGGGCACTCAGCGAATCAGAACAAATCAGAAAATTTATTCCGTGGGAGCACTTTGTAGTAGGACAAAAAATGAAGGGAGGGACAAAAATGAGGGGCGACAATGAATGAGGGGTAGGACAAAAATGAGAGGGGGCAAAAATGAGGAAAATGAAAGATACCCTATCCTAAGTGTCGGAATCGAAAAGAACAAGAGGTGACCAAGAGAGGTCAGGATCCAAGCATGGTCTGATCCGGTACCCAGGGATCTGGGATTGGGTACAGGAACCATGGGTACTAGCCGAACCGGAGGTCTGGTTCGACTAGATGGTCACTGTGCTCAGGAGAGAAAAAGTATTCCCATTCCAACATTTACATTAACAAATCGATTTCATCACTATCAATTCGGGATTCGATCGTCGGTGACCCGCCATGAACCCATCGGGCACCTTCGGGGACGGTTGTGGGACAGTTTGAGTATGAACAAGCAATAAGTTTTACAAGCAATGAGTATGAACAAGCAAAACACGCTACAGCAGTAAGTAATAAAAAACAAAGTATGTCAATGGACGTCACATAATGGAATCACTCCGGGACCTAAGGCTCGATATTCTAACACAATGACACTAAAGTATGAAATTAAATTCAACCTTTATATCATTTGTTTTTCTGCACATTCAATGGTGCATTCCACTCAGCAGCAGGAACAGAAAAATCGCTTGATTATTTTTTTTCGACATTGTTTCGGGAACACAACAGTGGTCTACATTCAACATTATCATTCAGTAAGATACAAAGGTAAATAATTTCATTATATTGTCTAACCAGTACCGTGCCTTCGTATAATTTTCGGAGGCCTCCATATTCGAGCTACACCCGCGCGTCTGCGTACCGTGTTTAAGAACACATGGTGTTTCTGAAGACTTTATAATATCAACTTTCACAAACGGATTATTGGTAAAATTATTTATTTGGTTGATGTTGGGACTGTCTTCCTCAATTTGCCATTGTATTCTAAGACGACAGCTGCCATACTCATCTCCCCTTGTATTATTTCCATCACCTGGATGTCTCCTGATTCAGAACAAGTGCAAGGGCTACCAGCACAACCCCGATTCTCTCTCTCTCTCGTCCTTTGTTCCTTCTTCATCCATTCTCTTCGATTCACGAGAACACTTCCCGCA
This sequence comes from Laupala kohalensis, assembly GCA_002313205.1. Classification (NCBI taxonomy): domain Eukaryota; kingdom Metazoa; phylum Arthropoda; class Insecta; order Orthoptera; family Trigonidiidae; genus Laupala; species Laupala kohalensis. The sequence continues at coordinate 422,958 of NNCF01129733.1, forward strand.
ATTGCGTCCTTTGTTTCAAGAATATTCGACCCTTGTTCGACAACCCCCTTCGTCTACATCGACGCCATTGTATCCCTCTGTACAGCAACACGACAATAAGATTACTACTCGACGGTTTCCATCGCGTATAATAGATTTTCACAAAAGTTTCTAAGGTTTCCTACAAAATATTCTTAAATAAAAAACATAATTTAATTGTATTTTAATATTCACACTTTCGTTCCACAAAATGTAAAAAAAAATAACATTTCAGCAATGAAGTGGGAGATATCATTCATAAAATCTTAATTTAAAAAAGTATCATGTTCCCCTGAAAATAATACTTAAAAAAATTGATTTTTCACATTGCTAAAAGTACTTTGGTAATTGCCACTGTAGCAACGACTGATTATACGTTTTCCAGAAAATAACAAAATCTTTCCATTTGGAGGGGGGGGGGTATTAGAGCTAATATTACGTAAGTATTGTTACGGAGAGAGTGAGGATAAGAGGTATCGTTGCAGGCACTTCATAGAGGGGAGAAGGGAATAGTAAATAGTAGTTGAATGTTAGCAGCAGTTGTATATACAGGGCTCGAATCGATATGCACTAGAAAATAGGAAAATATGAATTTAAGTATCCGATAAAAATGTTTAAAATATGCCCTGAAAATTCAATTATATGCACTTAAAAATACGCAATATGCATTAAAAAATCAAGTTACGTATGTGTCTACTTACAACTCACAAAGCGCAACATTACCATAAATTGGGTTAGTTGAATAATGCCACTGAGCTCGTTCATACAGTACAAGGCACGTTTCAATAATAAACATGCCAATTTTCATAGGTTACAGTAATGTATCCAAAAAAATTACAAATTCAATAATAACAATAAATATGAATTTATATGCGAACACAATATTCAAATATTCTTAAAGCACCATTAAATTAAATACAAATGGTCCCACGAGGTTAAAGAAGAAAGAAATCAACTCCTAAAAGCCATAGAAAGTCGAGAGGAAAATAAGCAAAACACAAAATCGAAGCCCTGGCTATAAACGTCATTCTCGATCTACAATAGTAAATATCACGTCAATGAGAGTGAGCAACGCCGAGAACGTGAAGCAACAGGTACAGCCTTAGAGAGAACACAACAAAAGGAAATTAAGCGACATGTATAATGCCGAGGAACAGAGGAACAGGGAGTTGAGCTGAATGCTGTTGAGGTGCGCGCTACCGAGTTTGGGAGTTTTCAGTCTCCGGACCTCGAGGAGAATGTCAACTCGACTGTGCCAGTACTAGAATTATGATTGGAAACCCAGATCTAATACCTTTAACGCTCAGATACTGTCAAAAACACAAGTATTAATTAATGGATTTGAAGAGCTACCGCATTTTCGATTGGAAGTTAAATAAGTTTCTCAGAAAAAGGGTTTTATCTTCCACATTAGGATTTTCCAATGTGTTTAAGGATTCGTTCATGAATGGAATCGAGAATGAATGAGGGAACTTGTTTTATTTCATACATACCATGTCGAGCTTAATCACTGAACATTAAAAATATATTCTCCAGCATGCAACTGGAGAAATAAGAAGAAATAAACATTTTGTTCGCTTCAGACGACTTCAATCTACACTAATAAAAGTGAATTATTTTTTAAAGTCAGAAATCGGAAAAATGTAACCCATAGTTAATATTGATGAACTACAAGAGCAGAAAATAATTAAAATTGGCATCTAAACAGTAGATGTGAATCTTCACGCGCATGACTGTTGAGTATAAGTCAAAACCTCAAACTATTAACCTCAACAACATTTACTAGGTTTCTCATGTAAATACGAAATGGTTAAACTTTATTTTATTTTTTTGTTAATTGGTTGAGTAAATGGACATGGTAAACCTACACAAAAAAATGCAACCGTATTTAATCAGAATGAAAAATGATCGAGAAAATATTTCTTTGTCTTCTCGAGAAGCAAAAGAATCGATGTGTTCGGAGAGACTCGTAATTTGTGTAATGGACCACCGCACATATGCTGTAAAATACGATCTTCCACAGCATCAATTTTCATGGACCGCACCATCTTTCGCACTGCGTCATTCGTTATAACATCGGTTTTCACCTCATGCATCAACGAAATTACACACTAACGGAGACATTTACAACGTATATTCCTAAAGATTTTATTTATAGCTTAGATACGCTCAAAATTGGATGTTGCCCCTAGAACATATAAGTGGACAGAATAATTTTCGAAATAAAGTTCACCATTCAGATGTTGGACAAAGTGTAACGATAACTTTCGGTGAGATGGTAATAGCGACGAGCCGGAAATCGAACCCGGGACCTCTGCATTGATGGTAGGGGTGTTAACCACTACACCACCCGTTCGCCTTCCGCAACTGTACACCATTTCCACCCAGACTTTAACACTGTCAACCTAAATGTGAGAGGGATGATATATTTCCACACCATCTCCAACATACTTCATTTAAAGGAAAGACTTCTGGCTATCGGAACTCACTAACGTCTCGACCCTGGGATCTTCTGCTTTGATCACAGGATTACACGTCGTCCATTGCACTGCGCGTACACCTTCCATCCCAGTTGTTCACAATTTCGTCGAGGTATAATACTGCGAAAGACCTGGGACATATCCCGGTGTACGCCCCACTCGCCCGGTTCCTCCTTAATCATCACGTATTTTCTCATCCTTAGATATCACATATTTCGTCAACAAGCATGTACACGGAATAAATATATGGATAATATCTGCACAATTGCACCATCGACTGTTGCCAACTGGACGAAAAGTAAAGAGAACAAAAGTAAATTTAGACGAGGAGGGTACTGAGGATGAAAAGGTATGGAGTCCACGAAATACCGCTGTCATCTTGTGATTTTAGAGAGAGAAAAATTAAAACTATAGACAATATGGTATTGAAAAAAAATATGATCAACATCGGCCCCAAAACGAAACATACAACAAAAAATGCCATCTTTTATCAATAAAATGAATAGAAAGTACGTTCCCTTAAGTAATTACGATTGTACATGCGTAATTCAGTATTTCTGAGTGACAATTACAAACTGTTGAAGTTATGTACATTAAAAAGAAAAGCCTTGTAATTTCCAAGGACAATCAAAACCACGCATTACACTTGCACTGAGAATACAGCAGTCTTTTAATTAGGGATACAGTATGTCTGGTCGGAAACACTGTAGATGGCATGATAAAGACAGAAGCCGCTTCGGGCAGCGATTATCACATAGAGAGGCTCCTAACGGGTCGCAAGCAGGCCATGCAAAAACAAGTGGCGGTGCCTTGCCATTCTAAAACAGTCGACACACGCGATCATCGCAATAATAATTAGTTTGCGCTTCTGTTTCGTCAAAAGAGGTGAAGAAGCCAATACCAAGGCCAGTGTCTTTACGAGAAGAATTGATCGAGATTACAACAATGGGTTATCTATTAAGACACCAACATTCCACGATTTCAGTAAACAACAAATACAAATATGCGACGAGAGAAAGTTAATCTAGAGTCATTTTCATGTCTACTTAGACCTACGATAAAAAAACCATTAATTGTATTCTTAGTCTAACACGGATCATTACAATTATCTTCTAAAACATTTGTTAGAAAAACAGGGACGAATTGTAAACGTGATGTGTCATTTCCTTACAATCGAGGAAAAAGAATCTAAGGTGTATCTTTCGTGTAAGAAACGCCTAGTGAACGTACGAAAACGCTCCACAAATTGTTTGAAATTTTCGGTTTTGGTTTAATACGAGTAATTTCACTAAACTAAATTACAGCGTTCTCAAATTACGATTTTCAGACAGACAAAATAGAACGTTTAATCAAAAACGTGTTACCGTTATTAGAGAACACATTCTATGAGGCCCGTAGCCCGAAATTTATTTTGAAAGGTAACTCAGACTTTTTGCAAAATTTATTGACGTTAACTTGAAAGATACTTGACCCTAAAATATTTTAAAGAGCGATTTTAATGCATGTTCTTAATTAATTAACAAATAAATAGTAAATTAAGAATATTTTCACAGGTAAAATATTTATATTTCAACTTTTGAAATTTTTGCGAGGCAGCCGGATCTCGAAACTTCTACGTGCCTGCAATCAATACTATCTCAAAATCGGATTTTGGTCATTAAAAATATTTTTCCTGCAAGCAATGAAATGAGGATAGATGGATATTTTACAGAGGCGATCGTGGTGACAAGAAAAGAGGAGAATATTAGAGAGAAAGCTACCGAGGAGAAAATCGATATGCAATTTAACGCTGTTGTACGCAGTAATTGAGAGTGGGTCACGCGTATAAAATGTCGTGCCAGGAATGTGTGTGGAAGCAGAGCGACGACACGTGAGGACACGACGTGCGCCAACCAAATAATAAATGGAGGAAATAACGCAAAAATGTACGTCAAGGGGAAGTCTCCAGCGAGTGGATTTTACATCAAAATGACAAGAATGCTTTACAACAGGATGAACACCATATGGAACGTTCGTAAAAAGGGTGAAGAAATCGATCACGTATTTACAATATTTACGTTCTACAATATTTCGACTCCAAGTTAGCACGTATAGAAATAACACACTAAATAAAATTCAATTTCCCTTTATAACTTGTGAAGAAAACATTAAGATTCATGCATTTAACATTCCAAAATGATTCGAGGGACATACAATTTCTTCATGATGAACTAAAAATATCGATATTTTAGTACATTTACATAACGTGACATTTACGTCAGTTCTATTTCAACGTAATTGCCAGGATTCTTAGGCACAAATTTCATACGAAAAAAGTGTTAATATAAGGAGAATGGGACAAAAAGGTGCTATTTTCCTAGACTAATTCGAACTATCATTTTTCTCCGAGTTACAAATAAGTCACCAAAAAATCACTCATCTGAAGAAAAAGAAGGAAAAAAAGAACACGTAACCCAGTGTTTTTATTTTCAAAACATTGTTCTTCCAATCGTTTAATAGCTGCAGTATGGTACCTGCATGTACTAACAACGATAGGTTAACAATTTGTATGTTCACTGCATAATTACAAAAGATAAACTAAAATTAATTAAATATTTGATACTAATTCAAAACCATAGATAAATAGTAGAAAACTTTTTTGTAGCGTTTTACGGCTCGCCGACATCGGTGTCATTAGAGCCTTAAAATTTGGTACAGGTAGGGAAAATGCAGTTACGCGCTAAGGACAGCCAACATGACCCGCGTGTGCGAATCGCCGAAAGACCCAACCATAAAACTACTGAATATATCCAAATAAAATATAAAAAAAGTTTTATTTAAACCGAAAAAAAAAAAAAATTGGAGAGAAAAATGTTAATTCAAAGTAAAGGGGAAAACATTTACATCTAAATTCTCCCGAGAACTTGTGGGAGGAGCCCCGTTTCGTTTGTGGATTTGATACGAAGAAAGATCAGATACTGTTCCAGAGGCCACACTCCTGAAGGAATCTAAAAACACGTATCAAAATCGGTTCATTTTGTCCCAGCATAGCGTTCAAACGTTTGGGTAGATTGTGTCGCCGTCAGTTGGTACCATATTTGAGACACTCCAGAAGAAAGTGTTCCACGGTAAGTGTTGTGTTGCAAGTTTCACAGACGTGGAGATGTTCACCGCGTAAGAGATGGCCATGAGTAAGATAGCAGTGGTCAATATGAAGGTGTGTGAGGATTACTTCGTCTGTTCGCACAGGATGATGACACCCAGGTCTTAACGGAGTCCTTTACCTTCTTCAGTTTAAAGGTGCTTCTTTGCCATTCGGTTTGCCAGGTCCCAAGAAGAGTCGATCTTATAGCAACCTTTGAATCTGACGTAGGAACAGATGAAAGGTCAAGGACTGCCCTCTGTGTTCCCCGCTTCGCTGCCTCATCAGCTTCTTTACCCATAATATCCACGTGCCCAGAAACCCAACAAAGGACTATTTCAAAATTTTTAGATACTAGATGGCTTATCAAATTTTGAATTGTCATCGTAAGACAGTCAAAAGTGTACAGTGAAGACACTGACCACAGGGCACTAATAGTCACGGCAGATTACCACACGCCGTATTGAAGATAGCTGAATGAACGTCAGCGCCTCAAGGATTGCAAATTTTTCAACAGTGTACACGCTGCAAAAGGAATGGAGGCGAAAATAACGGGAGACACTATGGTAGTGGAAAGCAGCACCAACACAGTTATTCATTGCTGAGCCATGAGTGTAGATAAACATATGATCCAAATAGAGGTTTTTTTAGTTCTCCGAAGTGCTGTTGGTACACAACCGCAGGAGTGTCTTGCTTTAAAAGTTTAGACAACCGAAAGCCGATGGTTGGTTGCATGAAGGACCAAGGTGGTGTACGAGTGTGTGGGTATTTCACTTGAGGTAGTGTGATGACGTTTTCCTCTAGCAGTTGTTTAAAACGGACACCCGCTGAGCGGGGTAATGAAGGTAATGAATGTCTTGAGCGGGGAATGAAATAAATTTTGGAGAATGTAGGTGTTGCCGAGTTGGGTAATTTGAAACCCTCATCAGTTCACTCCGTAAGATCCAAGTAGAATGTCACGTCTCTTGTTAAGAGATGGTTCGCCTGCGTCTACTAGTATGCACTCTATTCGACTAGTGCGGTAAGCACCAGTTGCAACGCGAACACCTGCATGATGGATACTGTTAAGGGTTCTGATTGTCAACGGAGATGCGGAGGCGTATTCAATACTGCCATAATCTAAAACAGACTTCTATACAGATGAAAAAGGCAAGTGCTGTCTGCGCCCAATAATGATACGCTTAAGCAGCGAAAGAAGTTTGGGGAAAAATTACAACGGGAATGTAGTTTTCGGATGTGATTGCGCCAAGTTAGTGTGCGGTCGAATGTGAGACCCAGGAATTTTGCGGAATCAACGAAAGGAAGACGGTGGTCCCCACGAGAAAGATCTGGATCATTATGGAGATGGTATATCCTACAGAAATGTATACAGCATGACTTGGATGCAGAAAAACTAAAGCCGGTAGACTTTTTTTAGGTAGTTATACATTTTTTTAAGGAAATAAAACTCATGTCATATCTTGTAGAAATAATACAATGCGCTCTGGAGGATTTTTGGAAAACTGCAACAAGAGAGGGAAAAGGGACTATGGGCACGGTTTGGGATAAAACGGATAAAGGAACCAATAAAGGGAAAAAAGGAACTGAAAAATGCCTCCCTTCTCATTTGGAGACAAAATTTCACACTGTGGTATATTTCCGTAGAGCTCCTATTTACCTTTAGAAATAANGAGACAAAATTTCACACTGTGGTATATTTCCGTAGAGCTCCTATTTACCTTTAGAAATAAAGAAAAAATGCGCGCATCTAAAATTTCTAACCCTGCTTATTAGTATTTGTTTTAGCCAATAACAATCATCTTAGTAATTAAGGACACCAATTTTAAAGGTAAATTCTCGTAATATCCAAGGAGGATTATGGGGAAGTGTACGCCTCCCGTCTGTCACTACAATCTCTCTATTGTACCCTTCGAGAATTCACTCTAGCAATTATCGACCCCTTCTGTTCCTTCTGCATCTTGACTTTTTAATGTTATTTCGATCCATTTCATTCACATCAGCACATCCCGATGGATAACACACAATGCTTTAACNGATCCATTTCATTCACATCAGCACATCCCGATGGATAACACACAATGCTTTAACCAATTTGTAAAAAAATTTTCCCGCGTCAACTTTTCAATTATTTTCTTAAAGAGTGTATAAAGAAACTATTGTAATCGAGTTTGAAAATTTGTACCAAAATTTTCGGGATCTCTTTGATCTTTCACGATCGAACTCCAGAAGAGTCAACTTTCAAATTTTGGCGTCGTCCAATGTCAAATATATGTGTGTATAATAATATTGTTCCCCCGATAACTCATAAAAAAATTGATACATCGAAACTAAACCTGAGAATTGACATTGAATGCATTTAGAATAGAAACCTACTTCTGGACTGCTCATTCCAATTCCATTTACACTCTGTGTCCCATTTCCTGTTTCTTAAAATTCAAAATATTGAAAGAATGAATTTAAAAAAATTATTGTGAATTCTGCGTTCAGATTGCTAACAGCATTTCCGTACGTTTCACAGTTTTCGGGATACAGTGAAAAATGTTTATGCAAAAGAGGCAATTAAAAAAGGAGGCGTGGATGCGCCTAGTTCGAATCAGTGAATGAGTCAATCGCAAAGAGTTCAAGAAGGAAGATGATATTTCAAGAAATCCATTTTACAATTGCAGATTGATTGGCTACGAATTATTTGTAAGGTTTGGAAACATGAACTGTTTTGTCGTTAGAGCTATAATTGGAAATTTGAGTGGGCATACTCCAGATTATTTTAGTATTAAGATGGTTTTCATCTATCACTTAAGACCTCCTTATAAGGGCACTATTTCACGGTGCCCAGGGCAAACTTCTCCCCCCCCCCGACAAGGGTACTAGAGTTGACCCGTGTTCCGCACACCACGCCTTCCTCCCCGCTGGTCTCAGAGACAATTGTGTAACGGGAAGGGAAGTGTTCGCCTGTGGCAAATGGCGTCCCGCGTCCCAGCGGCGCCAGTCGCTACGACACGCATCGGGCGAGCGCACGAGGCCGGCGTCGCGACGGCTGGCGTCGGTCCTCGACCTCAGGAGCTGGACTCTCGAGCGGCGGAGCCCGCCCGCCTAATACGGCTTTCCCCACGCGCGCTCATCCGATCGAACAACACGTCGATGAATTATTTAACAAATGTTTGCAAACTATCGGTGTCATTTTCATCAACGTGTGCGTTTCTTTCACTTTATCGACTGATTTATCGCTAATGTAGAGAATGCATAAGATGTTTTCTCTATAGCTTACCTTTTCTAGAGCTACATACAAGTTTCCTGTACGTTCAAAACTATCTTCATACATACTTGATATCAATATAGATTTATTTTCTCATGTAGAGGATATTTTCTTCCAAGAATAAGTCTAAAATCATTCGATTAGCGTTTAACATATTTTTTTTCGAATTCACTAAGGAAGAGAGGGTTTATACATTCTCTGCATGAGTAACCTAGAAAAATTTGTCGTACTATATTATCACGAAATATCTCTGGTTCATGTACTTTATAAACATTAACAAAATATACATGTACATATCACGTTTTCATCCAGTAAATTAATTTATTGTTCTCCACATGGTCAGACGTAGTTTGTTTTTTACAATAAAGCTTATTATTGTTTTCTTCTTTCATTCAAGCTCACACTCATACTAATACTAACATTTCGTTTCTCATCATCAAACATGAACGAGAGTGTCTTCTGGGCCACTTTCTGGGTCCGAGTGTTTTCTTAAACTTGCTTGGGCGTTTGTTATCCTAGTTGTACTTATCGCTTCAATAACATAATTGATTGTTAACAGTTTTATAATTATATTGTTTAAATAACACTTGAAATAAATAAGAATATTTTAGGTAATGTGATAGCATAACTTTTTTACCTCGATATGCTCGGGAATCACTTATTGCAGTTTTAAGGATATAGCGACGAGTCTACCAGTTTGCTTTGAAATTTTGTTTGACATTATAAAAGTGTGCATTGAACAGAGGTTCACAACGGACTAAAAAAAATTTGAATAAGAATTTTAAAAAACCAAGGTTTTCCGGTAAATTCAAATTAAATTTTCCTGGAATATAATAATTAATTCGTTACACAGAAAAAGGCAAAAGTGAAATAGATATTTCATACAAGTTCTCAAAATAAATTGGATTAAAACAAAAGAAATAAAAATGAAAGAGATTTTCAATTTTACTGGAGTGCGATTATGGATTCGTCGCACACACAAAAATCCACGTGAAGCAGAACTTTTACAACACAAAGAACTGAGTGGTATGAGTTTTCACCCGAGAAACTTTCAGCAGATATACCGTAATTGCTATAGTTATAGGTCATTATATTTACACAACAAACCATTTAATTCTACTCCAGGCACCAAAAATCAAGTGATTTAATCACGATATTTAAAATATTCTATCAATTACAGAGCTAAGCATAAATAAGGCGTGTATATGAATCCCACTCGGGCAGAGGAGGGTTAAGTTGAAACTATGTTATGCCAACATCGTTTGTTTAACAAAAGTATTTTAATGTACAAGTTAGTCGAGTCATACATGTAATCATTTTTGTCAATATTTAAATTTATTTGTGTTGGTTTTTATTAGTAATAGAAACTAACAACGACACTCTAATTTCTAACAAAAAATTATGAAGGAAGAAAGTGATATTAACTCAGGAATCGGTCGCTTCCGTTTGCAAGCACCGTAGGTTACCAACAGCATTATTTCTGTACGCCCATGACGTATATGACAACGGCGGACTTCAACCACAAACAAAACTGCAACAAGTTAAATATCTCATGAGAACCTCAATTAAAATATTTTTTAAAAAATTTTTAAAAATGCAAGGTTCAAAAAGTAATTTTTTTCTTATAAGAGAGAAGACACATATAACAAAATTTATTAATCATAGATTAAATTTAAATGATTGTGTAATTTTGGAATCTTTAGAATATCGAAGAAAACAATCATGGCTCATCAATTTATTCAAAGCTTACAGAAATGAATCCGCAAGGAAATATGTAAAGGAAAATTGCAACATAATTTTCGGATGGGTAGAAAATATAATTTAAAATTTAGAACTAGTAACAAAAAACCGACATTCGAAAATTCTCTATTCTCAATAAAACAATTAGAGACTGGAATTTAACGCCTGCATTGGTTGTGAAAAAGGTTTCGAACTCTACATTTATTCACACGGTTAGGCAAGTTCTGGATGAAGGGGTGCGCTAGTGCAGACGTGAATATACTGGTAGTGAAGTGATTTTTTTTTTTTTTGTGTGTGGGGGGGGGGCTTTACGGCTCGTCGACATCGAGGTCATTAGTGAAGTGAAGTGATACGAAGAAAATTGCATGAGTTAGAAAGGGAGGGGGGAGAGAAATGTGAAGAGCACTAAAGGGGTATATCAAATGTTCGCATCATCCGCCGTAACATGTGCAAATTTAATATTTCAATAGTAGTTTAATCATTTATTTAACAATTTTTAATTTAATTTTTCTGAAATATGTATTTTTGTATATTTAATTGTATTTTCTTATATTCTGCCTCCGGGCAAGATGTGCCCATTTGCAGTAAAAAAAAATATTATTATTATAAACACTTTTTATGTAAATGTGTTAAAATCAATATAATGGTACATTATTACGACCATTTACAGAATATAAATTTTAGACGTTTAAAAGATAAATTCCCTGTCGGGAGGCCTATCTTAAGACTCGCGTGCTCTCAACAACTTGAGATTTGCCAAGATACATGAATAATGATCCACCAAGTTCTTTCCAGAAACACATTTCTTTTCTTCCCTTCTCAGTTCCGGGAAGCGTAAGAGAGTAACTCATATCAACCGAAGGAAGGCCGAGAAAGCCGTTCTGCGAGAGCAACTGTTCGAGTGTGTCTACTGAACCGGTTCCCCGTGATTCCCGGAATCGATGTGCAGTGGGCAGGTCAGTGCGCTGCTTCCGGTCGTCGCGACGTCGCCTCTCCGCGCAATGTCACGTCCGTATGGCTCTTCCCTGTTCCCATTAGGGAGAAGACAACCGCTTTCACGCCGGCTAATGAAGCATCGATTTAAAATGTGTAATGGCTTAATGCAGAACTTCTCATACATTCTCCTTAACAAGTATACATCACTAACCTGAAGAAGTAAGATGACGGAAACGGTTTTCAACACCTCGACGCGGCAATTCCCGGAGAGTCAAGATTCAAGTACACACTACTTTGACTTAACAGTTCTAAAATTAACTTAAGTTCACAAATACCAAAAAGCGGTTACAAGCTACCTATTGCATCGGTGCTTCAACGACGTAAAATTATTTATTGGTTTTAATAAAAGTTAAATTCGTCTCCTACGTTTTCACGCCATAGCTGTAGTACATTCATAATAACTGATAACAATTTCAAAAATATTTTCTTGCATGCTTATATGCCTTATTATTCACATGAGTTTAGTTTTATCTGTACTCAACCTTCGCACGGTTGTGTACTTTAATTCTGTAGTCCCATCCCGACCCGGGTTTTCACCGGTTTTCCTTCGGGTTTTTTATGCAGATTTTTTATGGAGGTTCTCTAGGTTCAATGGAAGTACCTGGGGGCGCTTCTATTGAAATAATATGTTTCTAATTTAGCGTTATTTTAATAGCTACGGTTTTCGAATATAGTTTATAATAACACGTTCTTGTGAAATAACTTTGTTTTATTAAATACAAATACGTTGGTATTCTGTTAATGTCATAACACGTACCAAACTATTTTGATTCTTATATTAGGAGTGTGCTAAAATAATAAATCTGCCTTTGCCTTAGAGCCCTTGATCGGAATTGATGGGATGGTCCCTTGCTTGCTTCCGGAGAGTAAACTTTTATTGTCCTCCACGTGGTCGTACGCAGTGAGTATCTCCTTTTTGGACAATAAATTTATTATTATAAAAAAACACAAAAAGATTTCAACTTAAACAGGGATACATTCGTACATACAAATTGAATCGTATTGAACAGTTCTCAATCAAATAAGACAATGACCAAAAGAAAACACAAACGAAAATGGGAAAAAAAAAGTTTGTCAGTTTATCGAAAGAACTACGTTATCTCGAGGAACGCTATATCTTCATGAACGTTATAGGCGAAAATTATATATGCGTAGGAATGAACTCGGCTCATTCGGTCAGGGCACGATATTTAGTACACAGGCGTTAGGGAAACATGCGGATGTATATTAATATGTTGATATAACTTGATCTCTCGGATACGTATCTCATAAAGTAAGTCTCGCAGTAGAAAAAAAACAAACAAAGTACAGCTCGCTCGAACATAATGACATAGATTGTTCAATATGTTAATGGTAAAAACGCTCTCATGTAATAGGCTGAGAGGAACAGACGAGAAAAATGCAATGCTAAACACGAAGGTGAACATTCAAGCGTTACGACACACAGGAACATATTTTTCTCAATTTGTTCTCAGTTATGAAAAATATTTAATATTAATTTTTATTACTACTATAATAATATATATTTGCCATTATCAATAGTAGCCGTAGAGATTAAAGCGCATATCCCGCAAAGTTTCGCAGAGCCTTGCATTAGTTCTCAATGTTCAGATAACTTGTTTTCACCAGAAGGGGCAAATAATTACAAGAGAGTGAACCAAAGTCTGAACCAACTATTAATCGGTGAATCCCAGAGTGCAAATTCCCAACAACTATTACTCGTAGATGCTAAGCTGTTCTCCAGAGAGTCAATGGAAGTTAGTTACGAAGACGACACTTCAACGTCTAGCTCCATCACGAAATCCCATCATCTTCAGCAGAATGCGAGTTGCTTCCACGACTCAGAATAATCCCTCCGACAGTCATTCGACGTATAACAACACAGATATCGACTTTAATGTCACAAGGAATACGTTCACCACACACATTTCAACTCATTTTTCAATACATTAAAAAAATATTCCACAGTTATTTAATAAAATATTAGGTATTTTAAATAGCATTTAAGAAAAAGTTCCGGAAAAATATTTAGAGGTATTTATTGTATTCTGTACTTAGAACACAGAAAAAAACCCATAAAATTTGAGAAAACAATGAAATTCATCTAATAACATAAGGCGGAAAAAATCAGAAAAAATACATATATTCGTTGCATGACCAAAATGTATCATAAAGTATTAAACACAGTAGATGTCAAATTGTGTTCCGCCGATAAAAATTTAATGGTTCCTTCAAAAGGTTTGAATAATTTTAATGGAATTTTTCTTCTTGACTGGTACGAACAAGAACCCGAGATGGGTATTCCTTCCATCATTAAAATCTGAAAAGATTTCCCTGAAGAAGAAAAAAAAACACTGCGAATGTTAGAACACTACGATAGCATACGAGATCCAAATACACAGGTTTCCTCCAAATATTTGGATATTATCCCAATCTTGTTGTTAGGATACTATAAGGTTGGGAGGTCATACCAAAGTTTTAGAGAAATAGTGTCTTTCTCTTGAATTTAGATCTTACATCCAAAACTGTTCTCATTATTATTGTAAACTTCAATATTTTTTTCTGGGTCACTTTAAATCCAGAAATTAACGAATAAACTTGTATCGTTCACTTAGCAATCAATCATTTCTGTAGAGCGCCAGACTCATTTCTATCTTGTGCCATCACCACCCCCTCCCTTGTCAGGCGCCACTTTAGGTCGATACGCGACGTCTGCGCCACCGCACCCCTATCTCTCTCCTCTCACTCATAACCGCTTCGAAAGTCAACACTTCATTCAGAGACAGCCGTCGCTTTAACGGTAGAAACCTCCAATATGCACCGAGCAAATTCCCATTGGAGTATAGAGTTCACATACAGCCATCACCCATTCAACCGGAGGTGTAGCTATAGGAGATTGTAACCTCTCCCTTTAGATACACTCTACTTAGTCCTCCTATCCCACTTTTGTATCTACTAACCCCATTCCCTACTGAATTTCATGTTCCTTCGTTCAATGTTCCATGGGTGTTGCTATTCAACGTCTACACCCCTGCACTATCGTTTGGATATACACACCGACAGAACAGGTTGGATGTGAGATCCAAATTCAGATGAAGGAAAAGATTTCTCCAAAACTTCTTTAAATATACGAGTAACGCAAAGAAATAATCGTTAGATGTAGCTACAACAATCTCCTCCTAGGCAACTCCTAGATAGGAAATTTGGAACTAAGAAGAACAACTCATTGGAATTTGGACTATGTGACTTAGAGCAATAAGTCGCAACTCGTACTACTATTAACGTCCATTATGTAATCTACTAAAATAAATAGTTAAAAACTTACGAACTTTTATGGGCGAATAATAATATGAGTTCTTAACGAAAAATAAAAATATTATTCGTCTATAAAAGGTCGTAAGTTTTTAACTATTTATTTAAAAAAGTCCCAACCATGAATTATGCGGAGCACTCAGCAGAACTACCAAGCTCAAAATTTGAATTCGTTTTCTCCTCAACTGAATATCCCTCCAGCGTGTCCTAAAGATGTACAGTCAACGAAACAAACTTTTCTTTCGTTTTATCATCACACGCAGGACACCCAGGATCAGGGGGAAAGCCTTCTGGATTACAAGGGTCGGAGGATATGACACTAGGATTGAGGAAAGGAGGTGGGAGGCGCTGGAGAAAGCGCACCCGCATACAGTGCACAAGATCACTGTTCGCATTCTGGCTTGTCACCATTATCGTCGAGCAGACTTTTCCCGTTTCTAAACAACTCTAGGCCGCTTCATTACATCTCTCCCCGAGGTAGAGACACTAAAGGAGATAGACACTGACAACAACAAAATTGGGTACCTCAGAACTAAACGCCGGGAAAAAAAGAGTCCTCACAAGTTATTTATTTTCTTCTCATTAACATTCGGGATAAACGTATCAATTTAGTTTGATTTCTCGTTCACCGGTTCCATGCACACACTTAAATGTTCTTCCTCTTCTAAGTATAACTTATTTCTCTCATGAGTATAAACAACCAAGGTTTTCAATTTACACGTTTATTTTTCCAATTTACACGTTTTATTTTTTAAGACTTCACCTGAACCCTGAGTACTTCGTTACAAAAACGGACAAAATTGTTCTCCGATTTGTAGACCAGTAAAGGCGAGAGAATGTATGCGCAACGCACAGCATCAATTGTCCCGTTGAACAGATTTGTCACCGTGCAATTATCAACTATTTTATTCTGCTTGTGTCGAGATTCCGACCATGAGATATTTCCCACTTTTGAAAGGGTATGTTTGGAAAGGAGAGAATGAGTGAGTCTAAACATACAATCTGACAGTGGGAGACTGAGAGGGAAAGGTTCGACTGAAAACCTCTCCGGTTTGGATAAGAGGATCACCATCTCGCTCAGTAGCATGTCCCGATTACTCCACTCTCACATCTCTTATCACTCACGAATTGCCTTTCTCTTTTCGCAAGCCTTTTGCTCCTCTCCTTTAGTTTATTGACCGAGTTGATACGAAGTTCTAACGAGATATTCACTGAGACGGAGTTACATACGAAATTGTTTCTTTGCATTAAATCAATTTTTATTCCGCATTCGTCTACTCTCGTGTATCAGAATTAGATTTACTGAAACGTGTTTCCTCGTCAGTTGCATTCTTTTATGATATAGTTTTACATTTTCCCTTCTCGCAAAGTTTATCGTCTACTTATCCTGTCTGTAGCGAAAGAGTTTCAAATTCGTTGATACATTATTTTTGCATCAAACGAAACTCCACCTTTGAACTTTCTCAAAGGTCCGCAGAACGAAAAGTTCTCGGGAAACTGAGAAGACGTTTAAAAACGTCTAATACGACTCTCAGATACAAGAGGAACATTCGTCTGTTTTCTTCAAGAAAACGGGGATCACGTGTTCCTTGATAGACACTGGTGGAATATAAAGAGTCACCAAGGAAACTCAGCATTCAGCAATCAAAATCCCAGTTCCATCCATCTTTCGTTTTTCTCAGAGGCCCACTGCACCAGTGTGTTGCACATTCTTCTTAAACTTGTACTCCACTTTCACCCAATTTTTCATTTTCATTTTTTACAATTTTTATACCATTATTTTCATCTGGTGACAGAAATTTGCTGTATGAAGAATGTTATTACTTTAATACACAGTAATTTAGGTAGTACATCGGCCTGGATACTGATTATGAATCTTATATCTTTTAATGAAAGATTAAATGTATTAAAATACAAGTTGGACCTTGCGGGGCAAATATTGGAATGAAACCATTTAGAACGAGTTTGTAATCTTGTGGATAAAGCCTCAGATGTGAAGGTCATAAAATAAATCCTTACGTAATTTCTTACGCAATCGATACAAAAACATGTAACACATTTAATACAGGAAAGAAAAGTAAGAAATTTCTGCTCAGTTAAGAAAGTAATTCAACAAAAACAGTCGCAAAGAGCTCTAATGAAATTTGAGACTATTTTTCAAATACATTGTTCCAATTCCAACGACTTTTCTATGATCCGCAGTTTTCATACACCATTATTCATGAATTACTGCCATACCTAGGTACATTTTAATACACTAAGAATACGTAATATTGAAAGTTTCATAAATGTGTATGTGCTTGACTACCGATTGGCACGCTCATACTATCACAAACGTTTGCTCCATTTTCATCCAATTTTCGCTTTCCTTAAAATTACCATTCTCATCTGAATAGTGAATGAACATTTTGCTATTGAAGAACGCCACTATATTTAAATAGATTGTAATTAACTGTAAAAGGTACGACATAACATCTTGGATTGTTAAGTGAGTAAATGTGATTATATAAATTCAAATGGCGAAATTAACATTCCATGACATTTCTAATGCACTTCGGTCAGGCAAAAGCACACCACAATAACAACATACGGGTGACATTTTCAGGTAGGACAACATTATAATATCCAATGATTAATTGCGATGGTCCAACATACTACGAGAATGAGAATTCGATCCTACTAAGTAATACAGGATGAACTTTTCAGTTGGAATTTCCTTCACATGTTTCAGAAGCAATGACACTTCGTTATCTTATATACCTCGCCAACCGAATATCTTTCGAAATTCCTTCAATCAAATCATAAATTTGAAAAGCAGGTCCCATAACCTGAGTCTCGGGTCATAAATAATAAAGGTCGGTCAAGACGCAGCCTCCCAAATGCACTCTGCAGCTTCTAGAGCAGGGGTCGGCAACCTGCTGTGTGCAGGAACTTATCTGTTTTGGTAATGATCATGATATACAGGAAAAACCAGCATGGACGTTACTTCTTTTCGGGGGGGGGGGGGGCTTT
>NNCF01129733.1:456486-485159 GCA_002313205.1 Laupala kohalensis
AATTTAGTAGGTCTCGTTTTGGAATCGTGGAGAAATCCACGCGATTCCTGAGGCATGCCGTCTTTGCGGAAACGTCTGCTTCTTCATTTCCTCTGATATCCACGTGTCCGGGAACCCAGCAAAACATTATGTTCTTTCCTTCACTTTGCAGTGACAGAAGCACTTCCTGGATGTTCTGGATCAGCTTATCAGCTGGATACATGTTCTGGATTGCTTGAAGGGCACTCAGCGAATCAGAACAAATCAGGAAATGTGATCCGCAGAAGCACTTTGTTGATCGCAATGGTCTTAATATGGCGTAGCACTCAGCAGTGTAAACACTGCACAAGTCGCCTAGACGGTAGCCACAGGTCTCACGGGAAAAACCACGGAGCAGCCGACACCATCAGCCTGCTTTGACCCGTCGGTAAACACAGGGATATGGACCTGGTGTTTGTAGAGGATTAGGTGAAGGTATACCCTCAACATCGGAGTGGTGTTCTTGTCATGATGCAGAAGATCGAAAATAATCTTCGGCTTGTGCAAAGCCCAAGGGGGAGACTTACTAAAACCTTGATGTAAGACATTAGGTGTGCGTATATTTAAGGTTTCCAAAATTTGTTTGGAGCGATATCCAAAAGGTTTGGTTGCTCTCAGTCTGTTGTTGTAGAAACGGATGGAAGAAGAGGATGGATGAAAAACCGCGTTGTGCACCAGATTGTCGGGTAAAGTTTGCAAGTGGCAAAAGTGTCGTAGCATGAGGATTTGCCGCCGGAGGGAAAGAGATGGTTCGCCACTCTCGACATACAAACTCGGAATGGGACTAGTGCGGTATGCTCCCGTAACTAGTCGAATTCCTGCATGGTGGACACTATCCAACTTCTTTAAATAGCTTGCACGAGCAGAGCTATATACAACGCAGCCATAATCGAGCCGAGATCTTATGAATGCTCGATAAAACTGGTGCAGGGAGTAGCGATCAGCGCTCCATTCGCTGCTACTCGGTTACTTCAAAAGGTTTAGAGACTTTACTGTTCTCGCTCTTAGTTTTGTCAGATGTTCAATCCCATTCAGTCTCTGATCAAAGATTAGACCTAAGAATTTCACAAAAGGATAGAATTTGAGAACCTTGTTTCCCACGGCGAGGTTAGTTTCTGCCAGAAGGCTTGGTCTCCTACTGAAAAGAACACAGCGTGTTTTCTCAGCAGAGAAACGAAAACCTGTCGTTTTCGACCAGTGGTATAATCTATTCAGGACGAGTTGGATTTGTCGCTCCGCACCTGTGACACTCTGTGATGAACAAAAGATAGCAAAGTCATCGACAAAAAGAGAGTGTAAAACAGGATTCTTTACAGCAGACGTTATGCTGTTGATGGCCACTGTAAATAAAGTGACACTCAAGACAGAGCTCTGAGGAACACCGTTCCCTTGAAGAAGGAGATCCGAGGTGTCTCTTCCAATTCTGTAGCGGAAGGAACGTTGATCCAAAAAGGACATGAACATCAGAGGAAGGCGTCCTCTAAATCCCCAGGCATAGAGTTGTTGTAAAATGCCATGACGCCAAGTAGTATCGTAAGCCTTCTCGATGTCAAAGAATATTCCGATGAGATGTTGTCTTCGGACGAAAGCATCTTGAATTGCTGATTCCAGGAGAAGTAAGTTGTCCAGGGTGGAATGGAACTTTCTGAAACCACACTGAGATCGACTCAGCAAGTCATGCCGTTCAAGATACCAGACGAGACGTCGGTTGATAATTCTCTCCCGAGTTTTACCAACGCAACTCGTCAAGGCAATGCTACGATAACTACTAATGTTCCTTTTGGCCTTACCTGGTTTTAGTAAAGGGATAAGTGTGGCTTCCTTCCAGGAATTAGGGAATACTCCCTCGGACCAAGAAAGATTAAAGATATCCAGAAGGTATTCTTTCGACTCGAGACTAAGTTGTCTCAGCATTTCATAATGAATTTAATCAGGGCGAGGAGCAGTGTTGTGGGCTGTCGCTAGAGCTGACTCAAGTTCCCACATAGAGAAGGAAGAGTTGTAGGGTTCCCAGTTGGTGGAACGAAAGTCAAAAGATGTGCTCTCTGCTGTTTCCCTTTCTCTCGCGAAATCAGGATCGCAGTTTGCTGTAGATGTTAGGTCAGCAAAATATTCAGCCATTGCTGTTGCCATTTCTCTGTTGTTGGTGAGAATCCGACCCTGATAATTGAGTCCAGATATTGGGACTCGAGAATACCTTCCAGATATCTTTCGGATGGACTCCCATACTTTAGTGGACGATGTTGTTCTCTTAATGGTGCTTAAAAACTCTTTCCAGTAGGTGGATCTGGATTCTTTGATGGTTCTGCGCGTTTTTGCTCTAGCAATCCGATATGCGGCGAGGTTTTCCGGAGATGGACTAGCCTTAAATTTCCGTAATGCTCTTCGCCTTGCCCGAATGGCGGACCGACATGCGTCGTTCCACCAGGGGACATGAGGTCTTCGCGGAAAAATAGATGTTTTCGGAATGGATTCTTCAGCGGCGTGATGAATCACCTGGGTCAGATGGTCGACCCTCTCTTGGACATTACCCGTTTCTCTGAAGACAGACAGGGAACGGTATTGTGTCCAATTAGCCTTACTGAGAATCCATTTCTGTGGCTTGCTTTCGGGAACAGTCACACGTTCCTGCAAGGACAACCAGATAGGATGATGGTCGCTACCATGCAGATCATCTTCTACTTTCCATTGAAAGATATCAGACACTTCAGGAGAGCAAACTGATAGGTCTATAGCAGTCCATGACCCCGTGCCAAATACCAAGTGGGTCATCTCCTCGGTGTTCAGTAGACATAAATCTTCCCGCTCAAAGAGACAATTCAGTAGTCGGCCCCTGGGGCAATCGCTCGACGAGCCCCACAGTACACCGTGGGCGTTGAAATCTCCGAGGAGGAGGAATGGTCGAGGGAGCTGATGAATTAAATCTCTGAGGGAGGTCTCCGAAAAATCTCGTGTCGGAGGAAGATAATTAGAACACATGGTCATAGATGGTTCACTATGAATTTTGACTGCTATAGCCTGGGTGTGTGTTTGTAGGAGAACAGGTGAGCAGAGAATCGTGTTTCTAACAAACACGGCAACTTCACCTCTTGCTCAATCTCCCGTGGTGTCGTCATATCTGAAGCTGCTGTATCCTCGCAGAGAGGGTGAGTGTTCTGGTGAAAGGTGTGTCTCTTGTAGGCAAATACAGATCGGATTCGGATTATCGGATTAAGTGTTGTAACTCTTCACGTTGAGTTCTAAAGCCATTAAGGTTCCACTGAAGAATGGAAGACATTACTGTTTCGAGCCTCCGGGGTCAGGTTCGTGAATGAGTATTTCCGGTTCACCGTCGGAAATTACACATTGTGACTCGGAGGAAGAAAGTACAGAGACGTTTTTCTTTGGATTCCTCGGTGCAACTAGGTGACTATCGGAGGGTTGTCCTGTAACGTCCATTAATCTGGCAGGTAACATTTTTAACACATTCGATAAGTAGCGCAAATTTAAAGTTAATAAGTGCGGTATTTCCAAATTTACCGCTATTTTAGTTCTTGGGGAAAATTGCGTATTTTATTACAGAAATGCATACCGCCAATACAATATAATTTCAGCAAAGAACCCGAAAATCAATCATTCATCTAGCCCTTATTCATTAAGCTAGCACAATACAGAATAACTTGAAAAGAGTACGGTAAATTCGGGAATAGAGCGCTTAATTAGCATTAAATTAACACTAAGCTTTGACCTACTTTGATTTTTGGGGGAAAATATCTGCTAGCTTAATCATTAAGCTAGCACAATATACACACAGAATTACTCGTAAACTAAGGGAGAGGAAATTCGGGAATGGAGCACATAATTAGCATCAAATTAGCACTAATTATTGTATATGTAAAAATGTATTCGGCCATATTGTCTGCCAGCTTAATGGACGTTGGCATACCGCCCTGCGAAGAACCTCTCCTCCGATCATTCGTTGATTCATTGCATTGGTCCAGTGAATGGAAATAGGAGGAATAGGTGTGGATTCTTCTCTCATCCGATCACATAAATAACAATAAATATTAACTAAATTATGAGACAAGCACAAGAAGGTTTGGCAGTACAAGTACAAGAAGTGGAAGTCCGATGCCTCCTGGTTAACGAACACAGTTTGTAGTTCCCCTTGCGAGGTTCCTCCACTTACAAAGAACAAATTTATCTAACATACGCAGAAATAAACTCAAGGTGTATGCAGTTTTAAATGCTGTAATAAAAGAACATATGAAATTTGCAAACATTATTGACAAATCGGATATTTTAGAAAGGAAAAAACTAATGATTAGATCAAGATACACTTTTTTTAATACTTATTTCTACATTATCGAACAAATTATGTATTATCTCTGAACAAATGAAGCTGTAACTTGGAATTGAAAAGCAACGACTGCTTCAGGGATTCGTAGAAGCGCCAATCACATGTAAACGCGTAAAGAGGCCACAGAGTTCCAATTAGAGAGACGTACGACAAATCACTCCAAGTGAAACCCCGTTGCTGAAGGAAACCTTCCAATATCTCTAACGAAGTGCACACATTGCTGAAAGAAACATGAAGCGAAACTCGTAAATGATGACTGTTGAAGTTACGGAAGGATCTTCGCATCAGTATCCAGTGGCGGATCTAGATCGTAATCAAGGGACGGGCTAAATTTCATAAATATTATTATAAATTTTGTTTTTATAATAATTATTATAGCGATTTTATATTTTAAAATAATATTTCCATTCATCAAATAGACAATTAAATAGTGACCATATTTACTAATTGTTTAAAATGGCAAATACATATTAAAGGATAAAGATACATTTTATCAATTTCAATATTATCTGTTGAAAGTTCATGTTCAATAGGGGTGGTGCTTAGCCCCCCCCCCCCCCGCATAGATCCATCACTGTCAGTATCCATTTATTAACGAACACTGCGATTTCTCATGAATTATCATGAGTAATATTTTGAGCCTGGTGCCCAAATATCCGTTCTTGAATATCCATTGATATCTAGTGAACGTAGAAACAAGTTGGTTCACAGTAAATCGCTACGAGTACTACATGAAAACCAGGAAAATAAAGAAAGATACTTGGTAATATCTTCGCAAAGAATCCACGCAATACTAATTTTACATTAATTTCATAACCTTTTAAAAAAATAATACCTCCAATATTTCTGTAACAAAGAACATCGAAAACCCTCTACAGTGTTTCCTCCAACCACATGCATTGATCGTTTGTTACCGAGTTTAACTCCGAACAAAATTCTAATTTCTCTTTCACATAGTATCATAATTTCTCTTTTACATAGTATTCTAATTTCTCTTTTACATACATTTTACAACGTATTTCAGTATTAATTATATTAATGACTCCATAGTTTCCACCTGGACGATGTATGAGAATTGCATATTTGACATACGAGGTGAGGCAGAAAAGTAATGAAACTGATATTTTATTTACCAAAGTTTTTATTGTTTTCCAACATCAATGTTATCCCCTTCAAAGTAGTTCCCTTGGGCAGCTACACACCGATGGAGACGTTGTTCCCATTGTTGGTAGCGGCGCTGGAAGACCTCAACCTGTATGGTCTTCAGTATGTCCGTTTCACTCTTTTGGATGTTTTCTACAGTCCCGAAATGACGACCTTTGAGGATATTTTTCAGTTTACGAAGAAGGAAAAAGTCACAGGGACTGAGGGTAAGGTAAATAGGGGGGCTGGGGAATCACAGGAATGCCTTTTGAGGTAAACAATTATGTTATGGAGAGGGCAGTGTGACATGGGGCGTTGTCATGATGGAGCATCCATTTGTCTGCAATGTCTGGTCTCACGCGAATGANCATCCATTTGTCTGCAATGTCTGGTCTCACGCGAATGACCCTTTTTCTGAGCCTTTCAAGGTCGTCTTTATAAAAAAAACTTTGAACAATTAGTAAATATGGTCACTATTTAATTGTTAATTGTCTATTTGATGAATGGAAGTAGTATTTTAAAATAAAAAATCGCTATAATAATTATTATAAAAACGATAGTTTGTCCTGGAGGAACAAATTCCTTGTGGACGATTCTCCTTCTGTCCAAAAAACAAATCAGCATTGATTTGATCTTCGATTTGCTCATTCGAGCTTTCTTTGGTCGAGGAGAGTTTGTAGTGTGCCACTCATCACTTTGCCTCTTGGACTCAGAATCGTATTCAGAAATCCATGATCACACAACTAAAGAAATCTTGCTCATTAGCGATTCTGTCAAGAAGATCAAGACACTTGTTTTTTCGATTGTCCTTCTGCTGAATTGTTAGGTTTTTCGGCACCATTTTGGCACAGACCTTTCGCATATGCAAATGTTCACTGAAAATTTGATCAACGGTAAATCCGTTCAAATTTAATTTTCACTCAACATTCTTAATGTTAAACGACGGTCTGATCTCACAAGAGTGTTCTCACGTTCGATGTTTTCATCGGTTTTCGGAGTTGAAGGCCTCCCTGAACGGTGTTCATCTTCAACGTGTTCTCTGCCTTCCAAAAATGATTTTTGTCCGCGAAAAACTTGAGCTCGGGATAAAGAATGTTCCCCATAGGTCTGTTTTAACTTTTCAAACGTCACACTTGCCGATTCTCCAAGCTTAACACAAAATTTAATTGCACAACTTTGCTCCGAATTCCGCTGTTCCATTTTGCTTGACGCACAACCAAAACACAACTTCACTAATAGCAGTCACAAAAATCACGTAGTTTTTAACAGAAGGAGTTGAAACTCGCACTGAGCTATGGGAGGGTACAGATACACGTGCTCTATCAAGGACAACAGCGCAGCGTTGCCAGTCTCATTACTTTTCTGCCTAACCTCGTACATGTTTTTTTTTTGTAATAAAAGTAGCCAGGAGAAATTGGTGACGAACCGGGACTCGATGCCGGGACCTTCGGCTCTAAATCTCTGTGGAGCGCATTTAACTGCGCGGTGGAGAAATCATCCACAATCATAGAAGGTAGAGGGTATGGAGATTTTAGAGACAACTTAAAAAGGTTTGGGAAGATCTATGCCAATGCAATACAGCAGAACAAAGTCCAGAACACATCCTGTGTGAATGTCATATATATGGACCAGAAAGAGCTGAATACATTTAGGAACACGGCAAACACGATATCTTGAATTTAACACAAGCATGGACAATCATACAAACACAGAAGAAATATGAGATATTTACGACAGTGACTGAAATTCGCAGAGCAATAAGATAGACTAGCGCACGCCTCCCCGTGGCAGTGACGGGAAACATTACAACAGTGGCGTAGTTGCGCGAAGTAAACAGACAA
Source organism: Laupala kohalensis (assembly GCA_002313205.1). Taxonomy (NCBI): domain Eukaryota; kingdom Metazoa; phylum Arthropoda; class Insecta; order Orthoptera; family Trigonidiidae; genus Laupala; species Laupala kohalensis. The sequence goes on from NNCF01129733.1 coordinate 463,828, forward strand.
AGCAAAAGAACAACAAAAAAATGAGGACCTTGTTTCGCAGAAGCCAAATATAACAGGTGACCAAAAGGTCAAATCAAGAAAAAGAAGTCATAGAAGGTAATGAGGAATAGATTAGCCATCTTGCAACGGTTATGCGTGTTGCGATATAGTGGCGCGAATCGTTCAGTATGTACGGACGCGCAAAACGAATTGCTGGGAGTCTTACCTATTGATTTGGGCTTTGAGTTGTAATGAGGTTGGAGACGAAACTGGGAATAAATGATAAAGCGGTTAAAACTGAAGAAAACGGATGGATGAAGAAAATAACGGACATATTAGGGGAAGCATCGCAAATTCCATGGGGGGAAGAGTGAAAAAGAAAGGTTGACATATAACCTTATATCGGAAGTGACATTCACACATAAAAAACAGGAGAAGGTTCCAACCGGGGTATACATTGGCAGAAATTCTTACAGGCCAGGATGTTTCAAAAGTCGCTTAAAAAGGTTCAAAAGATAAGATTAAGAAAAGGGTTTTTTTTACTAAGAGATGAAACAGTGGATCATGTAATTTGGGAATGTGAATTATGTGGAGGTGAACAAGGGCAGGAATGGAATCTAAGGACGTGATAACAGAGACAAGTTACCGAATGATAGCCAAAAAGGAGAATTATGTTTTCAATAAATATAACACACTACTGTGGGAAATGACATTTAAAATCCGACACAACTAGAAACTTAATGTAATTTTTTTTTCTCGTGGGGCTTTAGGGCTCGTCAACATCAAAGGTCATTAGAGCCCATGCAAGTAGGGAAAAATGCAGTTTCGCACCATAGAGAAGAGCCATAGTAACCTTCCCCGTGTGTGGGACTCGCCGAATATCTCGACCATACCCACTAAAAAACCCTCCTGAAATCAACAAATATCTAAATAGAAAGATGAAAGAAAAGAAAAGAAAACAGAATACCAATACATTATTTCGCAAAAACGGAAAACAATTTTCTAAATATCATATGTTTGAATTACAGAAACGAACGATGAAAACAAAGAAGACAGGAAAGATGAAAAGGGAATGCAAATTTTAAACCCTCCCGAGAACTTGTGGGAGGAGCCCCGATCTACTCATAAAATTCAATAGTTTATTAACATTAACCGTTTCATTCCCGAGAATGGTTGGTAAATCTGCAGCCAGACCAATTTGTCTCCGTATACTTGAGTATCTTCTGCAATCAGTTAGTAGATGACGCACTGTCAGAGAACAGCTACACTCCTCACAAATGGGTTCATCATCAAGTAGTAAGAGATACCTATGAGTGAGAGGACAATGTCCTATGCGCAGGCGGGTCAGCAAGACCTCGTCGCGCCGGGCTGGCCTACAGGAACTGCTCCATGACTTAACACATGATTTGGTAAGTCGGAGCTTATTCCTTTCAACAGCTACCATTCATTGCTCCATTCACTGAGAATCCTTATCTTGACGAAATTTAGTAGGTCTCGTTTTGGAATCGTGGAGAAATCCACGCGATTCCTGAGGCATGCCGCCTTTGCGGAAACGTCTGCTTTCTCATTTCCACTGATACCCACGTGTCCAGGAACCCAGCAAAACATTATGTTCTTTCCGTCACTTTGCAGTGTGAAAAGTACATCCTGGATGTTCTGGATCAGCTTATCAGCTGCATACATGTTCTGGATTGCTTGGAGGGCACTCAGAGAATCAGAAAAAATCAGAAAAACTTAATGTAATAAAGTTGCTAAAGTAGCATAGTCAAATAAGATAGATCACACAATATCTCACGACGAAGACATGACTTAAAATAAATAAATAAACGAAAAAATGGTCATAGTCGCTGAATCGAATTCCAGCCCATCATCGTGTTCACTTGTTGAAGGTTATGTTCGAAAGTGGAAACTGCAGCTGTGCATAACACGATAGAGATTTTCACTACATCGCGCAAGAAGCATGATTTCCAACATGGAAGATAAGTTATATTTTATTCCACATAATGCATAAGAGAAGTATTCATCTCCGGCGAGTTTTGCGAAAATTTACTCAAGGAAAGCGGTTAACAGTCTAAGACTCGTTTTTTTGTAATAATCGCCGCTCTGTTTGCCATTTATCACATTATTTTGAAGTAACAGAAATGTTAATCGTAAATTTATTTAATTCCCCCAAACTAACAGGATTTTCTGGGAAGTTTCCGCTCCTTTCATTATCACTCCAATTACTAACAGCCTCCCATTAGCCGCCTCTCTCTTCTTGGAAACACCTGACTGCTATTAATTTACCCTTTGGCATTGAAGCATTCAACCGCTAAAGTACTGAAAATTACGGTTCGAATGGTTCTCACACGGTATTGACGAATATTGGTGGAGGGGTAAAAAAGATCAGTTCAAAAGTAATATAAATTGCACAGTATTCTGCAAAGAAAACAATCAATATAATCGGCGCGGAACAATAGTTAAATGTGAAACCATTCTATTCTACCCTTCAATAGGTCAGCGTGAGTTGCCCTTAGTACCACTGCACAGAGGGTGATGAGCTACGTAGTCATGCTTACGAAGCTGTCGCTGGGTCAGCTAGAGTCCACTACTATCGTCATGGGGTAGATGGTGTCGGGGAAGCATTTAGCACATTCACCGTTCACAACTACGTAGATTCCTCCAGACAGTCAATTCGTGACAGCTTTAAAATCTTGAATTAAGATTGTTCTTCCAAAGAACTAAAATAAACAATTCTCAATATCTTAAGCTATATACATAACTAAAATTGTACTTTCATTCAATAACTAATATTTCCATTCTGCAATTCCAAACAGAAATTGAAGTAGATAATGTTTTCGTAAATGAACCAACCCACGGTTTTTACATCAATCCACCTTCAATGTTTCCCACGAATCATTTCACACAAATCACCAAAGTCTCTACTAAATATCTCTATCACCACCTCTCCTTTGAACTACAGAGATCAAGCGAACATTTCCTTTATCTCTCGCATACCATTCACGTTTCCGCCATCAATGACACTCGATCTTGTGCCTTTGATGGCATCGAACGGCATCAAAGTGCTTTGAAGGGCACCGAGGCGAACAGAAGCTCAACTCAGTGATGCCCAACCAAATGATCATCCTTAACTTCAACATCTCAATACAAAATCCTGCAATGTGAATCATCACTAGGATCATGTTTCGAATTCAGGATAATGGGTCAGAAACGGAATGGTGATTTCTATTTAGAGTTTACTTTGTTTCTTTTTTCATATTATAATTTATTCGTCAATATTTATTGAATTTAAACTTTTGATCTTTAAACAGAAAATATAACAACTAATATTTATTTGTCAGACGCCAAAAAGCCTCTGAAGTCTTCTTTTACCGCTTATCGTAAGTATCATATGAAATAATCAAGGGTTATGACCAGGACGATCAAAAATGAGCTCAATAAAATATACAAAGAAAAAACAAGCTTTTTCTAGAAATACGTTTCATTTTCCACAAGCGTTGGATTTATTTGAACGGTCGTCAGTGATGAATTTTAACTCGTATATTTGCCGATTTCAAAAGGGAAAAAGGGTTTTTAAGGGATTATTCAATATTCGTAACCAAACTATTATATCCTCGATAGTACGTGAGTCTAGCAGTTAGATCATCGCTCAGAATAGTTTCAAATCGAACTATCAGAATGAAGAGCAATCAGAAATCTGAAATTACAGGTGGATTCTTTTGGAACTAATATTTCATCGGCTTCAACGGGAACGTTGGTAGACGAAGAAGGCTATGCTTCCAATACACAACCAATCTCTTTGAGCAAACGTCACGCTGACACATTGCCATCACGCATACACACAAACGAATGGAGTTAATTGAAAAGGGTTTTGTGTCGCGCGAGGGCGACAAAGGGATCGCCCAATTCGGATGCGACGTTTCCAAGCCACTCACGTCAAGCCTTTCCTCTCGTATGATGATTGGGATTCTACGTCATGTGTCCCATGAGCCACCTTCACCATCTGCTCTCTGCAGGAAGGACGATATTGTGTATTGATCGGTTGTGAATTCAATGATTCACAGCGATTTTAACAGATGTTTTAGGTGATACGTTGAAGTACAGTGGCTGCATTCGTATGCATTCCTTCTTTGAACTAGTGATGACCAAGTATCCGTAGTACTTTAAGATAAATTGATCGTGATTACCTAAAAACAATCAAAATGTAAAAATCCAAGGAAAAATGATGATCTTATCAAAAAATCACGTGTTTTAAATTATCCTTCTCAAAAACTTATTATTCGTAATTGAAATTTGGAGTGACTTCATATAGTATGTATTTATTTCCCGTTTTGGCCAACTAAGGACCACGATGACGAGAGCTAGTAAGACCAAACTTCACGTGAGTTTACTCACCAGATACATCGTGAGACACTTTAGAGTAGACAGCGTCTGTCTCTTNTTTTACTTCGAAACTTAAAATTCCCAAAGCAAAAGAAGGGTGTCAATGTCCTTTGTAGTCGGAACGCCCTTAACTTTCTAACTAAGAAACTCGAAGAAAGAATGTGTGAACAAGGACTCAGAAAGAAGTCTGTTCTTGAAATACTTTTTTTCTTCTCCAAACTCAAATATTGTTAATCCGTCAAGTCGATTGTCCACTCTCAACAGCCTCATTCGTAAAAATCAACTTTGAACCAAAACCTCCATTTTTGTCGCCATCTGACGGCGCAGCGTCTGGCGTCCTCCAATACAAATACGAGAGTAGCAAGGTCGTCTGCGCCGCGTACAGCCACAAAAGAGGCGAAGGGACAGACCGGTAAAAACAAGAGAGGAGACGAAGAGAGAAGAGAAAATGACAGAGGCGACGACGAGATGGACGTAAAAGTGCTCACGGAGATAAATCCAAGAGAATATTGGTAAAAGATACGATGTTGGAAGCGAATGGGTGGGGGGATGGGGGGACGTCTACCCGCTGAAGCAACTTGGCCGAACAATGGAATAACTTCTCTGTTACAAAGTGCCGTTAGTCGAGTCCAATGGACACGTTTTTCTCTCTCTTGCAGAAGCATTGCAAGAATTTGTCAATGGATGGGAACATGTTCTTCTCCAAGAGGTCTCCCAACGTAACCAAAAATGGCAACGGATGCGTTGGATGAAATAGTCGTTCCTATCTCTTTATGATGTGGCACTCTTTCCAACAAGCTCCTTTTTTTACGTTCATTCTGATAGTCGTGATTCAAAGCATGATATAGGTATGAAGACAGAGGAATGATGTTCGAGAGAATATACTGAGTAGTTCATACCAAGACATATCCTACAATTCCACACTCATACAAATAATATGAGGCGGAAAAATGTGTGTAGTGGTATTTATTTCATAAAGCAAAGAGACTCGTCCAGACAGTTTTATACAACTTCACATAGAATGAGAAATATACACGTAATGGTACGAACTTCCTTAGCGGACAAGCATTTAAACACTCATTCATACATATTAGATTTTCTACTACTTCCAGATTAGAAATGGCTTAAAAGTTGATGAACTATATGTGTTGAATTTTGCATAATTTTCAAACACGAATTACTATTAAATTTTTGTACTATAAAAACCCGATGGTGTAAACTCTCCCACCGACTCATTCACCTGAGTGTACACTCTGACATAAATAATTCTAAACAATTTTGAAAATACTTTGAATTCGACACGTAGCAGTGCAAATGACTCCTGTGAAAAATTAATTTTGAAGTACTAGAATTTTTTGTGGGGGAGCGGGATAAGAGAGTTTATCTTATGACAAAACATTGGTATGGGGAAAAGGTTGATCGCTAAGCTTGTTCTCGCATATAGGACGCAGTCTCTTACAGTTCCGTTCGTATGTTTTACGTTGAATCAGCAAAATACAATCCATACGTCGCATTCCCAGTAGTGTACTATTGATTTGTCTCGTTTTCAAGTCAATAGTATTATTTACGCATCATTCTGGACAAGCTTTAAACAATTATCAAGCTGTGAAAACTCTTTCGGTGATGGTTTTATGGAATCAGGAAAAGGGGTAACAGGTTTTGGAGACAATACTGTATTTTGAAAGAAGAAGAAATCCACACAACTTGAAACATCGGGAACGCATTTCCAAATGATGGTCTGGAGGAGCTACCCCGTCGAGCACAATTAAGTATACACTCGTGGATAGTTTAAGAGGAATGTCATTGTAGGATTCAAAGAGACCAAAGCATCATTAAAATTTAAAGGTCGAATCGGTGGTGTAGTGGTAACGCTGAGCGGAAGAGCGTGGGTTCAAACCCTGCTCGGTCGAACTAGGTGACGTTTTCCACTGTAGTTTCCCTCACCTACTCCAGACTAATGTCGCTTCGGTACCATAAGTTCCCTGGCAAACCAACATCTCACCTTCCCAACTCCTCCCAAGTTAAACGGTTAGGCGGAAGAACTGGCTTAATGGCCTAAACCACCTTTTGCCAAAAAGAATAAAATAAATAAATATCCAAACGATTCCAATTGCTTTTCTGATTTATTTCATAAAAATACATTATTTATATCTATAATGGACCGTACGACATACGACCAGTACTTATATCACATTCCGATCGGACTTCTATAACGTCGTTACTCATTGAGACAATGATAAATGACTTAATGTCATCTGAAACGTTCGTGATGTATAAATCAAATCTTGATTTAATATACCTTTCGTTTGAAATTTTTGCAATGAACAAATGAAATCGCGGAGTATCCACATGAGTTTTTGCTAGTTCTCAAAATAAACAATCAGATTCCCTGCCCATGATTGGAAGAGGAAATCATACACTTCAAAATTTTGTAGAATAAAACCCACCAATTGTCAATGCAGAAAAATACACAAATATTGATACTTTGGATGTTAAAGAGACAATATACGTCACTATTAATTAGGCGTAGATCAATCTCGTCACGCGCAGAATCCATCGAAATATAAAATACAGCAGTTTGTAATTTGAAGGAATATGAGACATTTTTAATGAACTCGCGTTTGAATACAAATCATGCTTAGGAAGCAATTCAACCTTTCTCGAGTCACTTAGCAGAAAGCGACATGAATGATAAAATACGGATGTATGGTGTCAAATCCTATCAGAGCAACTACATATGAAAGTTGGTGAGGTCTGCAGAGAGTCCTTAAATCACCTGTTTGAATTTCTGCAACAATCTAAAATTTTAATTTGATTTTAACAATCTAAAGTTTTTATTTTGACAACAAAACATCCATTTTTATTAAAGCACTCTATTTCAACAATACTGATCAAACAAAATTAATATACAATTCTAAATTGCAGAATAATAAAATGAGATTATTGAATTTTTGTCCGGAAACTTTAGGAACACAACGCAACATTTCATCTGATTGGTAGATGAGGATATAAGCAATACGGAGTAATATTGACTAAATAATGTATATTTAACATAGCAGAAACAAATTTCACATTAGATGGCAATGGGGCTCGTCGACATCTAGGTCGTTAGAACCCTAAAATTCAGTACATGTACGGAAAATGCAGTTACGCACTAAGGAGAGCCAACATGACTCTCGCCGCGTGTAAGACTCGCCGAATGACTCAACCATACCCACTAAAAACCCTCCTGAATTCCAATACATCAAAAACATATCTCCAAACATCACAACGAGGAAAATGAAAGATACCCTAGTCCTCGTAACCTAATAGCGCCGGGATTGAAAAGAACAATAGGTGACCAAGGAAGGTCAGGAAAGAGAAAGGAAGGAGCCTGTACAAATGGAAGCAATGCCAGACTCAGCTCGGGGTCCCGCGTTTGTCAAACACGTACTTACTAGATGTAAGCCCCCTGGGGGGTCACATTGGAGAAGGTTTTTACTTTTTGAGAAGCGCTGTTAGAGAAAAAAATACTATTCCATAAATGCATCACTGTTTTCGCATTGACTAACACAGAAAGTATTCGTCTGTATAAGAATTTCATTGGCAAGTTAACTATCTGAGTTTTCACGTCTTCTGTCACATGAGGTTCAAAAAATTTTGTGCATAAGTATTCATTTTCAAATCCCCATTGTCTTGAACATTTTTGTCATACTTAACTGTAAAAATAGTGACATACCATGCATGATACACAAAAAGAGCTTCAATATTAAAACAGGACGGCCAACAATAAATCACAATGTAAAGGATGAAGGAGGAAAGTGTAAAGGAGGAAAGAGCAAAGGAGGAAGTTGAAGAACGTCAATTGGCAATATATTAATATTTTTCTCTCTTTCATTTAGTAGTATGATGCCTGTGTGGAAGTATTAGCGATGAAGGAGCAAGTATTCTGACGTGAATTCTTGGAAACGACAGTTTCTTTGCACAGTCTATTTGATCTGCGTTCATAAGTGGCTCCGGTTGAGTTTGTCGCCATCTCGTCGCCATTTAAAGAAGAACGTCAATCGCTTCTTTCAAGAACGGAGTACGCCCAACGTGAAAGAGGTGTCTAGTCACGGAAGACAAGTCATGTAAATTTTCAAACGTCAATCAAATTTTCAATAGACTGTCAAATTACGATGGCTAAGGATAGAATAATGAGATTTTCATTCATCAATATTAATAAGTTAAGTAAAAAATTGAAATGTTAAAAAAGTGATTTTTTGGCTAAATTATAAAGAATAGTACGTCGGAATATTTATTCAATAGAACACAAATTCGTCACACTTTAAAACACTACGTTGCGACTATGAACACAGTCCCCTTCAGGTGAGTAAATCTTATTCACAAAAACAAAACAAAAATCCTTATCACAAACATTAAAAACATTGGACATCTTTTTACAAAACATTAATGTCAACTCTCAACGTAACAAAATCAATCATTGGATTCATAATACAAACAGATAAGTCCTTATGAGAGGAAAAGTCATTACTGAAATTTCATTTTTTTTAAGATGTTAATGGAAGATGTATGTCAGAGAACTTATCATTATCAAACAGTAATTTTTTTTTTGTGGGGCTTTAGGGCTCGTCAACATCGAGGTCATTAGAGCCCTTAAAACTTGTACAGGTAGGGAAAATGTAGTTACGCACTAGGGAGAGCCAACATGACTCACCCCGCGTGTGGGACTCGCCGAACAACTCAACCATACCCACTAAAAACCCTCCTGAATTACAACTCAAAACTCAAATCCCAACATATCTCAAGACTTTACTAAAAACTTTTTTTTAAAAAGAGGAATGAGGAAAATGAAAGATACCCTAGCCCTAATAGCGTTGGGATCGAAAAGAACAAGAGGTGACCAAGGGAGGTCAGAAAAGAGAAAGGAAGGAGCATAGCACAAGTAAGTGGGAGTAATGCCAGACTCAACTCGGGGCCCCGTGTTCGCCAAACACGTACTTACTAGATGTAAGTCCCCTGGGGGGAAACAATAAATTAATATCATCATCGTTCAATTATATATTTGCCATTTCTTGATAGTGTCTAATGACACTAAGGGATCTAATGACCCTGCCGTAGACGAGCCCTAAAGCCCCACAAAAAATCCCCTTTTTGTAGTACTTTTCTTAGTCTCTTCTACCACTGACACAGTTCAAATCATGTCTATTGTTTGTTCTATTTTCCTTTATCTAGTTTCTTATCAAGAACATTTACAATACGTTAATTCTTTTCCGTTAATTTCTTACTCATAATTCCAGTTTTCTTGTTAATAAATGCTACAGAAATAATGTTATTTACCTTCATTATTTCCTGTTTTCTATTATTTTGAGATTGAAAAAATCAATTCTTTTCGCTACACATCACCGAATTATTCTGGTATGTAGTTGAACTTAATACATTGCGTACTATTTTAATATTTTATTGTGGAAACTTGTGTCGGATAATTTTATCGCTTCATCAATCAAGTTCTAAACCATAGCTATTTTTTGGTGCTGTGTGTGGAATGATCTTTAATTTAAAACGCGTTCCGAAAAGGTGGGTTTCTCATATCAATGGCACATAATGGGATTGACCCTTTTTTTTTAATAACTGTCACATTTATTTAAATAACAACTAGATTTCAAGTTTTGGTCAAAACTGTTTAAAATATTGAGAGTAGCATTGATTTTGTCACTTGGTAAAATTAAGAACAATCGCCAACATACCAAAAGTTTACAGAATTTTATATCAACAGTGCAAAAACCATATTTTCCTAGATTACGTATACCATGTCTTCTAATACTGGTGACGTAGATGCGCTCATTGGTGTATCAAATTTTTGTTGACAAATTTCATAAATAAATAATGTGAAAAGCGTTCATTCACAATTTAACCCAATTCCCGTTTCCCCAATTCCAAGATATGTCCTATTTTTCTGTTACATTAATCTTATTATAACATTTTCTATGTCCTTTTTTTGACTCATTTATAAGTAAAGTAAATGTGATTGGAATCATTAGTAATACTCAAAAGTATGATAATTGAAGGATTACGTAAAAGAAGTCATTAATGTAAGAATAGGACTTAATTAGATTGTTTGTGGATTAAATTAATGAGACACAAGTAATAATTTCTTCACAACGAAGTTTTTGCTTCAACGTGAGCAGAAAACTAGTGAGAATTTTTGGAACAATTCTTACAAATAAAGTACATTATTCTTAAGAATCAAAAAAAAAAGAGAGGAAGAGGTCATATATTATAAGACTTATGTACAAGAAAAGCAGTTTTACTTCATAAATGGTTGTTTGTAGAGTTACTGAACAAATAATACACGCCATTGCGCTTTGATTGAGCTACAGTATTGTGGCGTTTTATGTAATACATGTTCTCCTTAGTCACCTGTACCGCACGTAAAAGACATGTTACATCAGCTCGAAAAAGTTTTTCCCACTCAACTTAAAACAAAGGACACAGCACGTCATTTCTAACGTTAAAAAAATATTCCTGCATTAAAGCTGTTATAATAGGATAGGCTATTTACAAAAGAAAAATCTCCAAGGCATGCAGTACAACAAACATAATAAAATAGTAGAAACGTAAAAAAATCGTTAAACCTTTCCCTAAAATAGAAAAATTCTTTCTTTAATTCGCAATGGCTTACGAATCATATCGACCGCAGTACTTCCCATAATAATCTCGATTTTTCATCTGCGCTAGTGTATTAGTTTTCGTTTATCAAACATCTGTAACAACCACCTTTGGGGCTTTACGGCTCGCCGACATCGATGTCATTAGAACCCTAAAAACTTGTACAGGTAGGGAAAATGGAGTTACGCACTAAGGAGAGCCAACATGTCTCGCCCCGCGCGTGGGACTCGCCGAATGACTCAACCATACCCATCAAAAACAAACCTGCTGAATTACAATATATCCAAACATATATCAAATAGGAAAAAGATCCTGAAAACATTATAAAAACCGAAAATAAAGAAAAAAAATGAATTGAGAGAAAATGAAAATTCAAAACAAAGGGGGACGGGAGATTTTTTTTTGGTGGGGGGGGGCCTTTACGGCCGACATCGAGGTCATTAGAGCCCTAAAATTATGTACAGGTAGGGAAAATGCAGTTGCACACTAAGGAGAGCCAACATGACTCTCCCCGCGTCTGGGACTCGCCGAATGACTCAACCATACCCACTAAAAATCCTCCTGAGTTACAATAGAACAAAACATTTTCTTAAATCCAAACCCTCCCAAGAACTTGTGGGAGGAGTCCCGTTTCGTTTATGGATTTGAGTAATGACATACGAAGACAGATCAGATACTATTCCAGAGGCCACATTCCTGAAGGGAATCTAAAAAGACGTATCAAAATCGGTTCATTTTGTCTCAGCATAACGTTCAAACTGTTGGGTAGATTCTGCCGCCGTCAGTTGGTACCATATTTGAGACACTCCAGAAGAAAGTGTTCCACGATAAGTGATGTGTTGCAAGTTTCGCAGACGGAGGGAGGTTCACCGCGTAAGAGATGACCAGGGTAAGATAGCAGTGGACAATATGAAGGCGTGTAAAGATTACTTCTTCACGTCTGCTTGCACAGGATGATGACACCCAGGTCTTAACGGAGTCCTTTACCTTCTTCAGCTTTAAGGTGCTTCTTTGCCATTCGGTTTGCCAGGTCCCAAGAAGAGTCGATCTTATAGCAACCTTTGAATCTGACGTAGGAACAGATGAAAGATCAAGCCCTCTGTGTTCCCCGCTTCGCTGCCTCATCAGCTTCTTTACTCATAATATCCACGTGCCCAGAAACCCAACAAAGGACTATTTCAAAATTTTTAGATACTAGATGGCTTATCAAATTTTGAATTGTCATCGTAAGACAGTCAAAAGTGTACAGTGAAGACACTGACCACAGGGCACTAATAGTCACGGCAGATTACCACACGCCGTATTGAAGATAGCTGAATGAACGTCAGCGCCTCAAGGATTGCAAATTTTTCAACAGTGTACACGCTGCAAAAGGAATGGAGGCGAAAATAACGGGAGACACTATGGTAGTGGAAAGCAGCACCAACACAGTTATTCATTGCTGAGCCATGAGTGTAGATAAACATATGATCCAAATCGAGATATTTTAGTTCTCCGAAGTGCTGTTGGTACACAGCAACAGGAGTGTCTTGCTTTGAAAGTTTAGACAACCGAAAGCCGATGGTTGGTTGCATGAAAGACCAAGGTGGTGTACGAGGGTATTTCACTTGAGGTAGTGTGATGACATTTTCCTCCAGCAGTTGCTTAAAACGGACACCCGCTGGGCTGGGTAAGAAAGGTCTTGCAGCGCAAGATGAAATAAATTTTGGAGAATGTAGGTGTTGCTGAGTATGATGATTTGAAAGCCCCATCAGTTTCACTCCATACGATCAAAGTAGAATATCACGTCTCTTGTTAAGAGCTCTTTCGCCATCGTCTACTAATAACCATTCTATTCGACTAGTGCGGAAAGCACCAGTTGCAATGCGGACTCCTGCATGATGGATACTGTTAAGTGTTCTTAGTGTCAACGGTGATGCGGAGGCGTATACAATACTGCCATTAGCTAATACGAGACTTCTATACAGACGAAGAAGGCAAGTTGGTTCTGCGCCCCATGATGAGCTGCGAAGGAGGTTTAGGGAAGAATTACAATGGGTTTGTAGTTTTCGGATGTGATTGCGCCAAGTTAGTGTGCGGTCAAATGTGAGACCCAGGAATTTGGCGGAGTCAACGTAAGGAGGATATCTGATATAAGAAATAGATCTGGATCCAAGAAATAGATGTGGATTATAATGGATAATGGATTGGACACAGAAATGCATACAGCATGACTTGGATACAGAAAAACTAAAGCCGGTAGACATGCTCCACTCGTGTAAACGATTTAAAACCAATTGCAGTGCCTCTCGATGACAGAGATGCTGCTAGACAAACAATAGATGGCGAAGTCGTCAACAAAGAGAGACGCATATACCGGTTCTCGAACCACTGACGCAAAGCTGTTTATTTGCTATGGCAAAGAGAGTGACGCTTAAGATTGAGCCCTGTAAAACACTGTTTTCCAGAGGATGATTCAATGATAAATAAGTACCGAGGAGAACGCGGAAAGAGCGTTGAGATAGGAAGCTCTCCATGAACAGAGGAAGACAGCCTCGGATTCCCCGTGAGTGCAATGTGCGTAGTATTCCTTACCTCCAGGATGCGTCATAAGCTTTTTCCAGGTCTAACATATGGCTACAAGGTGTTCCCATAATACAAACGCTGATGAGATGGTAGATGACAGAGCAACAATGTGGTCTAGCGTTGTCCGATGTTTTCTAAATCTACATTGGATATTGGTCAGAATGTTTCGCGATTCCAGAGACCAAACAAGGCAACGATTGATTATTCTTTCTAATAATTTGCAAACGAATGTTATCAGATTACAGGAAAGAAGAGAAATGGTCTGGAGTTTATCTGCTCTTTCTGCGATGTTTAGATTTCTTTTTGTGGTCGACTATAAAGTCAGCTGTATCTGTGGTCTCCTCCCCGGAAGAGTGACCGTGATCTTTGCTAGAGTGATCACTCGCGGACATTACGAGCCCACTCTTTTTGCACCTTGAGCGTCGGCGGCTATGGGAATGTGAGTCAACGACGTGTGAAGCTGACTTTAATTTGTGTTGTGTGTTATCGACCTGTTATCTTGCGATATTCTCTGTATTCGTCATTTGAGCATTGTCTTGCGTGCGTTAAATATAAGTGTTTTTCTTCATAAAGAAAACAATACAACAAATGATCATCACAAATTCAATCTTCAATATTGACACCAGCAATACCGCGAAATAAATAATTTTTACAGGCATAACTTAATGATAGTATCACCACTGGAAATTTTGTGTTGAAAAAATAAGTGAATCCAGAATAATCATTCAAATCAAAATCGAAAAACAACATACTATCTTATTAAGATTTTGTTTAATCTTTTGCAAAAAAATTAAAGTATGTTTTAAAACATTACATGTGATTTTTTGGCGATTTACGACTCACCGATATCGAGGTCATTGGGACCATAACATTTTTTACATGTAGGAAAAATGCTGTTACGCATTAAGGAGAGCCAACATGACTCTCCCCGCGCGGGGGACTCACCGAATGGCTCGACCATACAAACTAAAACCCTCCTAGAATACCATCAGTCCAAACATAAAAAGATGCGATAGTTTCTTAAAACATAATAAAATCCGAAAAAAGGAAATATGTCAATTTAGAAAAAATAAATAAATTTATGGGAAATAAAAAAGGAAGAATGATTTAAATTCAAACCCTCCCGAGAACTTGTGGGGGCAGCCCTGATTCCTTTATGGATTCCAGTAATGACATATGAATAAATCCAAAAAAGCATATCAAATTTTGACCAAGCATAACGTTCAACCGGTTGGGTAGAGTGTGTCGCCGTCGAATGAAACACTATTTGAGACACTCCAGAAGTGTTCCACGGTAAGTGTTGTGTTTCAAGTTTCACAAATGGGGGAAGTTCACCGCGTAAGAGATGACCATGTGTAAGATAGCAGTGGCCAATACAAAGAATCACTTCTTCACATCTATTCGCACGGGATAAAGACAACCAGGTCTTAACGGAGTCTTTGACCTTCCTCAGGTTTAAAGCGCAATTTTGCCATATGGCTTGTCATGTCTTAAGAATATACGATCTTATGGCTTACGAACTTTGAAACACGAAGGATCAGATGAAATGTCAAAAACTGCCTTTTCTATTCCCCGTTTTACAGCCTCATCAGATTCTTCGTTACCCATAACACTAACGCACCCAGGAAACCAACAAAGAACAATTTCAAATTTTGAACTACTAGGTGGTTTATTAGATTATGAATATTCAATATAAGGATGTCAGAAGTGTACAATGAAGACACTGACCAAAGAGTACTAATAAAGTCATTACATAGAACCACACGCCTTGTTGAAGATAGCTGAAGGAACTTCAGCGCCGCGAGGTATATTTTTCCGCAGTTTACACGCTGCAAAAGGAATCGAGGGAAAAAAAGAACGTGTGGCACTATGGCAATAAAAAGTAGCACCAACAAAATCATTCTTCACTGAGCCATCAGTGTACATGGACATATAAACAAAATCGGTTTTCAGCTCGCTAAAGTGATGCTTGCACACAGCAGGAGAGTCCTGCTTTGAAATTTAGGACAGCAGAATGTCGATGGTTGATTCCATGAAGAAGGTGGTGTGAGAGAGTGTGAGTTTTTCACTGGAGGAAATAATATGACTTTTACTCTGTTTTCCTTTAGCAGATGTTTAAAGCGGACACAAGCTGGGCGGGGTAACGAAAGTCTTGCAGTCTTGCAGTGAAATTTTTTTTGGGGAAATAGATGTTATGGCGAGCAGAGTGATCTGAAACTTCCATTAGTTTCACTCCGTAAGATCCAACTAAAATATCACGTCTTCTGTTATGAGATGGTTCGCTAGCGTTTACTAGTAAGCATTCTATGCGACTGGTGCAGACGGCACCAGTTGCAATGCGATCTTCTGCATGATGGATATTGTTGGGGCCTGAGACTTCTAGACAGTCAAAGAAGACAAGTGCGGTCTCCTGCCCATGATGATGCGCATAGGCAGTCAAGGAGGTACAGGGATGATTTACAACGGAATTGTAGTTTTCGGATGTGATTGCCCAAATTAGTGTGCGGTCAAATGTGCGATCCAGAAACTTTGCGGGGCCAACGAAAGGAAGAAGTTGGTCTCCAAGAAAGAGATCTGGATCATTGTAAAGATGGTATATCCTACAAAAATTCATACGACATGGCTTAAATGCAGAAAAACTAAAGCCGGTAGACATGCTTCACTCGTCTAAACGGTTTAAAACTAATTGAAGTTGCCTTTCAATGGCAGAGGTGCTGCTGACGAACTATAGATGGCGAAGTCGTCAACGAAGAGTCATCTAGAAGAACCACTAATGCAATACTATTTACGGCTGCCGCAAAGAGAGTTACGCTCAGGATTGAGCCCTGTGAAACACCAAAGGATGATTAAATGGCAAATAAGTTCCGAAGAGTACGCAGAAATACCGTTGAGACAAAAAGCTCCAAAGAAACAGAGGAAGACAACCTCGGAATCAACACGAGTGCTTTGTGCGCAGGATTCCGTTTCTCCAAGCTGTGATATACGCTTTTTCCATGTCATAGAAGATGACCACAAGGTNTGAGTGATCACTTGCGGACATAGCAAGTCCGCTATTTCTGCTCTTTGAGCGCCGGCGACTAGAGGAAGCAGATCCGACACGAGAGTCTGACTTCAAAGTTTCGGTTTTTCGGGGTTGAGGGGAGCGAGTTCTCCGCCGAGGACGACGCGGAGGCGTATTCAATACTGCCATAATCTAATAAAGACTGAGCGAGACATCTATAAAGACGAAAAAGGCAAGTGTGGTCTGCGTCCCATGATGATGCGCTTAAGCAGCGAAAGAAGTTTGGGGAAGAATTACAACGGGAATGTAGTTTTCGGATGTGATTGCGCCAAGTTAGTGTGCGGTCGAATATGAGACCCAGGAATTTTGCGGATTCAACGAAAGGATGACGTTGGTCCCTAAGAAAAAGATCTGGATCATTATGGAGATGGTATATCCTACAGAAATGTATACAGGAATATTCAGGTAGTAGTGACACTTTTCATTAAAGAAAATTTTTCAGCGATAACAAATCCACTATTTGGTTACTAAACATGACAACGTCTAGTCCATTGGCAAATGGTTGCCGACATTTTCAATGATCATAACACGTTTTGACGGTCGTCCAGGTGAGGACTTTCGCTGTACTTTGGATTTGTTCCTTCAATGAGCCCTCCTGATAACTCTACCATAAGTCAAATCGAGAACAAGTTTTTGTGGCTTGTTTCTGTAAATTATCCACAAATTTTCACAGATGTCAAAACCAATTTATAAAAATCAATTTTTTCACCATTTCGTTGGCCTTCTATCAATGTCATAGTGGCTGCTCATTTGAACAGCCAAGTCAACACCTACCATATTCTCATTATAGAACTTCAGGACAAGTTAGTTCTACATTCTGCCTATCTCCGAGTCAAGGACCAAACAAGCACCTCATTGAGCCACTTCTCGAGGGTCGGATATCGTGGTAAACCGAGATTAAAGTTAGGAAGAAAAATGGATTTTTCACCACTGAAATGTGGCACTTGGGAAAACTTATGAGAGCAACTTTGAAACGAATGAGAAAACATTGACGTTGGCGAAACGAGAGTGCTAGAAAGGGATCCGCCTAATAGATAAAACTCTCCTAATAGATCCACTTAAAATGGCACTGGGATAAGTATACAAATGAAGACCGGTGACAACTACTTTCGCAAAACGTTTCTTTTCTTATGTCAAAATACAACTTAAAAATTCAAGAGATAAAAATTATTAAGAGATAAAATAATTGAAATATTTTAAATCGTGAAAGTTTCTGTAATATATACTCTTTTAACGTAAACTATTGTAATTAAATTTCCAATCCACTATTTGTAAGTTCCCGTGTTTCACTTCCTACATCATAGTTAAAGCTGTCTGTAATCACGACAAAATCTACAATAAATCTAATCTTCGTAAGTCAGTAGGAGTAAAGTAAGTTACAGTAACCTCTCTAAATACCATTCGAATTGTTAGAACAAACAAAAGGTACTATTTAATCATACATGACAATAGTTTTCATATTTATACGACAGAGGTTATATTAGATGTAATTTAGTGATTAAAATGTTTTACAAGAAATGCAATAACGATACGAGATTTTTTGTTGTAATATGTCGATCAAGAAGAGAGAAAATAAGCCAGTAAAAACTCTGACTCCGAATACAGAGAATACAAAAAAAGAACTAAAAATAAAGATGCAAGAAAAATGTGTCACCCATAGGTGTGACAATAGACCGAAAAGACGTTCCTTCTTAATGAACAACATAATGGAGGGAAGTACCTGCCCTAAGGAAGAGTAGCGGAGATGTGACAGCCGCAGCGCGTCGTTTCATGATGCGGTCTCCACCCCTAGCTCCTCCTGAACCTCCTTTCACGGCGTGAGAAGAAGAAGAGGAAGGAGTGGATCAATACACTGCGACGGGGAATTACACGAAGGTACGCGGACGGAAGTGTACTATGATCGTAGGAGGAACATATGACTCTCTCGTCGTGTACACGTCACAGGATCAATCCACACACAGTTTCACATTTTTTGTGGGTCTAGATACTTATTAGTAGCAATACCCAAATAAATATCTACGCTCTAACTTTTATCCTATATATTTTATGCAATTTTTAACTGATTTTTTTCTCCAAATTTTGTCACGTATTGGCTTTACTGTTTCCTATGGTAGAATTTAATCACAATTGTAAATTTAATAAGGATAAATGTGATAAAACTATGTTGTTCGTAACTATGATTCAATTTAATCACATGGATTTTCATCCACTAGAATTGTCTACAAGTCAAATAGTTATCCACAACGGATGCCATGCAGGGCTATATCAAGAAAGCGATCGGCAATAGTGAAAAGTGTTTGGTGTGAATCTAATAAAAACATTTAAAAGAAGGAAATTTACTACAAAAATAAATAAAAATGTAAACCACGTATTTTGAATACGAGATTTATGAACACGCGTATAACTATTTTCGTAATTGCACAGTTCTGTTTCACCTTGCACAGTTCTGTTTCACCTTGCACAGTTGTTTCACCTTGCACAGTTCTGTTTCACCTTGCACAGTTCTGTTTCACCTTGCACAAATCTTTTAATTTAGTTTAATCCACATCAAGATGAAACCTCATATCCAGCCACAATTTTCCTTCAAAAGAGACCGACGGAAGACGAGGAATGAGCTAGTAATCAAGGTGAAGAAAGGAACGTGAAAAGAAGATTAAGTACTAACTACTTGTAGACTAGGAGCTGCAGCAGCAACACTTGCGTTCTTTGAGCCAATGGAAGAGGATCAAAAGGGATTCTATACGAAGCACCTCAGGTGGCAGCGCCTGCTCAGATGACGCTTTATTCATCTCATCACGACGGAGAAGAAAAGAGAGACGAAAATTAAGTACACTATAATCGCTATTAATCCGACAAGCTGCTTGTCAAGACGTCGTCGGGAGCTGGCTAACGCAGTCCGGATTAACGGAGGAGCATCGATAGGTATAGTTTACAGTATATAAAAATTATATTTATGAACGAACCGGTATAGACTAGAAATTTTCCCCCCTGAAACGCAGAGCAAGTCAACTTCAAAATAATAGCTAAAGTTATAGTCAAATAAGTCGTTTCGCATTTTTTTTCTTCAGATGTTAAAGAAAACTTTATGTATAGCAGTCAGTATGACTTTTTTATTGGGGCTTTAGGGGTCACCAACATCAAGGTCATTAGAACCCTAGCAGTCGGTATGTCTCGCTGTGTCCAGCAAGAGAGGCTTCCCTTACCTCTAAGTTGCCAGGAATGGCCTAGGAAAAAGTCCATAACTTTTTTTTTTTTAATTACCCATCACTCGCAAATGGAAAATCTCGTTTTTTCTATGGATTTTATTCGTGAAACAAGGCAATAAAAGATTTAACGAACATTGCAAGATCCAGAACGCAATAGCGCGAAATTGTTTAACAATACCACAAGGATAAGTGATTGGGATGTTCCTTGTCATTATGTTTAAAGGTAGAGATAATTCTTGCGCAAGGTGACTCACGCAAGAATTATTTATATCTTCAAACAAGAATTAGCTTCATTTATACAGAAATAAATTATTCATTAAGATAAATATTTGTTTACATATTCATTTAGAACCAATCATCATTGTATTGATACTTATGCCCCGAGCGATGCCGAAAAAATAAGCACGTTTTTAACAAACAAGAACAAACTATCAATCAGAATTCCACTACGGGCATATTATCATGTTTTTTATTACAAAAAATCAACAACACGCTATACTTTTTTTTTGTGGGGCTTTAGAGCTCGCCAACATCGAGGTCATTAGAGCCCATGCAAGTAGGGAAAATGCAGTTTCGCACCATAGAAAAGAGCCGTAATGACTCTTCCCCGTGTGTGGGACTCGCCGAATATCTCGACCATACCCACTAAAAAACTCTCCTGAAATCAACAAATATCTAAATACAAAGATGAAAGAAAAGAAAAGAAAACAGAATACCAATACATTATATCACAAAAAAGGAAAACAATTTCTAAAGATTATATTTTCTAATTACAGAAGCGAATGATGAAAAGAAAGAAAGGAAAGATGAAAAAGGAATGCAAATTTTTAAACCCTCCCAAAAACTTGTGGGAGGAGCCCCGATCTACTCACAAAATTCAATAGTTTATTAACATTAACCGTTTCATTTCCGAGAATTGTTGGTAAATCTGCAGCCAAAACAATTTGTCTCCGTATACTCGAGTATCTTCTGCAATCAGTTAGTAGGTGACGCGCTGTCAGAGAACTGCTACACTCCTCACAAACGGGTTCATCATCAAGTAGTAAGAGATAGCTATTAGTGAGAGGACAATGTCCTATGCGCAGGCGCGTCAGCAAGACATCGTCGCGCCGGGCTGACCTACAAGAACTGGTCCATAACTTAACAGAAGATTTGATAAGTCGGAGCTTATTCTTTTCAACAACTAACCACTCATTGCTCCATTCACTCAGAATCCTTATCTTGACGGAATTTAGGAGATCTCGTTTTGGAATCGTGGAGAAATCCACGCGATTCCTGAGGCATGCCTTTGCGTAATCGTCTGCTTCTTCATTTCCTCTGATACCCACGTGTCCCGGAACCCAGCAAAACATTATGTTCTTTCCATCATTTTGCAGTGAGAAAAGTACATCCTGGATGTTCTGGATCAGCTTATCAGCTGGATACATGTTCTGGATTGCTTGAAGGGCACTCAGCGAATCAGAACAAATCAGGAAATGTGATCCGCCGTA